>CM052886.1:98167126-98212668 GCA_028534135.1 Potos flavus
AAGGCAGAGGCTTAACCCACTGAGCCACCCAGGCGCCCCAGCTCTTGATTAGTCTTGTTGGAAATTTATATATCTTATTCTTTTTTTCTTCCAAGAAAAGCATTCTATTTTGTTCATCTCTCTCTTGCTCTCATTTCTGCATTTATTTGACTTCTGCTTGTGTTGCTTAGAGTAATCTTAGCTACTCTAACAGATTTATTCCAAAATCTCAGAGAATCAAAGTTGATTTCTTACTCATCTCACAGACCAACAGGTGGTCAGGGTAACTCAGGGAGCCAGGCTTTCTCCACCTTGTGGCTCTGCGGTCCTGAGTCTTCAGCGTCCCTTGCTTCCGGCGGTGGATGGCACAGAGGACGTGTGGCCCACGAGAGGATCTATAGCTAGGTCTGGAACAGATCTGGACCAGTGCACATGGCTTCTGCCTCCATTCCCTGGGCAAAAATGGGATCTACCTCAGTGTCCGGGAAGACAAGAAAATAGGTTCCCGTGAGCACAGTGCAGCTCTGTCTCCCGTCTTCACTTCTGTCATTTCTTCCTTCTTACAGTTTGGGGTTTGGGGTTTGCTGAAAGATGGCGCCAGTTACATCCCCCGCCTCCACCCCCACCCCAACCACCACTGAGGGTGGGCTTTCTGTCAATGTCCTCACAGTGTCTAGTATTCCTTTTATTTTTGTCAATCTAATGGCAGAACAAATATATCCCCTTGTCATTATAATTGGCATTTCTTTGATTACTAGATATGTTGAACAATTTCACATTTCCTTTTTGCCCATTTGTATTTCTTCTCTTGTGAATTTCTCACTGATCTCTTAGATCCTTCTTCTATAGATAGGGTTATAACTATCTTTCTAGTTGATTTCAAAGACTTTTTATATATTACATGTAACAAAGCTTTGAATATTATATGCTTACATATAATATTATGTAAATACTTTTTTCTTAGTTTGTCTTTTTACTTTGTGTTGTAATTTTATATTATGTTATAATTTTTTTAAAGATCTTATTTATTTGTCAGAGAGAGACAGTGAGAGAGGGAACACAAGCAGGGGGAGTGGGAGAGGGAGAAGCAGGCCTCCCACTGAGTAAGGAGCCTGACACGGGGCTCAATCCCAGGACCCTTGCATCACGACCTGAGCCGAAGGCAGATGCTTAATGACTGAGCCTCCCAGGTGCCCCATAATGTTATAATTTTTTTATACTGTCGGGTCATGCTAAAAAAGTTCTATTTTATCACCAGCTTAAGTACATGTTTCATGCAATTTTCTTCTAGAACTTTTCTAAGAAAAAAAAATATAGTTAAAAATCAAGCCAGTATCTGGAGCTACCCTACACTCCTCTCTTATTCTCTAATGGCCAATCCATGAGTGAACCCTATTGTTTCTCCTTATCTGGTCACTTGCCATCACTTCTACTAGGCCACCATCATTTCTCACCTAGATTTTTGCAAGAACTTCCCAGCTGAGTTCTCTTCGTCTACCATTGCTTCTCTACAGTGCATTCATTGTCCATAAAATAGGAATAATCTTTTGAAACTGTAGATCAGCTCCAAACCTTTCAATGGCTTCCCTTCTCACAGTAAAGACAAATTCATAAAATGGTCCACAAGGTCCCCTGAGAGCCAGCCCCTTCCTCTCCCTGACTCCCTCCCCTAATACTCTTCCTTTCCAACTTTTTTCTGAGCACACTCAACTCTTTGTAGTTTCCTGACCACACTCTCACCTCCAGATTTGTGTACTTCTATTCCCTCTGCTTGAATGTTCTTCTTCCGGAGCAGTAGATGCCTTGTTCCTTCCCTGCTTTTATGCCTTTGCTTAAATGTCTCCCTATCCGTGAAGCCTTCTCTGCCCCACCCCGTATGAAACAGAAGCTCCCTACTCCCAGACAGACATCACCCTCTGATCAGTCAAGTGTGTTTAGGGAAATGGAAGAATCTAGAATCATTTGGGATTATGGAAATTATAGGGCGTAGACCTTACACATTTGTGAGATCTGGGGAACGAGTCTGTTAGGTGGACTTGGCAACTGGTCCTGGGCCCAAAGTCAGTGTAAGTCAGTGGGGCTGATGACTGAAAGAAAAGTTGGATTTGAAGGAAGGGAGAGTGAGGACAGATGGAGACCAAGCGGGCTAAGCAGAGCCCACCACTGCATCTCATGGCCCTCCAACATCAGTGGCGAGGGTAGATCGCAGGAGGAGCCTCGGCCTCTGGCCCAGGACCCCG
The DNA here is from genome assembly GCA_028534135.1 of Potos flavus. Classification (NCBI taxonomy): domain Eukaryota; kingdom Metazoa; phylum Chordata; class Mammalia; order Carnivora; family Procyonidae; genus Potos; species Potos flavus. The sequence continues at coordinate 98,169,346 of CM052886.1, forward strand.
GAGGCCGAGTCACAGCCAGGAGCTGCCCCACTAGGGCGAGAACACTCACAAGAGTTAAATTTGATCACTTGCATACGATACACTGAGAAATGGATAAGCGTTTGGTATAAGTAGGAAAATAGTAAAAACTAATGGAGAAAATGTACTTGTGAACTACTTAAAGTTACACCCAACAGGAACAGTACCCAAGTATTTGCAAAAATCTTCAGAAGAGCTACACTCATAATAGTGTGTAGGAAGCCACTCTATTTGTTAAATATATTTCTCAGGAATATTTCTCAATAAGCGAATTGATCTTGAAGGGAGTAGGGGGTCACTTTAGCTAAACTGGGGTGCCTGGGCGGCTCAGTTGGTTGAGCGTCTACCTTCAGCTCAGGTCATAATCCCAGGGTCCTGGGATTGAGTCTTTTTTTTTTTTTTTTTTAAGAGTTTATTTATTTATTTATTTGACACAGAGAGAGAGAGAGAGATCACAAGTAGGCAGAGAGGCAGGCAGAGAGAGAGGGGGAAGCAGGCTCCCTGCTGAGCAGAGAGCCCGATGCGGGGCTCGATCCCAGGACCCTGAGATCATGACCTGAGCCGAAGGCAGAGGCTTTAACCCACTGAGCCACCCAGCCCCTTGGGATTGAGTCTTGCATGAAGCTCCCTGCTCGGCGGGGAGTCTGCTTCTCCCTCTCCCTCTGCCCCACCCCCTACTTGTGCTCTCTCTTTCTCTCAAAAAAACAAAACAAAACAAAACAAAAAACCCACAACTTTAGCTAAAATGCTCTGCTCTTGGGAACCTGGGGTGGCCTCTCCCAGAAGCCATGTGACTCCAAGATGTCCCCACACTCCTCCTAAGACTGGAGGTACCTGGCAAAAGGAGTGCCCATAAGTCTTCAAATGTGGCTTGGGACACTCACACTTCGTCTTGTGAGGATGGCCTGACCCCGTGGGACACTCGCTCAGGTGGAGGCCCAGCCTGGCGGACGGTGGTGGTCCTCTCAAGAGTCCGTCTTCCCAGAGAGCGTGGCACAGACCTCAGGAGAGCTCACGATCACTGACAGCTCCTCTGTCAGCTTTTCCTGTCAGTCAGCCAGACTCCTGGAGGTTACCGCGCTGACACGGGACCAAAGTCATCTTCTCTGGCAACTCACATGCCTCCTGCTCTCATGTTTTCACTCCCTCAGTTTTACAGAAAAACCCACAAACTCTACCCACTCCCTGTAGACTTCGAGCAGTGTTATGTTCAAGGCATGGAGAGTAAGGATATACAAACACCCTCACACGTATACCGCGTACCCACTCACACACGCACACACGCACTCTACACAGATGCATACACATATGGTCTAAACACATGTGCACATTCATGTGTACACACATTCATGCGGCTCTTTCCAGGTACACATATTACTGCCATATTCTTTGCTTTTCCCATGTCATAGTCCCTTCTATTCCTATTTCTGCAATGTGGGCTTGAATCACACAATGGGACAAACATGCATGGCTGACCTTTGCATGCCGAGATTTCGAGGCCAGAATGAATGGAACATTCTCCAAAAACTTTACAGGTTTTTACTCCTTTGTGGATCGTATGCTATTCGTAAAAGAGAACAAAAAGTGATAAAGTTGGATAGTGGGTTGGGTCACTTTACAGGGAAAGAAAGCCATGCTGAAGAGTTGGAAACTGATTCTGGAAGCAGTGAGGCAATATGGGGACTTGTTTAAAATTAAATGCACTTAAAAAAATAATAGGACTTCTGGTATCCAATCTAGCATATAAGGAGGTTGGAAGTTGTCACTCATCCTGACAGCAAGTAAAATAAAACATTAAACATGGGCCATAAAACATTACCAAATTTAAGAAAAATGCATAAACCACACAGTGTTCAGATCACAATATAATTAAACTAGAAATCAATAACAGAAAGATAATTGGAAAATCCCAAAATATATGGAGATCAAACAACACGCTTCTAAATAACACATGGTCAAAGAATAATATTCAAGAGGGGCGCCTGGGTGGCTCAGTGGGTTAAAGCCTCTGCCTTCGGCTCAGGTCATGATCCCAGGGTCCTGGGATCGAACCCTGCATCAGGCTCTCTGCTCAGCAGGGAGCCTGCTTCCCCCCTCTCTCTGCCTGCCTCTCTGCCTCCTTGTGATATCTCACTCTCTGCGTCAAATAAATAAATAAAATCTTAAAAAAAAAAAAGAATATTCAAGAGAATTTATTTATTTATTTATTCAAGAGAATTTAAAAAATACTTTGAACTAAATGAAAACAATTTATCTCAAAATTTGTAGGATGCAGCAAAAGTAATGCTTATAGGGAAATTTATAGTATTGATTGTGTATATTAGAAAAGAAGAGGGGCGACTGGGTGGCTCAATGTGTTAAACCTCTGCCTTCGGCTCAGGTCATGATCTCAGGGTCCTGGGATCGAGCCCCGCATTGGGCTCTCTGCTCAGCGGGGAGCCTGCTTCCCCCTCTCTCTCTCTGCCTGCCTCTCTGCCTACTTGTGATCTCCCTGTCAAATAAATAAATAAATAAATAAATAATCTTAAAAAGAAAAAAAAAAGAATCAAGATCTAAAATCAGTAATCTAAGTTTCCAGTTTAGGAAGTTAGAAAAAGAAGAGCAAGTTAAACCCTATAAAGCAGACTTAAAAAGAAATAACAAGAACTAGAGCAGAAATCAATGATATTGAAAACAAATCTATAGAGAAAATCATCAAAACCAAAGCTGATTCTTTGAAAAGATTAATAAAATTGATTAGCTACTAGCCAGGCTTACCAAGAAAAAAAGAGAAAACACAAATTACTAATAGCAGATATGAATGAAGGGAATCACTACAGATTGCAGGATATCAAAAGGATAATAAAGGAAAGCTATGAACAATTCCATGCCTACTAATTTGATAACTTAGATAAAATGGATAAACTCCTTAAAAGACCTAATCTGCTAAAACTCACACAAGAAGAAATAGACAATCTAAATAAGCTTATATTTATTAAGACAATTTAATCAATAATTAATTACCTTCCAAACCAGAAAGCACCAGGCCCAGGTGGGTTCAATGGTGAATTCTACGAAATTTTTAAGGATGAAATTATACCAATTCTCTACAATCTTTTCCAGAAGCTAGAATCATAGAGCCTACTTCCTACTCATTCTATCAGGCCAGAATTACTCTCACACTAAAACCAGACAAAGATATCATAAGAAAAGGAAACTACAGACCAATATCTCTCATCAACATGAATGCAATGATTTTCAACAAAACATTACCAAATCATATTCAACAATTTACAAAAATAATTATAAACCATAACCAAATAGATTTACTCCAGGTATGCAAGGCTGGTTTCAACATTTGAAAATCATTTAATGTAATTTATTACATCAATAGGCTAAAGAAGAAAAATCACAGGATCAGATCAATAAATACAGAAAAAGCATTTGACAAAAAGTCAACACTCATTCATGAAAAATTTCAGCAAACTAAGAGTAGAACTTCTTTAACTTGATGAAGAAAATTTAAAAAAATAAGTCTATGGATAACATCATATTTAATAGTGAAAGGTGAAATATTTTCTCACTAAGATCAGAAAAAGGCAAGGATGCCTCCTCCAACTACTGCTTTTCAACATTGTACTGGAAGTCCTTGTCAATGCAGCAAGACAAGAAAAGGAAATAAAAGGTATATAGATTGAGAAGGAAGAAAAAAAACCGTGTTTGTTCGCAGATGACATGATCATCTATGTAGGAAATCTGAAAGAATCAGTAACAACAACAACAAATCCTCCTGGAACTAGTAAGCAATTACAACAAAGTTGCAGGTTATACAGTTAACATACAAAAGTCAATTGCTTTTCTAGATATCAGTGATGAACAAGTGGAATTTGAAACTAAAAATACAATACCATTTCCATTATCACCACCAAAAATGAAATACCTAGGCATAAATCTAACATTATGTACACAATCCATATGATAAAAACTATTAAACCCCCACTTTAAAAAACAAAGGAGAGCTAAGTAAATGGAGAGATATTCCGTGTTCATGTATAGCAAGATTCAGTATTGTCAAAATATCAGTTCTTTCCAGCTGATCTATAGATTCAATGCAATCTGAATAAAAATCCCAGCAAGTTATTCTGTGGATCTTGGCAAAATGATTCTAAAGTTTATATGGAGAAGCAAAAGACCCAAAATAGCCAATGCAATATTAAAGGGGAAGAACAAAATTGGAGGACTGAGACTACCCAACATCACTTGCTATAAAAAGTTACAGTAATCAAGACAATATGATATTGGTGAAAGAACAGACAAGTAGATCAATGAAGCAGAATAGAGAGCTCAGAAATAAACCCATGTAATTATAGTCAACTGATCTTTAACAAAGGGATTAAGGCAATACAATGAAGAAATTATTATTTTTTTAATCTTTTTAAAAATATTTTATTTATTTATTTGTCAGAGAGAGAGTGAGAGTGAGCGAGCCCAAGCAGCGGGAGCAGCAGGCAGAGGGAGAAGCAGGCTCCCCGCCAAGCAGGGAGCCAGATGTGGGACTTGATCCCAGGACCCCAGGATCACGACCCGAGCCAAAGGCAGACGCTTAACCGACTGAGCCACCCAGGCGTCCCTACAATGAAGAAATTATATTCTTTTCATCAAATGGTGCTAGACATTCACATGCAAAAGGTGAGTTTAGACACAGACATTATACCTTTCACAAAAATTAACTCAAAATGGATCATACACCTAAATGTACAACATAAAATTAGAAAACTCCTAGAAGATAACGTTAGGTATTGTGATGACTTTTTAGATACAATGTAAAAGACATGATCCACAAAAAAATAATTGATAAGCTGAACTTCATTAAAATTAAAAACTTACGAGAGCCTGGCTGGCTCAGTCAGTGGAGATGTGACTCTTGTCTTGGGGTCATGAGTTTGAGCCCCATGTTGGGTGTAGAGCCTACTTAAAAAAAAAAAGAAAAAAAAAAAGCTTATGCTCTGTGAATGACATTGTCAAGAGAAGGAAAAGACAAGTCACAAACTATAAGAAAATATTTGCAGAAGACATATCTCATAAAGGGCTATTATACAAAACATACAAGTAACTCTCAAAAGCCAACAAAAAATGAACAATTCAATTTAAAAATGAGCAAGAAACCTGAACAGACATCTCCTCAAAGAAGATGTCCAGATGGCAAATAAACATACAAAAAGATGCTCCACATTATATGTCATTAGGGAATTGCAAATTAAAACAACGATGAGATTCCACTACACATCCATTAGAATGGCCCAAATCCAAAACACTGACAACACCAAATGCTGGTGAGGATGTGGAGCAACAGGAACTCTCATTCACTGCTGGTGGGAATGCAAAATGGTACAGCCACCTTGGAAGATCGGTGGCTTCATACATAACTAATACTTTGGCCATAGAATTCAATATTTGGTATTTACTCGGAGTTGAAAACTTATGTCCACACAAAAAGCTGCATATGGAGGGGCGCCTGGGTGGCTCAGTTGGTTAAGTATCTTACTCTTGATTTCAGCTCAGGTCATGATCTCAGGGAAATGGAGCCTTGTGTTGGGCTCCCTGCTCAGCAGGGAGTCTGCTGGAGATTCTCTCTCTCCCTCTGCCCCTTACCCCCACCCTCAAATAAATAAATAAATCTTTTAAAAAGTTGCCCACGGGGGCGCCTGGGTGGCTCAGTCAGTTAAGCGGCTGCCTTCGGCTCAGGTCATGATCCCGGGGTCCTGGGATTGAGCCCTGCGTGGGGCTCCCTGCTCAGCGGGGAGTCTGCTTTCTCCCTCTCCCTCTGCCTGCTGCTCTGCCTACTTGTGCTCTCTCTCTATCTCTGTCAAATAAATAAAATCTTAAAAAAAAAAGTTGCCCATGGATATTTATAAGCGGCTTTATTTATAATTGCCCAAACTTGGAAGCAACCAAGATATCCTTCAATAAGTAAATGGATATATAAACTGTGGTTTAGGGGCGCCTGGGTGGCTCAGTTGGTTAAGCGACTGCCTTCAGCTCAGGTCATGATCCTGGAGTCCCAGGATCGAGTCCCACATTGAGGTCCCTGCTCAGCAGGGAGTCTGCTTCTCCCTCTGACCTTCTCCCCAGTCATGCTCTCTCTCTCTCACATAAATAAATAAAATCTTTAAAAAAATAAACTGTGGTTTATATATCCAGACAATAAAATATTATTCAGCACTAAAAAGAAATAAGCTATCAAGTCATGAAAAGACATGGAGAAAACTTTTTTTTTAAAAATATTTTTATTTATTTATTTGAGATAGAGAGAGAGAGAGAGAGCACAAGTGGGAGAAGGGGCAGAGGGAGAGAGAGAAGCAAGTTTTTCACTGAGCAGGGAACTTGACTCAGGACTTGATCCCAGGACCCCAGGATCATGACCTGAGCCAAAGGCAGATGCTTAACCGATTGAGCCACCCAGGTACCCCAAGACAAGAAGAAAACTTAAATGTATATCGCTAAGGAAAGAAGCCAATCTGAAAAGGCTACATACTGTGTAATTCCAACTATGTAGCATTCTGGAAAAGGTAAAACTATGGGGACAGTAGAAAAGATCAGCGATTGCTAAGGGTTAGGTGGGGAAAGGGGGACCACAGAGGATTTTTAGGGCAGTAAAAACTATTCTGTATACTATAATGGTAGATACATATCATTACACATTTGTCCAAATCTGTAGAATATATAACCCCAGGAGTGAATCCTAATGTAAACTATGGGCTGATACTAATGCGTCAGTGTAGGTTCATTGATAGCAATGAATGTATCACTCTAGTGGGGGATGTTGGTAAGGGAAGACTCTATGGGATGGTCAAGGTGTATATGGGAATTCTCTGTGTCTTCTGCTCAATTTTGTTGTGAACCTAAAAAATTAAAGACTATTAAAAAAAATGCACGTACATGGTAACAAAAATTTCCAAGCAGTTTAGAAGTATAAACTGAAAAGTAAAAGTAAAAATCGTTCTTGTCCTTCCGTAACCTCCAGATTCTCTCCTCAAAGGCAACCTCTGTTAATTGACTTCTATATATTCTTTCAGAAAATGTTATATATTTATAAGAGTATATGCTTCTATCTTTTAATATTTTTTTACACAAAACACACCATGCAATAAATATGGTCCTGCATCTTTTTTTTTTTTTTTCCCTAATCTTGGAGATTGCTGATCTTGGAGATTGCCTGATCTTGGAGATTACTCTTTATCTACATGTAGAGATTGGGCTCATTCTTTTAAATTCCAGCAGGGCATTTTATTTTATTTATTCATTTTTTAAAGATTTTATTTATTTATTTGACAGAGAGAGAGATCACAAGTAGGCAGAGAGGGAGGCAGAGAGAGAGAGGGAAGCAGGCTCTCTGCCGATCAGAGAGCCCGATGCGGGGCTCGATCCCAGGACCCTGGGATCATGACCTGAGCCGAAGGCAGAGGCTTTAACCCACTGAGCCACCCAGGTGCCCCCCAGCAGGGCATTTTATTACAGTTCACCCAACCACTTCCTTAGTGATTGTGAAAGTTTTAAAAGGCTCTTACCAACAGTGATGCAATAAACTTCCTTGTAATTTTGCAGCACATCTATAGGCAGATTTCTAGCTGAAAAATTGCTGGGTTGGTAGGTACGTGCATTTCTATTGATGTCAAAATTGTCTTCGTCAGAGCTTACACCAACTTGTACTCCTAACTCCTTTGCTAATGCTAAATGTTATCAATGTTTCCAGTTTTTTGCCAATTTAATAACTCCAGGTTATATTGTAGTGGTGCTTTGTTTTGCATCTTTTCAGTTATAAGGAAGAGCGATCCTCTTTCGACGTCAATAGACTGTTTACATTGCTATTTTTTTCTGTTATCCACTTGTTCACATCCTTTGTACATTCTTCATTAGCTTATTAGTTTTTTCTTATTGACTTCTTTGAATCACGAATAGTTGAAAATATCGAAGTAGAGATGTGCTTCTGAAAAAAATAGTATGAGAAGTGAGAGCAGTCTGGATTGAAGCAGACAGAATGTGAAGCAAGACGAGCTTCTGGAGGCTCCAAAGGTGACCTGGAGAGAGGTGACGAGGGAAGAGATGCCATGGGAGATGGGACAAGGGAAATGGCAAGAGGATGCAGGAGCATTGTGGGGAGGCAGAATTGACTGGCTGTGGCGGGAATGAGATGTGAAAGATGAGGGAGGGAAACAAGAACGTAGCTGACTCTAGCAGTAGCTGCAGTGACTGGCAGATTTATGGGGCCAGTGATAATAGAGGGAGACCCTGGCAGAGGGGAAGTCTGAGCTAGGGAGGAGGTCCGAGGATCCTCGGTCTGGGGGGAGAATGCACCACAAGGGCTAGGTGGTGTTCTCTGTGCACACAAGATCAGGGTCTTTTCCTTCCTGGGAGCTGTGTGGCTCATGTGCCAGGGGCCTCCCAGTAGACATGCATGGGAGGGGAGTGCGTATGTGCCCTCGGTGTCCAGGCTTGGCTGGAGATGCTCATGGATCCTGTGATATCCTTTCAGATGCTCTAGAGTCTAATGGGAAAGAGAGAAGACTCCCTGGTCTGACTCCCACCATGGCCGGGATGTAAGTTCAAGGGTAGATCATTCCTCCAGACTTTGAACCACATCTCCCGGAAGTGTGGATTCCTCAGACCAACAGCATGTTATGAAATCTGTTGCATGCCGACATAAGGGCAGATTTTTTATTTTATAAAAAAATTACTTCCATCTTCTATGGTCATCATTTTCTGAAAAGAAAAGGTGTTTTGAAATGGTGTGTGTTGCTTGGGATCATAAGCTTAAGAACTACGTCTGGTTATGACAGTATATTGAGCTGGAGGAAACCTGGGGCCTGAGAACTTCAGGGATCCCAGTCCCTATCCATCTTGGAGGCAGCATAGCTGTCCCATTACCAGGTGAGCATAAACCTCTAAGTTGGGTTAAGCACCGTTATCTGGGATTTTTCTATTCTTTATAGCAGAATCCAGTCCTAACGAATACAGCTCTCACTATTGAGAGTTTTGTTAGGTATACAATTTTAGTTTATTTTTCTAAACGCTTTCATGATTTTGTTCCATCGCCATCTGGCTGGCATTATTACAGCTGAGAAGTCTGTTATTTAATGTTCTTCATAAATGGCGGCTGCTTCCTCTGTGCTCTTTAATTTCTCGACAATATGCTCAGATGTCGATTTCTTTTCGTTTACCTTGCTTGGTTGTTGATTGCCTGTGTTTGTGGCTTACGGACTTTTCATAGCTGTGGAAAATTTGCAGCCAGTATATCTTCACAGATTGCCTCTCAAGCGGTTTATGCCTAGGATGTGGAAAGCTCAAATGAGTGTTGCTCCCATCTGAGCAATAAGAAAAAGCTAGGTAAGCTGTAGGGTCATGACTTTCCCTGAACCTAGAAGAAAGAGCTGAAGTTGCAAGACAATCAAGTGACTCGAAACCCAAGGAAGGATAGGCCACTGCAATTGGACCTGAGATGTGAGCACTGGCCCATATATTCCACAGAAAGGGAGGAAGAGATGCTGAATACCCAATGAGTGGGCAAGAACAACTCAGTTAAGATTTTGACAAATTGTCAAACATCAGGTGCAGGCTGGCATGACAGCACAGGACTCCTGGGGTCCCAACACAAAACAAGGGTTCACATCCACTTGCACTCTCTTTTCCAGGTGCTCACGAGAAAGATGGAACGCTGAGAATCTCCCTCCATGGTGAGGACCTTGAGAGAAGGAGTGGGAAATAGATCCTTATCTCTATGGAACAAAAGCATCAAGCCACTGGCATAGGGGCAACAGGCCTGATTGGCCTCAGGAAAGAGGCAAAGACCCCCTGAAGTTAAGGAAGTGTATAAGAAAAAACTTTCTGGCTGTCTAGAAGACAAATGTGATGGCTGGAGCTCCAGCAGTCATTTTGGTCCACAAGATGATGGGATTTGGGGGCTATGAGCTGTGATGTTGTGGCAGAGAGGAGGAATCAAGGTCCATGGTGTTGAAAAACTACCATACCAGCCCTGAGATGCCTATTTCTGAACTTTTTAGTGAGAGACTAGAGATTACTATCTTGCCTAAACTACTATCTTACTAGAATTTTGTGTTACATTCAGCCAGCTAATTCTAACTAACCAGAACCAGACCTACAACTCATTTATAGAGAAACCTCATGTCCCTGAGACCTCCCTAGATCAAGAACACTGTACATAAACCAAGAGTCAGCTAGACCAGACAGTAACCCTGTCCTTATGAACTCCAGCTGCTATTAAAAAAAATCTTCCAGTGCTCGCTTCGGCAGCACATATACTAAAATTGGAACGATACAGAGAAGATTAGCATGGCCCCTGCGCAAGGATGATACACAAATTCGTGAAGCGTTCCATATTAAAAAAAAAAAAAATCTTCCAGGTTAAAACTATCTTAGTGTAAAAGATATTACTAGGATAAAACTTTTTGAGTATTAAGGCCTGAGGATAAGAAGTCTAAAACTATGGCCTCCTCAGGATGCCATTTCCCAATTAATTGCCATATGAAGTCACAGAAACTTATGCGAAAATAAACTAGACAAATTGCTTCCCCTAGTGGTGTCTTTAGATTTATACCAGGTTGTGACCTGAGGGATTTGTTTTGTTTTGTTTTTGGATCCCCACCCCAACACCTCCCAAAAAATATGAGTTTGGAAAATTTTAAACTAATTTTTCAAACTTTTTTTCTTTAAAACAAGTAAGTTGGTGTTTCTTTCATTTGGTCATATTGCAATTACTGTGGAATGAATGACATTTTTTCCTCGCTAAAATTTACTCGGCTAAGGGTTTCTGACATAATTATTTTATAAAAAAAGTTTAAAGTTGCCGTTATCACACTGGCTATTGTATAAATAACTGGTGTCTGTATAAATTGGTTCTTGTAATTCATATAAAACTGAAAATTGTGTGGGCCAGTGCTATCATTCTACTTGGACCTTTTGGTAAAATTTTAAAAACATAGTATTTCTATAATAATTCTTCATATAATTGAATTGATTGTTAATAATAACCTAGCCATATTTTGTGAAATTATTAATAAATTTTGGACTAATGCAATACTGGGAAAATGAACATTTCCATCTAAATATTTTTAAGAAAACCGAAGTTCAAAATTAAAATGGATTATAGTAAAAAAATAATACTAGTATATATTAGGGACTGAATCTAAACTAAAGATCTAGTATATATTATATATATGTAATACACATACACACAGACATACACACAGACATGTACTTTTGACCGATAGAACAAAGAAATGAGATTTTGGATAAAGCTTCGAACACTTGTTCTTGTCTGTATTCTTCCTTTCATTTATCATATGAAATTACCCCTATAGTTATTAGAGACTCTCCCTAATCTATTCCTGAAGGTAGAACAAAAGTGCTTCTTTACAGTTTACTGGTACAGCACAAAGATCATACTAAAAGGGAGGATACTCTGGACAGATACCATTTGAAATAAATGCCTAGATATTTAGGCTAAGAATTAGGAAGAGTAAGTACAGGTCTCATACAGTTCCAATGAGTTCTATACCTATGTATACTAATCAAAATATAGAGCACACTGCTTTTTCTTGAAACCCAAAATGAAAAAGGAAACAAATCTATAGTGGACATTATCCACAGTAGAGATTTGGCTGATAGAAGCTTCTACAACCACTTTAGAGGAAGAGGAAATGTGGTGAATTAGGTGCTGACTCTTAAAGCCTCTTTCCAACGGAGATGTATTTTTGCTCAGAATTCATCGGCCATAGCAAATCACACGGCCATCATTGTTTCCAAGGGGACAGGACACAGCAATCCCACAATGTGCCAGGAAAGAGGAGAGACTGAGCATTTGCGAATAATCTTAACATTAACCTTAACTTAACATTAACAACATATGACACGTTTTAAGAATAGGAAAATGTTCTTAAAAGCAAGAAAGAAGTTACATAGAGGGAAATCTTATTAATATGCTTTTATATCAAGATTCAATAGAAAATGACAGAGTAAAGTTCAAGTTGATTTGGATACATCTAAAAATGCATTTGAAGATTATATATTCTATTTTCTGCCTTGTTTAGTTTGGTCTTTGTCATCAATCTTGGTGACAATTTGCAGTTGTGTCAGGCTTAACAGCCAGTAATTTGGGAAGTTCATTTACAAATTTGTATTATATTTTAATTGTATTAGAATAATAGAATAATAGAAATAGAATTTCTATTGTTATGGATAGTCCGTGCAAAGTGAATCTGTTCAGTGGGGATTCCTACTTATTAACAAGTACAGAAAACCGTGCATTGAGCAACTGAAGGCAGACCTACCGCAGCTAAACGAAAGATTATAGATGTAACTGTACACTTTTTCCCACTTGGCTCACAATCTAGCCTTGGAGAGTCAGTTTCAGTATCCTGCTGTAGCAAAATGCTAAAACGGAGTAAGAACTAGTAACGAAAACCAAGTATAAAATGTCACCTGATAGGGCACTAATACTCCTCAATGAAAATGAACAACAATGGGCATCAGAGTTTATATAACTAAAACAGAATTAAGAATTACTTAATTCTTAATATAAGTATATGTTATAATTATATGATACTTATCATTATCATAGTTACATGTAATTATTACATAACTTTTACGTGCATATATGTTATATATTACATATTATGTAGTGGAACCAGCTTGCACTGGCTGATGGAAGCTGATTGCAAGCATCTCTTTCCAACTCCACATTCAGTGACATCTTGTTTGGAGCTCGAAATCAATCCTTATGAGAATATCTATACCACAGAAATTGGCTTGCAACAAATCAAGCCACTTTTCAGAGAGCTGGTTATCAAATATTTACCAGGACATCACCGAATAATAGAGTATTGGATATTTGTTTTATCTTCTTCAGAGAAATTTGCCCATTGTAAAATTAGATTGTCTTTTTATTGTTGGATACTAGATCCTTACCAGATATAGTATCCTTTATCTTTTTATATTTTGGATACTAGATCCTTATCAGATATATGATTTACAAATATTTGTTCCCAATCTGTGGGTTGTTCTTTCAGTTCGATGATGGTATAATTTTGCAGTACAAAAGTTTTTAATTTTGATGAAGGTCAGTTTGTCTATTTTTTTCTTTGGTTGCTTGTGTTTACGTGTCATATCTAAAAAACCACTGCCTAACCCAAGGTCATAAAGATTTATTCCTTTGTTTTCTTCAAGAGTTTTATAGCTTTAGCTCTCACATTTAGATCTTTGATCCATTTTGAGTTTTGTATTTGGTGTGAAGTAGGGGTTCAAGTTTGTTCTTTTGCATGTTGACATAGAGTTGTTACAAATCAATTATTGAGAGGCTATCCTTCCCCCCTGCCTTTTTTTTTTGAAGATTTTATTTATTTATTTGACAGAGAGAGAGGGAACACAAGCAGGGGGAGTGAGAGAGGGAGAAGCAGGCTTCCCGCTGAGCAAGGAGCCCAATGCGGGGCTCGATCCCAGGACCCTGGGCAGACTGAAGGCAGACTGAAGGCAGACATTTAATGACTGAGCCACCCAGGAGTCCCATATCCTTTCCCTTTTGAACTGTCTTGTCACTCTTGTTACAAATCAACTGATCATAGATGTCTGAGTTTACTCCTACACCATCAATTTTATTGCATTGATCTATGTGGACATATTTATGCCAGTAGTTGCTGTCAATTTCTGAAGAAAAGGAGGTTGGAATTTTGACAGAGATTGCATTTAATCTGTAGATAAATCTGGGGAATATTGTCATTTTAATAATATTAAGTCTTCCAATCTATGAACAAGGATGTTTTTCCATTTACTCAGATTTAAAAAAAATTTTCAACAATGTTTTGTATTCAGTGTACGAGTCTTACCTTTCTTTTGTTAAATTTATTCCCAAGTATTTATACTTTTGGATGCTATTGTAAAGGAATTGCTTTCTTCTTTTTATTTTTAAGATTTTATTTATTTACTTGACAGAGAGAGAGAGATTGCAAGTAGGCAGAGAGGCAGGCAGAGAGAGAGGGGACAAGCAGGCTCCCCGCCAAGCAGAGAGCCCGATGTGGAGCTCGATCCCAGGACCCTGAGATCATAACCTGAGCCAAAGGCAGAGGCTTAACCCACTGAGCCACCTATGTGCTCAGGAATTGCTTTCTTTATTTCATTTTCAGATTATCATTGCTAGTTTGTAAAAATACTGCTGAGTTTTGTATAATGATCTCGTATCCTGCAGCTTTGCTGAAATCATTTATCAGTGCTGTTTTTTTGGGGGGGGAGGGGGTTGGTTTTGTGTGTGTGTGTGTGTGTGTGTGTGTGTGTGTGTGTTTTGATTCCTTGGAATTCTCTATGTAGAAGATTAGGTCACCTGTGAACAGAGATAGTTTTACTTCATTTTTTCTAATCTGAATGTCTTTTATTTATTTCCTTGCTAAATTGCCATGGCTAGAATCTCTAGTACAATACTGAATAGAATTGGCAAGAGAAGCATCCTTGCCTTATTCCTGACCTTGAGAAGAAAGCCTCAGTCTGTCACCATTAAATATGATGTTAGTCATGGGTTTTTCAAGGTGCTCTTTATCAAAATGAGGAAATTTCTTTCTTATCCTAATTTATTGAGGGTTTCTTTCTTTTTCTTTTTTTTTAATCATGAAAAGGTGCTGGATCTTATCAAATGTTTTTGTGCACCTGTCGAGATGACCATGTGTTTTTTTCTCCTTTATTCTATTAATATGGTGTATTACATTAATTGATTTTCACATGTTGAACCAAACTTGCAATCCTGGGATAAATTCTGCTTGGCCATGTTGTGTAATTCTATTTTATATGTTGTTGTATTCAGTTTGGTTGTGTTTTGTTGAGGACTTTTGTGTCTATATTCATAAGAGATATTTGTCTATAGTTTTCTTGTAATGTCTTTGTCTGGTTTTGGTATCAGGGTAGAACTAGCCTCATAGAACTAGTTGAGAAGTGCCCCTTCCTCTCTATATTTTGGAAGACTTTTTGAAAGATTGTTGTTAACTTTTCCTTAAATGGTTGGTAGAATTCACCAGTGAAGTCCTCTGGTCCTGAGATTTTCTTTATGGGAAGTTTAAAAATTATTAACCTTTATTTTTTTTTAAAGTATTTTCTGGCTCTTCCTCTGGAATGGCTTGAAGCAGGGTTACCTCAGTAATAATAATACTCATGGGAAACAACTAATGGCCCTCACTTGGTCCCAGAAATTGGTTTCCAATACTGTTCTCCTCTTCAAGCCTTCTTGGCTTCTTGGAGGGTGGCTGAGTCCATGTCGGGAAGGGAGAACTTAAGATAAGCCTGTGGCACCTTGTTGCTGTCAATCGAGGACATATTTGTTCTGTGTGGTGGTGAAAGGCACAAAACCCAGCTTAAAGGCCCCCCAGTGGCCAAAGTATCATTACGCGAGCATCAAAAATGAAATAGCAGCCAGTCTATTAAGACAAATTGAATCTCAAAAAGCTATGAGTATCTTATTGTATTAAAAAAAAGAATAGAATGCATTTTTCTTTACAAATTAAGAAGTGCTACATACAGGTCGATATTTTTTTTTTGCCCAGATTGAAAAATGTTGTTCACATTGAATTGTATGTATGTTTTTCAGAGTGGGTAGAAGTGTTTCCGCATCCAAAGGTTGTTGCATGTTCAAAGTCACTGTCAGCAAGACACATAAAAGATTCCCATCCCATGACTAGGGCAACCTCATTTATTGATCGTGAGTGAGCTGGTTATTCAGCTATCATCTCTCCGATTAAACCTTTTTCTTCTGGGGTGGCTGGGCGGCTCAGTAGGTTAAAGCCTCTGCCTTTGGCTCAGGTCATGATCTCAGAGTCCTGGGATTGAGCCCCGCATCGGGCTCTCTGCTCAGCAGGGAGCCTGCTTCCCCCTCTCTCTCTGCCTGCCTCTCTGCCTACTTGTCATCTCTCTCTCTCTCTCTGTCAAATAAATAAATAAAATCTTTAAAACAAAACAAAACAAAAACAAACCTTTCTCTTCCCTGGTCTGAGCTGAGATTCTGAAACCAGACTTCTTTGCCTGCTGGTTCCCTTCTGTCAATAAAGGAGCTGGAGGCAGACTGGGGGACAGGAGGAGGGGGCGAGTTGCTTTGAGTGTCGCACAACAATGCATTTCATCAGGGCAAGGGCAGTGGTTTCAGCAGCTGCAGTTGGTGCCAGTTTAAGGCTTTTTCCACTCCCAGTAAAAGCCTCATTGAGCCTTTCCCAGAGACACGAGCACCAGATCTCAGAGATCTGTGTCCTAGACCTGTGGGACCGTCTTTGGAGACAGAAAAGGAAATATGCATAATCTCACTGTTAAAAAATGTCACACGTATATTCCAGCTAGGTTAGAACAAATATGTGCTTAACCAATCCATATTAAGAAAGAAACTGCTACCTTACCCCATCATGACGATTGGGACATACTGACTCCGGCCAGTGACTTTACTGAAGGAAACAAAAAACCAAACAGAATACTATTTGTACAGGCTTTCATGATAGCATTGAAAATAATGTTTGAGGGGTGCCTGGGTGGCTCAGTGGGCTAAAGCCTCTGCCTTCGACTCAGGTCATGATCTCAGGGTCCTGGGATCGAGCCCCACATCGGGCTCTCTGCTCGGCAGGGAGCCTGCTTCCCCCTCTCTCTCTGCCTGCCTCTCTACCTACTTGTGATCTCTCTCTCTGTCAAATAAAAAAATAAACTCTTTAAAAAAGAAAAGAATGTTTGACAAATAAATACTTAAAAGGCTCATGGTACCTTAAAAGTAAACCTTGCTGGTACTCTGGTCCCTAAAGGATTAAGTGTGAAAGTAGAACTTTTGACTCAGCCTCAACGAAATGAAAAGAAACCCTGCGTCCCAAGTCCCACAATGACTTAATGAGAAGCCTTAAGAGACAGTAGCCTGATGGGAAAATTAGTTTGAGAATTTAAGATACTGCACAGGTCGTCCAACTCCTCAGAAAACGAAGGGATAAGGGAGTAGAGGATATTTACATTCCGTTTACCTTGAGTGCACAAAGCAGACAGGACAGGTGAAAAAAAGCTTTATTCTCATTTTATTTTAATTTAAAAAAAAAATTTTTTTTTAAAGATTTTTATTTATTTATTTGAAACAGAGAGAGAGATCTCAAGTAGGCAGAGAGGCAGGCAGAGAGAGAGGGGGAAGCAGGCTCCCTGCTGAGCAGAGAGCCCGATGTGGGGCTCGATCCCAGGACCCTGAGATCATGACCTGAGCCGAAGGCAGAGGCTTTAACCCACTGAGCCACCCAGGCACCCCTAAAAAAAATTTTTTTAATTAAAATTTTTTTGCAGGGATTTTCTGCATTTATTTATTTATTTATTTATTTTTATTATGTTCAATTAGCCAGCATATAGTACATCATTAGTTTTTGATGTAGTGTTCTCATTTAAATGGTTCTGATTTAAACCCAAGGTGCCACCTTAGGTTAGGATGGTAGGAAGGAGGAATCCACTTCTTGTGATAGTCAGGGTTCGTTAGAAATCCTTCTCGGGCTGTTTAATTAAAAATTCCCAAAAGGAAACCAGAAGAATGAGAACCAGCAGGAAAGAAATAGAAAGTAAGTAATAAAATGGTAGACTAAGCGCTAACATATCAATAATTACCTTAAATTTAAATTGTTGAAATATGCCTATCAAAAGACAGAGAATGACAGAGCCGATAAAAGAGCACAATATGATAGATACTGTTGACGAGAAACCCTGCGAAGTCAACGATTAGGTAAGTTGAAAGAAAAAGAATGGAAAAAATATATACCATACCAACATTAAGTTACTTTTTTTAAAGATTTATTTATTCATCTGTGGGGGGAGGGGCAGAGGGAGAGGGAGGATGAGAATCCTCAAGCAAACTTCCCACTGAATGCAGAGCCGGACCTGGGGCTTGATCCTTCGACCCTGAGTTCATGACCCGAGCTGAAATTAAGAGTAGGACGCTCAACTGACTGAGCCACCCAGGCAGCCCCAACATCAACTTTTTCAAAAGCAGGAGCGGCTATATAAATATCTGATTAAGGTAAACTTCAGAGCAAAGAAAATATCTACAGACACAATATAATGATAAGAACACCAATCCATCCAGATTTAATGATCCAAAATGTATACACACAAAACGACAGAGGCTCAAAGTACAAGAAGCAAAAAGTAATACAGCTAAAAAAAAAAAGTTCTCTCTTAATCTTCCAGGAAATTGACTCTCAGAACGAAGTATGCGAAGACATAAAAAATTTTGTCTTGTTCATTTAAGTGTGGAACTTTTTGTAAGAAAAGGGATTTGTTAAATGAACTGTACTAATCTGATTCATCCCTATAAAAAAATCACTTAGGCTTCTCTCTGAGTCAGAAAATTTCAAAACTTCTCTGTTTACTTTTCCCCCTTGTGGGCGGAAGGAGTAAAACAAATAGTGGGTCTGGCAGATTTCAATCCAAGCACAGTCTGAAGCCTGGATTCTGATATTTGTAGAACCTAGAAGGAACTTTAGTAAAACCTTAACTATAATCAGCTCTGCTGAGTGTAATAATATGATTTCAAGGTCTCTATACTATGTATATTTTAGAAATTGCTACATTCGCCAGTTTTAGCTTAAAAAGTCAAAGTTAACTTTAGAATTTCTTTTTAAATTTGCAGACATAATCATACCTTTTAGGTGTTTTCAGACTTGAATAGCAATCGGTGTGGGTGTAAAATTCTAGTCGTCATGTTCTTTATACATCATCCCACTGCCTCTCAGCATTTGTTGCTTAGAGAAAAAACGTGAGTCCTGCACATTTCAATTCTTTTGAAGGAATCAAGGTGGTTTTTTTTCCTGTTTGTTTAGCAGTAGGAATCTTTTTAAAAATTATTTAATTAAATAATTAATTAATTAGTTAATTTCAAGTTTTTATTTGAATTCCAGTTAGTTAACATACAGTGTAATATTAGTTGCAGGTATAGAATTTTGTGATTCATCACTTACAAACAACACCCAGAGTTCGTCACAACAAGTGCCCTCCTTAATGCCCATCACCCATTTACCCCATCCCCTACCACCTCCCCTCCAGCAACCCTCTGTTTGTTTCCCATAGTTAAGAGTCTGTTTTCTGGTTTGCCTCTCTCTCTCCCTCTGTGTTCATCTGTTTTGTTTCTTAAGTTCTACATGTGAGTGAAATCATATGGTATTTGTCTTTCTCTGACTTATTTTGCTCAGCATAATATGCTCTAGTTCCATCCACATCACTCCAAATGGCAAGATTTCATTTTTTATGGTTGAGCAATATTCCATCATATATATATATATATATATATATATATATATATATACATCATATACATATCACCTCTTAATCTATTCATCAGTAGATCAGTCGGTGGGCATTTGGGCTGTTTCCATAATTTGGCTACCGTTGATAATGCTGGTATAAACATTGGGGTGCAGGTATTCCTTCGAATCAGTATTTTTATATTCTTTGGGTAAATACCTAGTAGTGCAATTTCTGGATCATAGGGTAGTTGTATTTTTAACTTATTGAGGTAACTCCATACTGTTTTTCAGAGTGGCTGTGCGAGTTTGCAGGGAATATTTTTATTTAAATTAAAATTTTTTCACCCGTTGATAAATTACCGAACACTACATCTGAAACGGATGATGTACTATATGTTGGCTAACTGAATTTAAATTAAAAATTTTTTTTTCACCTGAGAACTTCCTTGGTCTCACTTCATGAATTTTTTCTTGCCCCTGTTGGGTTTCAATCTCAATTACAGATTTCTTTTCAGATCTAGAAAGTGTTTTTCTTTTTAAAATTGAGGTATAAAAAAAAATTGAGGTATAATTGACATACAACATTATATTAGTTTCAGGTATACAACATAATAATTCGATATTTGTATTATTGTAAAATTATCACCACAGTAAGTCTGGTTAACATCTGTCACCTACATAGTCACAGAATTTTTGTGTATGTGATGAGAACTTTTCATATCTCTTAGCAATTTCTGAATATGCAATAAGGTTTTCTTCAGTTGTCATGCTTTACTGAAAGTATTTTCTTAAATACACATTTTTATCCTCATTTATGATCCACTGTTCCATGTTCTACTTCAAGAACATCTCTTATTTGTGGGTTATTTGTTGGATCTAGGACATTCCTTCTAATGCATTTCTGAGCTCTTCAAAATGTCGATATTCATTTTACGTTTGGAAGTATTTCTGAAGTGAACATTTTCTGTTATTGATTTTTCACATCGTCAAATCTGCCTTGTATTGCTTCTGGTATAGAAACTGCTGATTTTTTCCTTCTGTCATCACTGTGCTGTCCTATATCATCCTGTTTCTAAGTCTATTCTTTTTAATGGCGGCCATGTCCTCTCAAATCATTTGGGGGCTTCCTACACTTTCGTGAGATCCGAGGCCAGGCCTGTGACAGGAGGCTGAGGGCAAGTGCAAGGCATGGGCCATCCCGGTGAAGAAGGGGTGGGCCTCAAGTCAGAAAAAGCCAAGGGAATCAGGGCGGGGGTGAATAGGGCTAGGATGTAGAAAAAACATGTATGTTGGGTACGGTACTGAGCACTTTCCTCAGGGACCCCAATTTCATCCTCACAATAACCCTAAAAGTGAGGCATTATTATCCCAACCCCTCCCTCCATGTACCTGGCACTCTTACCTACGCTGAACCAGATGGGGATGGAGAGCTGGCCTCAGGAGAGCAAGGTGGCCTTCTAGTCCCCTGACAATAGTGACACCCTACTTTTGCTCACACAAAAGTATTATGCTCACTAAAATTTTGTGAGGTTGGCTGAAAAGGTAACTGCCATTATCCCCAGAGAGCAGGAAACTGGAATTCAGAGAAGCCTGACACTCAAGTCCTGTCCCTGGATTCGTGTTGTCCCTGACGTCTGGGCCAAGACAACCAGTGACGAAAACAGAGCGTCGGCCTCAGCGCCTCCCAGGAATGACTTCATTTCCTGTTATGCAACTTTCTGGTTAGGGTGTCCCAGGCTCGCCAGCGGCAGTTGGGGTTGGCGCACATGAAGGATGAAGAAGGCCAGGCTCCGGGAGCTGCTCTGGATGCTCTTCATCTCAGGTAAGGTGAGAAAGAGGCTCGAGCAGGTAAAGTCTCTGCCCAGAACCTTGGGGATCCCATCATGAGAAAAGCTTCCCCTCTCTTTGGAAGCTCCAGCAGATGTGACCACCCAGCACAGAGCCAACCAGTAGACTTGTCAGTCTAAGTCTCTCTACCCAAACTTAACAGAATCAGGAGAATATATAGGGCCTGAGAACAGAAATAAAAGGGGTGAATTAGGGGAGCAGGATATCTGTGCATTTCGATGTTGGCAAAGATGGGCACAACTCTGGCTGGGAAAATGCTAGCATAAATCTAAACTCGACATGATCCGAAATAATTGTGCTTGAGTTGGAAATTTTGTTTTCTTATATTTCATCATGGTGCTTTTGACATGACTGCCTATTAGCCCCCAAAGACATAATTCATTCAACAATATTTCCCAGGGACCTCCTATGGGCCAGGAAATCTGCTATTGTTGAGGACTAGCAGAAGAGAAGGGAACAGAAGGGGTTTGGCGCGCACTTTGTTGGGGGTTGTGACTGCTGGCCACCGTTGCCTGCTCAGGTGTTGGAGGGTGTTGGTGGCCTCCCCGGGTTGGCAAGCCTGCCCCATCACAGCACCGTCACTTCTCTCGTCGTACAGCTCATGCTTTGACTAAAGATGGAAGCATTTGGGGCTTGGGTTGTTCCTCCTCCTAATCCTTATGAATAAATTGGGACAATAACAAGTGAAAAGAAGGGTTTGCCTTGGAAAGACACGACGATTACAGAGAAAGGGGACTTTCCAGAAAGGCACTGCTTGGAGCAAGGTCACAGACACTTGCCTTGCAGAGGCGGCATGCACATAGCACTTCGAGTCTGGTTGGAGCTGGGGTGATATCCCACATGGGCAGATAGGAGCTCGATTCTCATTCATGTGTGTTGTATTCATGTTTTTCCAAAGCCGAACTGGGAGAAGACGGAGGGTTGATGCTTGTGTACTTGTGTGCGAGAAAGCCAGTGGTATATGTTTCATAGTATCCTATGGGGGTGGGTTTGGGGTAACCTAAAAACTCCCTCTAGCTCCTGTATTCTAAGGAACAGAATCATTATGTACCTATTCAGGTGTGGGCTGGGCCTGCTCTCACCCCAACTGCCTTGGGCAGCATAGTCCCAGGGTTTAGAGCTGAGTTTGGGGCTCAGACTATCCAGGCTTTCATCCTAACTCTACCACTTTCTATTGTGGAACTTTGGGCAAATCACTTCATAGCCTCTGGGTTATTAAATAACCTTTCCGTGCCTCAATTTCCCTGTCTCTGAAATAGGAATAATGGCGGTATCCACCTTAGAAGTTACGGAGCTTAAATGATAAATTTAGGAAGATTACACGAGCTAGTACTTTCAAACACTTAGCCATAAAAGGTATTTGGAATTCCTTTACTTGCAGTGGTGCGAGAAATGATGCACATCTAGTACTTTGGTGCTGAGTTCTTTCTGTCTCCTTCACAAGAGATAGGCAACTTTGTGCACAATCTCAGACTCCTCCTGTAATGCCCACTCTCTTCGTCCACTTGGGCTGCTATCACAAAACACCACAGACTGGGTGGCTTATAAGGAATAGGTACTTATTTCTCACAGTTCTGGAGGATAGAAGTTCAAGGTCATGCTGCCAGTTTGGCTGGATTTTGGTGAAGGCCCTCTTCCAGGTTGTGGACTATGGAGTTCTCACCATGTCCTCCCAGGGTGGAGGGGGGTAGGGAGCTCTCCGGATCCCTTTTTATAAGGGGAGTAATCCCTTTTGTGAAATCAGTCATGATCTAATTATCTCTCAAAGGCTCTACCTCCCAACAACATCACCTTGGGCGTTTGGATTTCAACATACGAATTTTGTGGGGGAGGGACACACACATTCAGACCATAACGTCTACCTTGCCCAGGGAGTTGGCAAGTAATTTATCTATCATCTTTACATTAATGTTACAGAGGGTAGAGAGAGGAGGTGTGTCTCTTTCTCAAAGCCCAGCACAGTGCCTGGCACACAGTAGCCTCTTGGCCACCGATCAATGAATGAGTGAATGAATGAGTGAGCCAAACTTGGCTTAAGACAGCCCCGGGTCTTGACTTGCCTGTTTCGTGGAGGGGAATTCCTGACCAGAATTCAGAGGACTTTCCAAGAAACTTGTTTTCCCTGTTTCCTTAGAAACTGCAGTCTGATCCCAGAAGAACGGGCCTGGTTTCCTTTACCAAATCCTCAGGAGTCCACACGTGGGCTGTGATGATAGGGCGGGGGCTCCATTGAAGGGGTAGCTGTTGGCACTTTTCAATGGGCATTCTCAGAGCCACTGCCCAAGGTTTAAAGTGTGTGTGTGTGTGTGTGTGTGTGTGCAGTAGTATTAATAATAGCAACAGTAGTTGTCAGTAGTGGTAGCCTGACCCACAGTTTGACCCAACATCACCGTCCTGCCCATTATTTGGTGTTCCATGGACAGAGTAATTCAGATTTGAGTGGATAAACTGTAGACACTGAGGATAAGTTATAGGGCCCTGTTGTGTCCTGCCAAAAACACGGATCTAGATCTTATTTCCACTCAACTTGGCCCTCCCATTGGCAAAGCTCCCTTAGAACAGACCAGAATTGATCTCTTTCCCCTATTTAGATGAAGTTCCCCTAGCTCTTTGGAGAACTCACTGTCCGCTACTATTATGTCTTCACATCCTCTATCACCCTATATGTCCTTCTGTATAATCGTCCCTTCCATCATACCCCTGTCACTCACAGTCTTAGCACACGTCCCGTGTTCTGCCTCCAACCAGGTCATTTTTTTTCTCTCAAGAACAACCATTTATGAAAGTTTGCACAAAGCACACGCGGTCTAGCTCTTGGAGTAACAGAAAAATTACTCGCAGTACAAAGATCTGGAATCTAGTGCTGGCTTGCAGGGAAGGTTGCATTTTCTCTAAAACTCTAAAAGCCTTGAGGATCTCATCTGAAAAATGAGTGGTTGAACAAGAAAAAGAGGTTGTTTCCCTCTTTTTTTCCAAAGAGAAGAAAACGATTCCTCACAGAGTCTAACTCTGATTCCCTGCTTACAGAACTCCAAGCTGCAAATGAACCATATGAAGAAAAGTATGTCTTAGCCGTGGGAGAGACCCTGGATGTACAATGTCCCTTCTCCATCCAGAAGTACGCCCATAGCCAGAAAGCTTGGCAGAGGCTGATGGACAGAGGGGAGCCCCTGACACTGATTTTCACAGAGAGTGTTTCGGGGAAGCCCAGTCAAGTCCGGATGGGCAGGTACTTCCTAGAAGATCTCCCCACTGAGGCCATACTGAACGTCCAAATGACCAATCTTCGAGTGGAGGATTCAGGACTGTATCGGTGTGTGATATACCACCCTCCCAAGGACCCTGAAATCCTGTCCCCCCTTGTCCGCCTGGTTGTGATCAAGGGTGAGTGACCCGGAGGGGGGTAAGAGGATGGGGAAAGCCAGGCCAGCTCGGGGTATAGGGGTAGCACGAGCAGGGCTGTGGCTCAGGACTTCCGGCAGCCTGGCCTCTCCCAGAACCTCCTTGTCTCTCATTTAAGGTCCTTGAGAGGCATTTGGTCTAAAAGTAAGAAGCTACCGCTTAGGGTAGCAGAGCTTAATTTGGGGTGCTATTGTGGGAAGTGGGGTACTTCTTCCAATATAAAAGATGAGTGGTAGACTTGGATAATTTAGTCTCATTCTTTGGGTCTCCACATGGAAGTCATTTCTTTGGGAAGCCTCCGTGATCCACTGTTTCCTTCCCATGGGTACATTTGATGGCCTTCTTGTGTGTTTCCAAAGCAGTGCTTCTCAGACTTTACTGTGGGCACAAAACACCTGGAGATCTTATTTCCAAAGCAGCCTCTGATACAAGAGGTCTAGGGTGGGACCTGGATTCAGCATTTCTGATGTGCTTGCAGGTGATGCAGTTGCTGAGGCTGGTCCATGGTTCCCGTTTTGGGTAGCAAAGCTCCAGAGCTCACTTTGTGCCCTCTCTCATCGAGGCTGCTGTCTCACTGGGTAGTAGTGGCCAGCTTACTTATCTGCCTCCCATGCTCATCTGTGAGCACCTTGAGAAAAGGGCCTGTGCCTTTCTCAGCTCTGTATCCCTAGCAACTAATGTGATGCCTGGCACATCGCGAGACTTCGATAGATGTTAACTGGGGAAATTAAGGAAGGTTCAAGTTTCTAGCACCTGGAGAATCCTAAACCTAAGGAAGACAAGGCTCATATGCAATATATTGATAAAAGATGATTTGAGAGGCACCTGGGTGGCTCAGTGGGTTAAAGCCTCTGCCTTCGGCTCAGGTCATGGTCTCAGGGTCCTGGGATCGAGCCCCGCATCGGGCTCTCTGCTCGGCAGGGAGCCTCTGACCGAGGCTGACCTCACACTAATTTTTTAATCTTAGCAAAAGAAAAACTTGCTTCATGAATGGCTATGTTCATTTCCCGCCTTAGTTTCATTTACCCTGCTACCTATCCATCCATCCATCCATCTTTCCTTCTTCCCATCTAATCATCCTTCCTCCCTGCCTTCCCTGCCTTCCTTCTTTTCATCCTTCCATCCATCTATCCACTCATCCACTTCCCAATAATTCATCCATCGCCTTATCCATCCGTTTATCTAATGTGCTTTCTTGCAGATCCTTTTGATGTCACTGTCTCAGACAAGAATCCTACGCAGGGCTTGGCTCAGATTTCTACCCTTTCTCCTACCACCACCAAGGCCCGGATCACACTCCTTACCAGTCCCAGGACTGTGACCCAACTCCTCCCCAAATCAACTGCTGACATTTCCTCTCCCGGCTTTGGAGTCAACATCACGAATGTGACAGATGTTGTGACAGATGTTATCAGCTACGGTTTCAGGTCTCTGGGCCTCCTGGCTTGATTCCAAGTCCATCTGCTTAAGATGCGGGGAGTGATGGATAGGGGAGTGGGGAAGGCAGGAGCAGACTTGAGTCAACTAAGTCTGGTGAACGTTCCCTGGGGAGGAAGGGGATGGTCCTAGAGGGGGAGGACGCGGTTGGTGAGGCTGCCTGTCTCCGCGGTTCACCCTGTTTATTGCTTACTAAAGGAGTAAGGAGAGGGAAAGGATGTCTTTGCCGAATTCCACCGGGTCTCAGCCAAACCCACCAGCCTAATGGTGTAGTGGAGTGAGGGCCCCTGGATTCTAATGCCAGCCACATTGGCTGGCTGCGTGACTTTGGCTGAGTCATGAACGCTCTGTGGCTTGTTTCCTTATCTATAGGCAGGCTAGAAAATGCAGAGCTGGAAGCGATAATCTAGCCCAACTGCTCTCATGGCCGTTGTGTGTTAGGATTACCTGGAGTGTTCGCTTTTTCTTCGGTTTGTGTTTAATACTGATGCATGTGCCCTCCTGTAGACCAGTAGATCAGGATTTCTGGAGATGGGTTTGGTCTCAACATTTTTGGTGAGATCTTCAGGAGATTTCCTAATGTGCAGGCAAAGCTAAGAACCACTGGGGCGCCTGGGTGGCTCAGTGGGTTAAGCCTCTGCCTTCGGCTCAGGTCATGATCTCAGGGTCCTCGGATCGAGCCCCGCATCGGGCTCTCTGCTCTGCGGGAAGCCTGCTTCCCCCTCTCTCTCTCTGCCTGCCTCTCTGCCTACTTGTGATCTCTCTCTCTCTCTGTCAAATAAATAGATTAAAAAAAAAAGCTAAGAACCATTAACTTTGCATGCATGCCCTTCTTTACAGTTTATTGTTAGATGTTGATTTATCTCTGAAAGTGTTTATCATTAAATATTGAATTGACAGAGAAATATGTATCCATATTGCGAATCATCTAACATGTCTGATCTCCGCATTCTCTTTCTAGTCTTTATTCCTGCTCATACATATTTAATATAGCAGTAATTCTAATTATAAACATTGCCATTATTTTTGTACGCTAAAGCTATTCTTTGATGTTGCTATCTAGACTTCATGATTATAATTTCAACAAATGCATCCCTTTCTATCAATGAAAAAGCCACGACTTACATCTTAACTGGCCTGTCTTCAGACGCTGAGATTGTTTTAATTTTTTATAGTATTGATAACTTCGAGATGAATATTTTCACAGATGTCTTTTTTTAAATTATTTATTCAGAAGAAATTCCCTTAAGAGAATGTGAACATTTATATTGCTCTGCATACATATTGCCAAATGGTCTTCAAAGGTTGGAAACAATTAGTGTTGTGATCCCTAATATGGAAGAGAAGCAGTTGTCACTGCAGGGTTCCTTTGCCTACAGGGATTTAGTATTTGGAAAACATTCCTGCTAAGTTGGACATGAACTACCTTGTGCTTTCATTTCTCTCTTGCTGGGGACTAGTGGCTCCATGAGGGTCGAGGCAGAGCTGCTCTGCCCCCCACCCCTAATAGTTGCTTTGCTGACCCCAGTGCCTGGTATACAGTAGGTGCTTATTAAATCTTTGTGGACTAAATAAATGACCTAGTGAGAATCAACATTTTTCTTTTCAAGTTACTTTGATTTTCCAGCATGTAAATTGAGACCATCTACTTTGGCCCACATTGCTACTAGAGGCCGCCCCTGGTCTATTAACTTTATTTATTAACTAATACGAACTATTCTATCAGTCACAATCCAGCCAGGGAAGCAGAAGCCACTGAGCGGTTTGAAAAAGAAATGTTTTGTCCAGGGAGCTATTTGCCTCGGTAATGGAAGAATTGAGCTTCTCATCTGGGGAGGGATGGGATGGGGGGGCTCCTCAGAGGAAGCCACCATCACCCTGTCTTAGGGTGGGGTCCCCGGAAGCAGGCAGTGGGAAAAGTCTGGTACAAATGTAGGAAGTGATCCCAGGTAAATCCATCCAGGAAGTGAGACCAGGAGAGACGGAAGCTTAGCGAGGGCGTCATCCCCAAGCTGAGTCACACAGCGGGGAACTCTGGGGCTCAGTCCTGCAGGAGGTTGCTGGGGGACCCATGGGACTTGTCTATATCAGAGGCTGGCGAGCCGGAGTATTTATACTTCCGAATTTCCAGTCCTCTGTTAGGGGCGGCCCAGGGGCGCATGGATTCCCAGGCACTGGGGTGGGGGTGGGGGTCTGGGGACCGGCGTGCAGCTTCAGAGAGGGGCGCCTGCTGGCCCTCAAGAGTGGACACACTCCAGGAGCTCCGCGCATGAAAATGTGAAAGGGCTGGGAGGACAGGCGAGACTTGAAAGTCAAGTTAGCTCAGCAGAGCTGGGACCTTGGGACCGTGGGCTGAACCCGCGCCCCGGAGGGCGCTGCTGTAACCACCCACGAACGGCTAGGAGCGTCAGGGGCTGACCTTGACCAACCGGGGGACACGACATAGTTCCAGGTGATGGAGGAGATGGAGGACAGGGAGGAAGGCGCCGCAGGCCTGAGGAGGGGGCGGACCTTCAGCGTAAAAGGGGCCTCTGGCTCTTTCTATCGCCATTCTGTCATTTCTCTTTCTGCGAGCTCACTCATCTGCTTTTAAGTTTTGTATGGGCCAATATGTTGCTTTTTAAATTATTGCTTTGTATTATTCTTTCATGTGCTTGATTCTATGTCCTGGAGACGTCTCTAGTTTTTTATTTTTATTTGTGTTTTTCCATTTTATTTAAATCTTTAGTCCGTCTTGAGGGGGGGTGGGCTCTATTTTGCTAAATGGTATACATTGTACAAAAGATGACTTTTTCTTCATATTACGATCCAGATACCACAAGATTATTTACTAAACAATCCTTGTCTACCTCCCCGGCTGCCGGATTTCCTTAGATGTTAAATTCACACATAACATTAGGTCAATATCTGGACTTCTCTCTGTTTCGCTGCCATCTCTCTCTTTTCGCCCTGAGTCTTATCATGCAGATTAGTTGTGCTGTAATCTGTTTCCGTATCACTGAGCTTCCCCACTCATGGGTATCTCTCTCTCTCTCTCTTTTTTTTTAAATTTTATTTATTTATTTGACAGAGAGCGAGATCACAAGTAGGCAGAGAGAGGGGGAAGCAGGCTCTCCGCTGAGCAGAGAGCCCGATGCGGGACTCGATCCCAGGACCCTGAGATCATGACCTGAGTCGAAGGCAGAGGCTTTAACCCACTGAGCCACCCAGGCGCCCCTGGGCTCTATGCTCTTTACTAAATATATTTCCAGTCAGTAGTTTTAGGCAATGGGACACACTAAAGGCACAGGGCTAGTCAGTATGGGGACAGGGGCTAGAAGGGCCTGAGCAGATAAGAGAAGGGGCATGAAGGACTTCTGTAAACACTCAGGCGTGAGGCGCCCCAGCGCTAACAGCGGCTTGCATCTTCTTCCCCCCAGGGTTCCCGTGTTCAGTATCATCATTCTTGTGCTGTGTGGACTCCTGAGCAAGAGTTTGGTCTTCACTATCCTGCTTGCCGTCACGCAGAGGTCATTTGGACCCTAGGCCAGTAAAGCCATGAGAATGACCTCTGACCTCCAGCCACATCCCTCTGGCGGTTGTTCCAGAGGACGGGTGTGAGGGGGAAGGGAAGGAGGGGCAATGACGTGAGTTGAATCTGTAACACAGATTATGTCTAAGGCTCATGTCCCGCCTTCTCAGCCCTGCCAGCTCCCCTCACTACACCAATAAACATGGGTGTGTGTGTTGCCCCCTCAGAAGAGAAGATATAGCTGCAAACATGCCCATTCCATCAGTGGCTTGGGATTTGCCTTAAATAAAGACAGAGTCCAGTGCTCTTAATGGTCACTGTCTTGTGTGGTGGTTGTGAGGTACGGAGGGCACCGCCACTAATGCTGCCCTTGTTCTTGGCCTGGCCGTAACGTTTTGGCCTGACCTGGATAGAGCTGTTACTACAGAAGCATCTTGTTCTCCGCTGGACCTTCCTCTCCTCTAGACTCAGATGCTTGGGTTTCTCTCTTCATCTGTGGCCCTCTCCCACATTCCCAAGAAGGGGTCTGAAAACCACAGGATGAGGAGAAGACAAGACACCATGGTGAGAATATTATATTTGGGAAAGAGAAACCAAGTTAACCAAAAAGTTGTATACTGGGAAAATACTGGATGAGATGGGATCCAAAGCACAGGATGGATAGAGAATCTCATTTGTCAATCGTGTGCATTACCAAGGGTACATTTTACCACTAGATCCTCAGAACATATGAAGGCCAAGAAGTATGTGGCTAGAAACATGCCTCAACGTGATAAAGGCCTTATATAAAACTCCTGGAGCTAACATTATACTCAATGGGGGAAAACTGAGAGCTTTTTCGCTAAGGTCAGGAACAAGACAAGGATGTCCACTCTCCCCACTTTTATTCAACTTAGTACTGGAAGTCCTAGCTGCAGAAATCAGACAGTGGGGGCGCCTGGGTGGCTCAGCGGGTTAAAGCCTCCGCTTTTGGCTCGGGCTGTGATCCGGTCCTGGGATCGAGCCCTGTGTCGGGCTCTCTGCTCGGTGGGGAGCCTGTTTCCCCCTCTCTCTCTGCCTACTTGTGATCTCTCTCTCTCTCTCTCAAATAAATAGGTAAAATCTTAAAAAAAAAAAAAAATGAGACAACAAAAAGAAATAAAAGGCATCCAAGTTGGTAAGGACGAAGTAAAGCTTTTAGTATGTGTAGATGACATGATACTCTATATAAAAAACCCTAACCTGTACCCCTGAAACAAATAGTACATTATATGTTAATTAAAAAAAAAAAAAAAGAAAATCTTAAAGACTCCAGCAAAAAACTCCTAAAACTGATAGATGAATTCAGTAAGGTCCCAGGATACAAAATCAATGTACAGAAATCCATTGCATTCTTATACACTAATAATGAAGCAGTAGAAAGAGAAATTAAGAAAACAATCCCACTTACAGTTACACTAAAAATAGTAAGATACCTAGGAATAAACTTAACCAAAGGGGTGAAAAACCTATACTCTAAAAACTATAAAACACTGGTGAAAGAAATTGCAGATGACACAAAGAAATGGAAAGACATGCCAACCTCATGGATTGGGGGAAAAAATATTGTTAAAATTTCTATACTACCCAAAGCAATCTACAGAGTTAATGTAATCCCTATCAAAATACCAATAGCAAATAATAATAATAATAACAATAAATAAAAAACAAACAAACAAACAAAAAACCAAAATACCAATAGCATTTTTCACAGAACTAGAACAAACAATCCTAAAATTTGTATGAAACTACAAAAGACCCTGAATAGCTAAAGCAATCTTGAAAGAGAAAAACAAAACTGGACATATCACAGTTTTGGACTTCAAGTTATATTACAAAACTGTAGTAATCAAAACAATATGGTATTGGCACAAAAATAGACAAATAGATCAATGGAGAAAAACAGAAATAAACCTACAATTTCTTCCCAGAAATAAACCTACAATTACATGGTCAATTAATCTTTGACAAAGGAGGCAAGAATATGCAATGGGAAAAAGACAGTCCCTTCAACAAATGGTGTTGGGAAAACTGGACAGTAATATACAAAAGAATGAACCTGGACTACTTTCTTACACTATCCACAAAAATAAATTCAAAATTAAGGACCTAAATGTGAGACCTGAAACCATAAAAATCCTAGAAGAGAGCACAGGCAGTAATCTCCCTGACATTGTCCATACCAACATCTTTCTAGATCTGTCTCCTGAGGCAAGAGAAATAAAAGCAAAAATACACCATTGGGGCTACATCAAAATAAAAATCCGCACGGTAAAGGAAACAACCAAAAATAACTAAAAGGCAATCTGCTGAATGCTATATTTGCAAATGACATATCTGATAAAGGATTAGTATCCAAAATATATAAAGAACTTACTCAACACCAAAAAACCCCCACAAACAATCCAATTGAAAAATGGGCAGAAGACATGAACAGACGTTTCTCCAAAGAAGACATACAGGTGGCCGACAGGGACATGAAAAGATGCCCAACATCACTCATCATCAGGGAAACGCAAATCAAAACTATGAGATATCACTTCACACCTGTCAGAATGACTAAAATAAAAAACTGAAGAAGCAGCAGGTGTTGGTGAGGATGTGAGAAAAAGGAGCCCTGTGCACTATTGGTGGGGATGCAAACTGGTGCAGCCACTGTGGAAAACAGTATGGAGGTTCCTCAAAAAATTAAAAATAGAACTACCCTAAGATTCAGGAATCACGCTACTGGGTGTTTACTCAAAGAAGACAAAATGCTAACTTGAAGGGATAAGGCACCCCTTTGTTTATTATAGCATTATTTACAATAGCCACACTATGGAGGCAGCCCACGTGTCCATTGATAGAGGAATGGATAAAAAAGATGTGAGATATATATATATATATATAATGGAATATTACTCAGCCATAAAAAAGAATGAAATCTTGTCATTTGCAACAGCATGGATGGACCTAGAGAGTATAATGCTAAGTGGAATGGGGTAGCCAAAGAAAGATGAATACCATGTGATTTCACTCATATGTGTAGTTTAAGAAAAAAATGAGCTAAGAAAACAAAAGAGAGAGCCAAACCAAGGGACAGACTCTTAACTATACTTACTTAGTTAAGAGTCCTTAACTAAGTCCTTTTTGTTCCTGCTAGTAAGTAGTAACTATTACTTACTAGCAGGAACAAAAACTAGACTTCCTTCGCTGAAGACTGTGGGCTTTAAAGCGATATGGAATGAAATAAGGAGGAGTTCTGTCAATGTCTAAATGCCTCTTCTCCTTGTGTCACACAAGAAGCAGGGAAGATGACCCACGCACTGAACCCCCTTCCCTTTAGAGCGGAAGAGGTAGAAAATACCAACTTAAGTCTGGTGGCGGTTGCAGGACAGGGTGGGCCTGAACACCTAGGTTGTGGGTGAGCAAGGGAGCTACAGGGGAGTTCTAGGGCAGACAGAGAAGGGAGGCAGAGAGAGAACCAAGCATGCACAGAGGGAGAGCCCGCAGAAGTCTAATTGGCGAGGGGCGCCTGGGTGGCTCAGTCAGTTAAGCTGCCCACTCTGGGTTTTGGCTGGGGTCATGATCTCAGGGTCCTGAGATCGAGCCCCCACATGGGCTCTGCTTCAGAATCTCTGTTTTAGATCCTCTCTCTCCTTCTGCTCCTCCCCCCCCCACTCTTTCTCTTTCTAAGATAAATAAATAAATCTTAGAAAAAAAAAAAAAAGATAATCTAACTGGTGAAACCAGGAGGCAACACACAGCTGAAGCCACAGCTGAGGTCATAGCAGAAGACAGTCGAAGGGTCTGATCACTGGTTAGAATTCTGCACCCAATTTCCGTGTGCGTGCGTGCGTGTTTTGGGAAGGGGCGGTTTTCCCACACCAACAAGCAATTCTTGGACACCAGCTAGATGTTCTGGAATTCAACTCAGTTCTGATACGATCTACCCAAAGCTGCACCAGATTCCATAGACTAGGGGCTCAGTTCCATAAGGCTCCCCTCCCTAGCTTTAGATGCCATTGGTGAGCACTCTTGCTTCTGACCCGCCTACTATAGGAGTTCCCAGCGATCCCCTCCTTGGGTTCCATTATTTTGTTAGAGCAACTTGCAGAGCTCAGAAACATTTTACTTACCAGATTGTTGGCATTTTATAAACGAATATTAAAGGATATGAATAGACAGCCCTATGAATAAATAAATAAGGCGAGGTCCTGAACAAAAGGGTTTCTGTCCCCGTGGGGTTTAGAGCCCAGCATGGTGGCACATAGAAACATTCTGGTTTCCTAGCCTGGAAGCACTCTGAACCCCCTCCTTTTTGTTTTTTTAATGGAAGCTTCATTATACAGGGATGATTGATGAATTCATTGGCCATTGGTGACTGATTCAGCCTCCAGTCCCTCTTTCTTCCCCAGAAATCAGGGGGTGGGTTGAAAGTTCCAACCCTGTTTTCAAGGTTTGTTCCTCAGGCAGCCCCCCTCCGTCTGGTATTTCCGAAAGTGACCTCGATGACATAAACTCGGGTGTGGTAGGAAGGGGCTTGTTATGAACAGCACACCCATGTCACATTTATGGCTCCGAAGTGTTTTTAGGAACTGAGGACAAGAGACTAAATATGACAAAAGAAGGTCCCACTGCTCTTACAGCTCAGGAAATTTCATGGATTTTGGGAGTTGCGATCTGAAACTGTAGATGAAGTCCAAATATATGTGAGAAATACATTTTATTTTATTTTATTTTTTTAAAGATTTTATTTATTTATTTATTTGTCAGAGAGAGAGAAAGCACAAACAGGCAGAGGGGCAGGCAGAGGCAGAGGGAGAAACAGGCTCCTCGCCGAGCAAGGAGCCCGATGCGGGACTCGATCCCAGGACCCCTGGATCATGACCTGAGCCGAAGGCAGCTTCTTAACCAACTGAGCCACCCAGGCGTCCCGAGAAATACATTTTAATGATCGGAATGGCCAAACAGATATTTCTGATAATTCACAGTATCACACGATCTAGCGATGTTGCCATTGGTGCCACTGCCCTTGGACAGTTGAAGCCACCACGTCCTTGGCACCGTGCTATTGCTGGACTCTCAATGCTTAAATTTCTTCTGTGTCAGTCATCTCCAATTGGCCTTACACTTTGTATCGCAAATTTAGGATCCTGAATCCTAGGCAGAATCTTGCATTTGGCCAAGCTTAGGTCAAGGCACATGCCTGGCACTTAGATGCAGGAGAAATATTTGCCTCTATACTCAGAAATATTTGCCTCTATACTCAGGAGAAATATTTGCCTCTATAGTAGAGGAAGTAGAGATCTGCACCCTAGTGAGACCTGTGCATTGAGGCATGTCCCCCACGTGGAGAAGGTATTGGGTGCTGGAGAGCCAAAAGGTGACAGATATATCCGATCTGTGGTAGTTACTCCTAGTGCCATCATGTTTGTGGTCTCTCCGTCCTCTGCCTAGGCTGGGAGCTCAGGGAAGGGCACTGTTTGCGTCTGGGATGAGTACCTGAGGAACCGCTTCTTACAGGCACCCCCTCTTTGGATCACTTGCCTCAGAATCCCCTGGGCTACTAGTTAAAATGCAGATTGCTGAGCTTTCCCAGACCTACCAAATCAGAATCTCTGGGGTGCAGCTCTGGCATGCGTATGCTTGCCAGCTTCCTCAGTGATTTAACCACGTGCCCATATGTGAGAACCACAGTGTGGTGCAAGAGTAAAGAAGGCAAGTCATCAGCAAGGGACGAGCATCTGTCTTGAAGGACAGGACAAATTTGGATGCACGATGTCGCTCCAGACAGGGGGAATGGCAGGGGCGTCGCAGGATGTAGTGGTCAGTGGTCAGGGATGGGAAAGTCCTGGTGCCCTGAGGCAATGAGTAGAGCAGAGGTGGGACATCAGATGGGTGGGCCCAAACTCGCTATGGTGGAGAATGTGGAGCTCTCCAGTGTTGACCAATGGGGTCGTGACGTAATGGAAGCAGGAAGGAAGATGTCACAAGGGCAGTGATCACTCTTTTCTCTTCTGCATTTTCCTGAGCTGCTCCCTCTTCGCACTTCCCTTCTTAATTGCAAAGTAATAGTCAAGCGTACGTGGAAAACACCCCTGTGGGGGCAGCATCCGCCAGCACCTGGAAGAGCCCCGGGATGCCCAGGACTCAGTGGATCCTGGGACCTGGTTCGGATGCAGGGGACAGGGCTATGGGCGTGGCCATGGCTCCCGCTGCTGCTGCTGCTGCTGCTCTGAGCCTCAGGTAAGGAGATGCAGGGCAAGGGATGCAGATGGCCTGAGGGGTACCTGCAAAGAGGGGTTTGCAGGGGACTGGATGGGATCAGAGTGTGTGCTAGACTCACGGAAGAGACATGAAAGTAATGGATGCACCTGTCCCAGTAGGAACTGGGTGATGAAACAGAATCGGGAGGTTCCTCTAGCGCACTGTGAAGTTGAGCAATTATGTGAAGTCATCCAAACAACCTCTCATCACTATGCTGGGAGATGTAAAGTGTAAGATGAAGAATTAGGCACTGGGGGCGCCTGGGTGGCTCAGTCGCTAAGCGTCTGCCTTCAGCTCAGATCATGATCCCAGAGTCCTGGGATCGAGTCCCGCATCAGGCTCCTTGCTTGGCAGGAAGCCTGCTTCTCCCTCTCCCAATCCCCCCTGCTTGGTTTCCCTCTCTTGCTGTGTCTCTCTCTGTCAAATAAATAAATTAAAAAAAAAAAAAACCATAAAAAAAAAAAAAGAATTAGGCACTGAGGTAGAGGAGGCATAAGTAGAAGGGAAAGGTAAATTAAAAAAGGGCAAAGTCACAGCATGAAGATAATATAAAGTGGAAGTCCCTCTAGCAATGCCAGAGAGGCCATGTGGAAAAGAGGTGAAGGGTTCTGGAATCAGACAGAACAAGGTTCAGATCCCCAATTCAAACCTGCTACTTCTACATTTGTGACCTTAGGAAGTCCTCCAGCCTCTGTGACCCTCAGTGTCCTCATTTGTAAATAGCACGTAGTCACTATTTATTTGTACATGGTACCTACTTCAGAGGGTTGCCCTAAGAGTTAGGTAGTAGACGGATGTAAAATTCTTAGGCTCTGTATTTAGGGCATAGTAAATGGCTTAATAAAATTATGGTGGGTGATGATGGTGGCGGTGATGCAAGCAGGTGCAGGGGGATTAATGGTATTGAGGGGTGAAAGGGGAAAGAGATTCGTGCAGGTGGAATTGCTCAGGCAGACTCTCCTCTGGGACCAGGAGGGGTAGATGCGGGTGGAGAGGAGTGGGGAGAGCATTCAACCTGGGGATGGCGGGGCCTAATATGAAGTACTGTGTGCTGGAAAGCAAGGAACATGTCTGGGGAAGCACGAGTAGAATAGAATATGGGTTGTAAAGCTGGTTCAGTTCTTTTTTACTTTTTTTTTTTTTTTTTTTTTTTACCATTTTATTAGAATTTTCCCATCTACAAAATATAGAAAGAATAGCCACCATAAACTTATTACCTAGATTCAGACATTGAACCATAATTGATATTTTGCCTTATTTGCTCCATATATATGTACATTGCTGGATATATTTATAAAATTGCTGAACCATTTCAAAATAATTTACAGAAATCCTACAAAACAGGAAACAACAAATGTTGGCGAGGATGTGGAGAAAGAGGAACCTTCTTGCACTGTTGGTGGGAATGCCACTTGGTGCAGCCACTGTGGAAAACAGTATGGAGGTTCCTCAAAAAGTTAAAAATAGAGCTACCCTATGACCCTGCAATTACGCTAGTAGGTATTTATCCCAAGGATACAGAGGTAGGGGCGCCTGAGTGGCTCAGTGGGTTAAAACCTCTGCCTTCAGCTCAGATCATGATCTCAGGGTCCCGGAATCGAGCCCTGCATTGGGCTCTCTGCTCAGCAGGGAGCCTGCTTCCCCCTCTCTCTCTGCCTGCCTCTCTGTCTACTTGTGATCTCTCTCTCTGCCAAATAAATAAAATCTTAAAAAAAAAAAGGATACAGATGTAGTAAAGAGAAGGGACACATGTACCCCAATGTTCATAGCAGCAATGTTCACAATAGCCAAACTGTGGAAGGATCCGGGATGCCCTTCAACAAAATGGGTAAAAAAGATGTGGTCCATATACACAATGGCATATCATTCATACTGATGAAAGGATGAATACCCACAATTTTCATCAACATGGATGGAACTGGAGGGGATCTTGTTAAGTGAAGTAAGTGAAACAGAGAAAGACAATTATCTTACGGTTTCACTCATACGTGGAACATAAGGAATAGCACGGAGGACCACAGGGGAAGGGAGGGAAATCGAAGGGGGAGAAATCAGAGAGGGAGATGAACCACGAGAAACTACGGACCCCTGGGAAGCAATCTGGGGGTTTCAGAGGGGAGGAGGTAACAGGCTGATGGGTACTGAGGAGGACACGTGCTGTGATGAGCACTGGCTATTATACTTAACGAATGAATCACTGAACACTGCATCAAGGACCAATTATGTACCATACAGTGGCTAACTGAACATAATAAAAAAATAATAATAATTTAAAAAAAGAAATCCTAAATTACTCATGAATGCTTGATGGAGCTCCTAATACTTTTGATCTACGACCTCGTATGTGCGTTGGGCTCTGCTTTGACTTTTCATTCTAGGATTCTGAGCTGTAGGTAAAGGGGAGAAACAGAAGTGCCCGCTGGGAGGAAAGAACAGAGCATCATGCTCTACTCCTCCAGCCTGAAGGCCTGGCAGCGGGGGAGGAGCCAGGGCCGCCCAGAGACACCGGTTCCCACGAACACTAGGAGCAAGGACCTAAACTGGGCCCAGGCCGGGAGATACCTCTTGCAGCATTGTGCCCTAGAAGCTGTATGCAAGGTCATGGTGACAGAGCTCCGGCAGCAGGACTTGGGGGTTATACCAGTGCTGTACCACTCAGAACCCCCGTGTCCTGTCCAAACAGATTCGGCTGATAGAGTGCAAAGGCGAGAAGCAGCGAGACCCAAGACAGGGAAGGGGTTTTGCAGAGGCCGACCTCAGCCATAGGCTGGGGCCTCATCTGCCGGGAGGGCTGCTTTGGAGAGAGTGCGCAGAGTAATGGGCAGAGCTCCAGACCCGAAATCAGTGTGCCTGCGTCTTCCGCACTCGCATTTTGCGAGTTCGAGAAAGCTGATAGCAGCTTCATATTCCTTTTCTCTGGTAATTGGGGAAAACTCGAGGCTAATGTGGCTAAGGACACCGAGTCGAGTACAGATTGCTCCTGCTTGAAGAAATTATTAGTCTCACAGTGGATGGGATGGGACAAAACAGGTCAGGTTGGAGGCAAGAGCAGAAGGACCTTTGTGGCAGGTGGAGTGGGTCACTCGACTGTGATGGGCTGGGAGGACTTGGGTGCTAAGAGCTGAAAGATTAGACCAGGCTCACTGGACAAGACTCCAGAGGCGGAGGCCAGCTGGATGTCACAGAGATACATAAGCATGGTGGAGTCCGGAAATGTAGGTCCCGGTGCTGGTTTTGTCGGCTGAGGGACCTTGGGCACTCCCTGTCACCCTGTCCCTTGGGGGTTGGGCTGGATGGCATTGAATACTCCTCCTGACTTTGACCTTCCACAACCCCGTGAATGTTTCTCTCTCGCACAGAGTATAGTCCGCTGCAAGGATTTTGGGAGAGGGCTGCTCAGCACGTAGAAGAAGGAGGAGGTCCCTCTTTGGCTCAGAGTAAGTCAGCCGGGTCGTGTAGACTCAGGGATGCTGAGCCATGTTCAGCAAGCGTTTTCTGGGCCCCCAGTAGGAGCCTGTGTCAGTCAAGGCTCAGAAGGGCTTCTTATCTCTTCCAGAAAATGGCACTGACCAAGTGAACCAACCAAGGCAATCTAGATCGAATTTGAGTTGTGTCCAAACGAGGGTCGCTCTGTGGAGGCCAAAGAAAGCAGGGTAAGAGTTTAAGCTGAGGCGCTCAGCTCAGGCCCCACATGTGGACTCTAGGGAGCCAGGCCGACCACGGGAGTCCTGAACCCTAGCAGGCAGAATGACCTTCGCTTCTGTTTCTATCCTGAAGCCCCAAGGCAAGGGTTGAATGTTACTACTTCAAGGCAGCAAAAGTCCCATCCACCAGCCACAGAGGAAAGGAGCTGGGAGTTGGGGAGCTGAGAACATGCAGGCACATTATACCCCTGACCATGAGGCACCACTTAGAAAATGGGGCCCCGCGGAATCTGAGTATCAGCAGGCTCTTCCTCAGAGTTAAAGCAATGGGATCTACCCCGAGCTGTCGGGGACCGAGAGTCTTGGGTGGATGTCAGAGAACGCCCCCTGGAGGGGGAGAAAGGCTGAAGGCACAAAGGGGGCGGCATTCCATTTCCATGCCGGGAGCAAGCGGTGGGAACGCACGCGCAGTGGGTCAGCCGCAGCGGCGGGCAGCTGGGCTGAGTGTCGAGGAGAGGGTAAGGCTAACGCACCGCCATACATTCAGCTTGCGGAGACGCTGGAAGGCCACGCGGTCGTGTGCCCTTTGTCCTGGAGGCGATGGGGAGCACGAAGGGCTTTCCTTAGGCCCCCTGAGGGCAAGAGTGAGGGTCTCGGTGCAGAGTGACCCAGCAGCTGGGCAGGAGGTTTGGAGAAGGGAGGCGTTAGAGGCAGGAGACCAGATAGAGTCCTCTGGGGTGAGCGCCGGGGTTAAGGATCCCTGGAAAAGTAGAGGCCCCGTCTTCAAAGGCTGCAAACCCCCTACTTGGCTGCTGTCATGGCCAGGAGCAGGCTGAGCTTCAGAGCAGGACATTCAGCAGGTACCCACGCTTTTGGATTCTGGGGGGTGGGGGTCAAACCTGGGATTTCAGTGCTGGCCCTTCCCACCGGCCGCTGTTGCTGGTGATTGTTCCGAGATGTGGATCCATCCTGAGCGAGGGCCTGGTGTTCTTGGCCTTGTTTCTCTCTCTCCGGAACGCCTGGGGTGCAGGTGAGTGGGGGCCAGGGACAGGCTGGGGTGGAAATGAACGAGGGGACACAGGTGGTGGCTGCAGATGTGGGTTTAGAGGGACCAGCTCCCAGGGGTTCCCCCAGAGCCTGTTCCCTGACTTCCCTCACTTCAGTGCTCAGAAGTCTTTGGAGAGGAGGCAGGGTTCACCCCTGGGAATGATGTGAACGGGGCTGGGCTGGCGCCTTGGGACGGGTGGGAGGGGCAGGGTGAGGATTTTTGTTACTGGCAATCCAGTCTTGTCTTCAGAGGAGGGAGGGAGAAGAGCGGTAACGGGAGAGGGGAGTGTGGAGGACTGGCTGCAAAAAAACCCTTGGGGGGTCATCAGGGCCAAGGGAATGGCAGTCGATCTCTCTATTGGGACTCAATATTGGGGCTCACAGTGTAATTCAGATGAGCCTTGTATTTGTTCTCTTACTGCCATCTAGACTCGCTCTGCTGGGGACCTTGCTGGCCCCCTGGTAAAACGTAGAGGAAGACCCATCACTCTTGTCATTTTTTGAAAAATAAACTTTATTTTTTATTTTTATTTTTATTCTTTTTTAAAGATTTTATTTATTTGACAGAGAGAGAGAGAGATCACAAGTAGGCAGAGAGTGAGAGAGAGGGAAGCAGGCTCCCCGCCGAGCAGAGAGCCCCATGCGGGGCTCCATTCCAGGACCCTGCGACCATGACCTGAGCCAAAGGCAGAGGCTTTAACCCACTGAGCCACCCAGACACCCCATAAATCAGTATTTGAACTAAGTTAAGTTTGTTGGTTTAATTAAGATAGATGTGTCTTTAGGCTCGCCTGGGTGGCTCAGTTGGTTAAGCAGCTGCCTTCGGCTCAGGTCATGATCCTAGGGTCACGGGATCGAGTCTCACATCGGGCTCCTTGCTCAGCAGGGAGCCTGCTTCCCCCTCTCTCTCTGCCTGCCTCTCTGCCTACTTATGATCTCTCTCTGACAAATAAATAAATAAAATATTAAAAAAAAAGGTAGATGTGTCTTTAAAGTTATCAGCACTAAATGTAAAACTTATTCTATCAAGGTTTGCTGAGGGTCAAATAAGCTCCTACTATCTCTGTTGGAATTTCTTAACAAAAAGATGACTAAACTGATGGCTAATTGTCTCAAAGTTTTCATGTAATTGTTAAGATAGCTTTCAAAGTCTTTGGTAACTTGAAACTTCAAAGTTTTGCTTGGATGATAAATGGAATTAAATTGGTTGGACATC
Organism: Potos flavus; assembly: GCA_028534135.1. Taxonomy (NCBI): domain Eukaryota; kingdom Metazoa; phylum Chordata; class Mammalia; order Carnivora; family Procyonidae; genus Potos; species Potos flavus. The sequence continues at coordinate 98,211,004 of CM052886.1, forward strand.
TGGGTCTTTTCCAAAGGGGATAAAGTGCTAAATCACTGTTAAGTGGACATAGGTTTGTGCTTTTGATTTACCGAAAAGAAACTAAAGATATTTAAATCTGTTGGTAAACATGTTTTGTGCTTAACTGATTCACAAATTTGCCATCTAAAGAATTCTGGTGTAACAATTCACTATTGGTTACTCCTTAGTCTTCACTGGAGATTAATGTTTCTAAAGAGTGAAAAATTCTGCTAATTGTTAGTAAGACTGATGGCAATAAGGGAAACAACTCTGTATGTGGAACAGTAGGAGAGATGTAAGAAAGACAAGGAATGGGAATGCGTTTTGTTGAAGATAAAAGAAGGTAATTTGTTCTAAATGAGATGGTTGTTTGGAAAGAAATGGCTTGGGACAAAATCTGAATGCAGAGGAAAGTTGTAGGTTTGTGAAGGGAAATCTTTGGAAACGTATTTTAGGTGTGGTCAAGATGGACTAAGATTGAAATGAATGAATTTTAAAGACACTGGTAAAAGATTGAAAGTTGGCTTTCGCTCTGTTCAAAAAGACAAAGTATTCTCAATTATTGGTCTGCACTTGATAAGAAAATGCAAATAGTTGTTTTCTCTCCGCCTGCCTAGAAAAACCAGTTTCTGCCTCTTGCCTTTATCAGGTCTTTAAGGTCCCTAGTCCTATTTAGACATGTGCTTTAAAACTTCCTAAGGTTTCAACAAACTTCCCCAAGATTTAAATCATGAACAAAGTCTTGTTGACTAATTAGGCTTGCTTGCTTGGTATGTTGTTACCTTCTGGTTCAGGCTATTGGAGTGTTATGTGTCACAGAATAACTGAATTTCCTTGTCTAATCCTATCATAGTGAACTTTCCCATCAGATCATTAACAATGTCCATTTCTGAGGGTTTTTTTTTTTTTTTTTTTGTCGTTTGTAATTGTTCTGATGGTCTTGCCAAATGAGTTTCATCTTCAAGGAGGTTCATATAAAGGACTTTTAGGACAATACAGGTTTTCAATATCTTTAAGATCAGAACTGAAATGAGTAAGAACTTCCAGAACTAAGTAAAAGCTGCATTCAAACTGAACAAGAACTAGTAACACGGGACTAAATGAACTAAAAGATTATAGTGTTGTGACTCTTGTTGGAAACATTGCTGGTTCTCTAATGTTTGCTCTTCCAGACTAAGGAAACTTTTTCTTAAGATATATGTGACTTACAGAAATGTAAAAATACTCATTTGTAAACAAATCAAAGCATTCAACTTTTCTCTCTACCTGAACCCTCAAATTCAAAAGGTCTCAGTAAATATTCTTTCTTCCATGATAATCCTGGTCATTTGCATAAGTTCAATAACAATCTGTTCTCCTTGTAACAGGACACCATTGGAAACATGGGTTATTTTACCAAGGCTTTGACTGGAATGTCATTTTTAAGAAAGACATGCATAGACTCCGATATGACCAGACAGCTTTAAGGAGCTAAGGTTGACTTTATGAAACCTGGAGCCATAAAGCCCCTTGGAACATGTGGCCTGATACCTCGCTCACAGAGTTCTGGCAGCCTCACCAGGTGAGTAAAGAATGTCACTTCCTGGCAGGTGCAGGAACCTCAGGATACTTTGGGGACCTCAGGAAGAGGAATTCGCCCAAATCTACAGGTATTGCAGGCATGTC
>CM052886.1:98213168-98236553 GCA_028534135.1 Potos flavus
TGTTCAGCAGGAAGACATTACAGAAGATCTTCAACAGCCTTAAAGATTTAAGGGTCAAAATTGTTCAGGGGGGAATGAGGGAACAGAAGGCTGGCTGAGGACAAAGCTGACACGCTGCGACCTCCCCCCACCCCCACTCCTGGGTGGGACTTGTGTAACATTCTTCCAGGAATCTCGCAACTATGTTAACGTTAATACTTGGCTAGAGGGGAAAAACAATCTTAACCTGCCAGTGGCAAGGCCTCTAGTAGCTTGTAGGTTCTCTTTAGCATATGTTAAATGAAAGTTCTATTGAAACCTCCCTTTTTCCTTACCTCCCCCAACCCCATAGTATATAGTCAGCAACCCCTCAGGACCCCAGTGCAACAGCCCTTTCTGCCCATGGGTCCTGTCGCCGTCTTTAATAAACCACCATTTTGCACCAAAATCATCTCAAGAATTATTTCTTGGTCGTCGGCTCCAGAATGCACCCCCACTGAACCTCACTTATGTTCTAAAACTGCATCACTGTTGTCCCGCTTTGCTCCGGAATATGGCATCTATTTTCTTGGGACATGGGTGAGTTGCAGACAGCTAAATCCAATCTGCCTATTTTACGTAGGAAGGGATTTTTTTTTTAAAGATTTTATTTATTTATTTGCTAGAGAAAGATCACAAGTAGGCAGAGAGAGAGGAGGAAGCAGGCTCCCCGCTGAGCAGAGAGCCCGATGCGGGGCTCGATCCCAGGACCCTGAGATCATGACCTGAGCCGAAGGCAGAAGCTTTAACCCACTGAGCCATCCAGGCGCCCCTAGGAAGGGATTTTTTAAAACTAGAATAGTAAATGATTTCCAGAATCAGATCCTACAGGGAGCCACTGGGAATGACTCTCAAAGTCACTCCAGGGTGGGGCTACTAAAGGGGCCACTGCTCTTGTCACAGTCAGGACCCCTGAAGAGTCAGAACTTCCCAAATCAGGAAGCTTCCATCCTAGCTTCTGGTTCCAGCCTCGGCCCACCTCGGCCACAATCCACACCAGCAAAAGGGATGCCTTTCTTCCAAACTTAAGTCTTGCACACATGCATTTGATCGCTGCGGTCTAAATTATATCTGGGACCCTAGCTGTCAAAGTCTGAGAAAGGATTGCGCAGATCTTTTATTGTACAGAAAGGCCCATGAGAAGGGAGGAATGGTCCACAGTCTCTGCCCAAAAAATCTCAGCCAAAATTGAGATGAAAATAGTTCAAATTTGAAAGATCTTTTTTTCTACTGTCAATGAAAGACAAATACAAACATACACTCTTTGTCGTGTTACGACAGATATACCCTTTTGTCTATTATAAAGTTATGTTATAATAAAAGTTCCTGTTTACCAAAAACAACATATTAGACATTATGTGTTGTGATGAGGGAACAGAAGGCTGGCTGAGGACAAAGCAGAAGCTGACCCCCTGCGACCTCCCCTCACCGGCACTCTTGGGTGGGACATTTGTGACATTCTTTAGGAATCTTGCAACTATGTTAATGTTAATACCTTGCTAGAGGGGAAAAACAATCTTAAGCTGACAATGGCAAGGCCTCTTGTAGGATTTGTATCTTGTATCTTGTAGGTCCTCTTTAGCATATGAAAGTTTATTGAAACCTCCCTTTTCCTTACCTCCCCCAACCCCGTAATCTGTAATCAGCCGCCCTTCACAGCCCCAGGCAGCAGCTCTTTCTGCCCATGGGCCCTGTCCTGGTGCTTTAATAAACCACCATTTTGCACCAAAGATGTCTCAAGAATTCAATGGGATCAGGAAGGAGACAAACCATAAGAGATTCCTAAACTCATGAAACAAACTGAGGGTGGCTGGGGGGGAGTAGGGGGTAGGGATAGGGTGGCTGGGTTATGGACATTGGGGAGGGTATGTGCTATGGTAAGTGCTGTGAAATGTGTAAGCCTGAGGATCCACAGACATGTACCCTGGGGCAAATAATACATTATGTGTAATTAAAAAATAAAAAAATGTAAAAAAAATAAAAATAAATAAATTTAAAAAAAGGAATTCTTTCTTGGTCATTGGCTCCAGACCCCATCCGCACCGAACCTCACTTATATTCTAAAACTTCATCATGTTGCATATTGCATAAGAAGATACAAACAGAGAATTCCTATTTTTCCTATTCCAAAATCTATGGTACTTTTCTCAAAAATCTCTGTGTGTTTAAGGAAATGACAACTATTTCCCAGCGCTCTACTTCGGTCTACCCCTGGGATACCCACACGATCAGACCACTGAGTAATAGCTCAGTGACATTTGGAAAATTCAGTTTCTATGGCAGTCACGTTAGTGCAAATAGTTCCAGTTTAGCATTCTGTAAACAAACTTCAAAACCTCATAAAATCAGAACTGATTACGTTTGGAACCAAGGGCAGGTCTTTTCGGGTAGGGGCTGATCTTTGAGGACCAGCCTCCTCTTGGGGCTTGAAGGGAAGCAACCATTTCATTCTACCTCCTCTGTGTGGTTGTGTAGAGAATGTCACCTTTGCAGGACTAGGCTAGTCTATTGAGTAAATTTGAGTAAGTGTCCTTACCTATCTCCTGTACCCAGGCTCCTAGCCCAGTCCTTAAATATTCCCACTCCTACACAACTGTGATTTTGTGTTTTTTTTGTCTTTTAAAGACTTTATTTATTTATTTGACAGAGAGAGAGATCGCAAGTAGACAGAGAGGCAGGCAGAGAGAGAGGGGGAAGCAGGCCCCCTGCTGAGCAGAGAGCCCGATGCGGGGCTCGATCCCAGGACCCTGATATCATGACCTGAGTGAAGGCAGAGGCTTAACCCACTTAGCCACCCAGGCGCCCGTAATGTGTGCCCTTTCAATCTACTGTCCATACATTTATTTTTATCTGTGTAGATCGTTGAAAATATGTAGAATTGATTTTATGTGCTTTGTTTTATATACATCTAATTCTACTGTATAAAAAATGTGCACTTCAGTGGAAAACTGCTTTGTCTCCAGCACACTCTTCCTTGTGTTCTCTGATTCTGATTCTGGGGGAGCTATTTTATAGTTTTGCAAGTTGCTGGTAAGTGATAGGGATGCAGATTCTGTCCTGTCTTCCTTCCCCTGCTGTGGCGGAAAATCTCCCACTGGTTTGTTTTCCTATGCCCTTTGTTTCAACATTCCTTTCCTCCCTATAAATGTATGCTTCTCGACTTCTTTTCTAACCGATCTTAACGTCTGCCTGGTTTATTCACTGAGTACGAGTTGAAAAGAATCTTTAATTTTTAACTGTATGGAAGTTGTGATTTAACCTTTTTTTGGAAAACTATAACTCTGCTTATAAATTTCATTCAATCGTTCTATTTCGCTTCTGAGACTGTCCTTGTTGCTCTATGTAAATCTAAATGTTTGATTTTTTTTTCCTGCTATGTATGATTCCGTATAAGTGTTGAATTTTACTTTTCTGTTCCCCTTGTGATGGACAGCTAACCTGCTTCAGCGGCTGACTATAAAAAATAAACAAACAAGCAAAATTCAGAAAAATGAAAAGCAGTTTGAAATAAACATCCCCATCATCTTCCTGGAGGACCCATGTAAGATTTTTTCTAGATCTCATACCCAGGGGGCATAAAGCAAATAAAGCAAGGGTTCAGAAACATCCATATGTGTATTCACCTGATTATCACACAGGTACCCCTGGAATTTAGTGGGGAAGGTTGTCTTCCCAACAGAGGGTGATGGTCTTTTGCATAGTTGCCTAGGCGGAAAAAAAAAGGCTTTTACCCTTCTCTCACACCATACACAAAATGGACTAAAATGGATCATAGACCTAAATATGAAAGGTATAAGTGATAAAGCTTCGAGAAGAGGGCACCCGAGTGGCTCAGTGGGTTAAAGCCTCTGCCTTCAGCTCAGGTCATGATCTCAGGGTCCTGGAATCGAGCCCCACATCGGGCTCTCTGCTCTGCGGGGAGCCTGCTTCCCCCTCTCTCTTTGCCTGCCTCTCTGCCTACTTATGATCTCTCTCTGTCAAATAAATTAATAAATAAAATCTTTAAAAAAAAAAAAGCTTCTAGAAGAAAACAGAAAATATGACCTTGGATCAGGTGGTGAGTGGCAGGTGTCCACGGCCATTGTCTCTCATTCCAGGAAGAGCCAAGTGCATCTGACTCAGAGTCTCTGCAGTTCCAACCTTCGCCTGCGTGTCTCCTGTGGCTGCAGGCAGGACGGCCAGTGCCCACGTGGAACTCTTCGCCGGTGTTGCTTTTGTCCACAATAGCCTCTGTTTGAAAGATAAACGTTTATGCTGTGCGCTGAACCCATTTATAGCTACATTCCTTTTTGGCCACATCTTACTGCCTGTGTCGACATGACTTTGCTCTTCCACTGTTCCTAAGTATTACTTTACTTTTCCAGGTGTTTTTTGACCAGGCAAATGGTTTCATTGTTCATTATAGAAACTTCCTAAAAGATCCATCGACTGGGGCGCCTGGGTGGCTCAGTCGTTAAGCAGCTGCCTTCGGCTCGGGTCATGATCCCAGACTCCTGGGATCGAGCCCCGCATTCGGCTCCCTGCTCAGCGGGATGCCTGCTTCTCCATCTCCCACTCCCCCTGCTTGTGTTCCCTCTCTCGCTGTGTCTCTCTCTGTCAAATAAATAAAATCTTTAAAAAAAAAAAGATCCGTTGACTCTTCAAAGCATTAGGAGGTAGTTTGTACCCCAAGAATCTTTGAATCCCTGCCTCAAAATCCTTGCCTTGCTGTTCCTGCCAGTCCTGGACTGCAATCCTTCCCCACTCCTGATGCAGCCCCTGCTATGCCAAGACCTGCCTTAAACCAAATTTCTCAATAAACTCGGACCTTGCCTTCCTCTAGGATGCTGCTGCCGCCGTTCTGCTGAGCCGGTGACCTCCCTGATCGCCACGAGCGATAAATTCAGCTTTCTCTTCTCCGCAGGTTGTGTTGCTGATATTTGTGGGACGACAGCATCTGACGAGGTAATGAAATCCATCCGTTTTTTCCCTTTATGACTGAGGTTTGGGGATCTTACTTAAGATCCCAATCCGAAGCACAGTCATATTTCGAATATTGTCTTTTAGGCAATGCACCGAGATCTGTCATACGTGATCTTCGACTGGCTTTATAGTTTCGACATTCACAGACACCACGCAACAAAGAAATCCGCCCCTTCGGGGGGGGGGCAGGATATTGTTAAAGTTGACGTCAGTCACGTCAAGTTGTGCCAATACTCTAGCCATTAACCACACATGGCTTTTTACATTTAAGTTAATTAAAATTCAATGAAAAATCAAAATTCAGTTCTTCGGTGGCCCCTGCCACATGTCAGATGCTCAAAGACCTTACGTGGCTAGTGGCTACTGTGCTGGGCGGGAAGATAGGGGACCTCTCCACCACAGCAGGAAATTCTGTCGCACAGCCCGCTTTCAAGCTTTCTCTTTCCACAGAACCGGTTGGCCAACAAAGCTTTCAGTTCCTTGTTATAAATTTAGCTTCTTATTAATACAGATTAAAACTTTTTATAGCACGTGGTACTTTTACAGCTGGGTAATTTGACTTAGAGTTTCCATTCGATGAAAGCGGATTTTTCTCCTAAAAAAAAGAGAATCATACTTCTGATTTTTTTAATTTTTCATTTTCAAAGAAAAGGCTCATTTGATTTTGGTGCCTAAGTCCTTGCACCCTTTTCCTCTCAAGTCGCCTCTAATGCTGCCTTGTCCTTGGGTCTGTGAGTGTGAGGGCAGCCCATTTAGGAGGGATGATGCGGACATGCTGCTGGGAGCCGGGGTAGATGAGGGCTGCTCAGCTGTGGGCAGAGTGCTGGGGAGTGTTGGGAGACAGGGTTCAAATACCCGGCTCAGCCGTGCAATCTCTGTGAGACCTTGGACAAGTCACTGGCCTGCTTTGCAGCTCAGCCTCCAGAGTAAGAAGCTGGAGATGAGCTCTGTGGTCCCTTCCTTATCAGATCAAGGAGAATGCCCGGAAGGTGTCGCCAGATTGAGGAAGGCAGGGCTTCTTTACGCCTGATCAAACTAAGTTCTTAAAAACTATCTTTCATTTGAGAGTTGTTTGATATCTTCTCTCATGGGGTTAGGGGTTTGGGGAGGAGGACTGGAGAAGTAAAGTGCGTTTCTCATCAGATCATGTCGGGGCACATGCGATCCACACGATTATTGTGGTTGCTCTAAACCCCGATCACGGAGCTGAGGGGGTGCTTGCCAGGTTCTGAAGTTCCTCTTTCCCTCTTTGCACACGGTTCTCTTTGGAAGAAGGCATCACAGACAGCTCAGACTGAAGGGGTGAGGGTTATGCGCCCCCCTCCTTGAGGGCAGAGGATCCATATAAATTATTTGGAGTTCTCTACTAATTTGTCTATTCTTCCCTACTTATCTATAAATGTACTCCATCATTTACTAATATCAGTATGGACTCACGGATAGTTAATACTTTACCGCTTCGTTTCCCAGTTTGTTCCAACATTGGATGTTTTCCCCTTCTTTGCATTTTACACACACGTTGTTAAAATGAAAGACTTTTTCATCTTTCTCCCACTCAGGTAGTCTTCCAACCAACGTTGACGGAGCGTCTTTAGGGAGTGAGAAGAACGAGAAGTGAAGAGATTGAGCCAGCGCCGAGCTCTCCTCCCTGCTTCCTGCGCCCAAGGGACGCAGCCCTCTTGCCTGCCCCTCTGATACTCCCTGCTCAGCCCCTCTTCACCATCCTCACAGGGCCTGGAATTGAAACTCGCCCCCCACTCAAAAACCTCCCAAGGTCAAAACACATCATTGACCCGCCATGCCTGGGAGTAGAGTCCCTGAGCTGCCCTGGGGACCAGAGGGACGCCACGGCCCCCCAACCACGCCCAGCTAGCACATGGAGAGAAAGAACATTAGAATGGTGGGGCGCCTACGTGGCTCAGTCGGTTGAGCGTCCCGCTCTTGATTTCTGCTCAGGTCATGATCTCAGGGTTGTAAGATAGAGCCCCGAGTCAGGCTCCCCTCTAATCGTGGAGCCCGCTTAAGATTCATTCTCTCCCAACGCTCCTCCTCCCCGCCCCCGCTTCGCTTGTGTACGTGCTCTCTCTCTCTCTCTCAAAAAAAAAAAAGAGTAGAGGAATGGCCTCTTCTTTTACCATAGTTCTCTTCTTGGGCATTCTCAGAGCTCTCTGCAGCAATGGTGGGGGAGAGTGATGGGGTGGAAGGTGTGGCATGACAGAAATGGGGAGAAGCTGGGCAAAAGTGAGTGTCTGAGGCAGGACTGAGGTCTTCAGACCCAGAAATAGACCCCGAAGGCGGCGGACCCCCACCCAGGCCTAGCTGCTCCCTCCTCCCCACAGCCCACAGAGCCTACCTGTCAGGCTACTCACTTCCCCAGCCAAGGTGTTGGCCTTTCTTGATTCTCCTCGTTCTGAAAGGCTGGGAAGCTGCAGTAGAATCAGGCTCACCTTCTGCTTCCCTCTCCCTCAAGGTCTCCCCTTCTCTCCTCCACTGTCAGAAACAGGTTGGGAGCGACATCTTTGGGGAGCCCTATGCTCGATCCTGCCACCCACCCTGCCGGTGCTCCTGGCCCCAGGTGAGATGGAGGGGGAGGGAAGCGGAGGGGTGGGGAAGGGAGGAGGGAGGCTCTGGGACCAGAAGGCTGGCTTTGGGGACTGTGCTGTGGGTGTGCGCTTTCTCTCCCATTACTCCAGCCCTGGGAGGGGGCAGCTGGAGACAGCGAGGACCCTGACTTGAGGGCTTGTTCACAGGCCCCTGGGGAAATAGAGTTGTGCCTGTGGAACTTTATGAATTGGTGGGCCAGGCACTCTCTGTGCAACGCCAGCCCCCGCTCAAGGGAGAGCCGTAGGAGGAAAACCCAGTGTCGGCAGACATCTGCATGAGTCTGCCAGATCAGTCGCGGCTCCAAGCCCCACAGGGCAGCTCAGAACTCGCCGCACACAGTCTGGGCTGGGCTAGATGCTGGCTTTTTTCATCACCATGATTTAGCGGAGGGAGGAGGACGCAGTGCCCTACTGGCGAGGAAGTTACAACTCTTCCAGCAACTTGGTCACTATTCTCGGAACTATCAGCTCGGAACTATCCAGGTGAGATTCCTTCTTGAGGAAACGCTCCCCTGCCTCCCAGGTCTGGGGAGAAAGGTCACTTGCCCCCTTCATGTGCTTCGATCACCTCAGATCCCACAGATCTGCTCTGATCCATGGGGAGTGAGGACCCTGTCTCCGGGGAAGCGCTCTTCCCTCTGTTCCGCGCTGACAAGTCCCAGCCCCAACTGGTGGGAAGATCTGCCCAGGGCTCACTAGACAGAAACCCAGAGTGTCTCTCTCTGTTTCTTTTTTTCTTACACACACACAGCAGTAGCAATGGCGTGCAGACCTTAGGCACAGGTGATCCCTGTCTTAGCAGACACTGAGGGACTGTTTCCGGGTCCCCTACTTTCTCTCACAGCTTTGGGGCCAGACTCCGTTCTGTCTTCTGGGCCTGTGGACAGTCATGGTCTACTTTCTTCATGTTCTAGCCCCAACCACTTCTCCTGTGTGGACACCCACCTGGCTTCTGCCAAGCACTGGTAGGTCTGGGGTCCCAGGGAGGTGTGTCAAGAGTGACCGCGCAGCTTGGGTCACCTCAGATTTGGGGAAGGGAGCACCTTAGGGAGGCCTGCCTCTGGGGTTTGGGCTCCTGGGTTCTGGAGCCTGGGCCGGTGGGAAGCTACCGTGAGGGCTTGCTAGGCTCGAGACCCTGGAGATAAACATGCGGGATCTGACTGGAACACAAAGAGAGCCATGGATGGGCTGGGTGCGTCAGGAGGCGAGCATTTCCAAGAAGACCCCGCATCTGTGTGTCCCAGGCCTGCCCCTTGCTTCCCAGGAGCTTAGGGTGAAACTCCTCCCCTTTGGGCCCAGTGCCAACCTGGACTTCAGCTGATGATAAAGATCGGAGGCATCAGTTACCCCTGGCCTGAGGGATCCCGAGGAGCTGGCTCTGTCCCCTTTCTACTTCCTTTCAAGGTTTTTAGAGGCCAATCCCATTCTCTATTCCGGTTCCCTGGGCAGTCACTGTCTTCTTTGTGTCCTCCTTAGTTTGGATCACTCCTCCTGAGGGGACCTCTGGCTCTCCCTCTCTCAATGGCTCTGAGCTCAAGTAGGTCAGGTAGGTCACCAGAAGGGAGAGTCCTAGGAAGGGACAGCCAGATAGCTCATGCAGCCTCAGAGTCAGGAAGAGGGGACCCAAGGATTATTTCCAAGACAGTTGAAGTACAGGGTACTGTAGAGGCATCTCCAAGGCATCTCCAAGGCTCAGATTCAAAACTGGGGAGAGAGGAGTAGGAAGGAGGATAGAAAAAAAAAAAAAAAAGAAAGAAAAACATAGAAAAAAGAGAGAAAAAAAAAGAAGGAGGATAGAGGTCATTAACTCTAGAGGAACTGTATAAAAGTCAAGTTAGACATGGGATTTCCGGAATGAGACCAAATGGAACCGACGTAATGTGGAAACCAGAGGCTATATTGGTGGGAAAATGGTGGGTGTGAGATCACAGATGGGGAGATGGTCGCTGGAGACATAACAAAAAACAGGCGAGGGGAAACTTTTGATTTCTGCTCTTGACTCTTGCAGTTGTGAGCTTTGAGACCATTATGACCTTCCCTTCATTGCAAAAATAGGCTGCATCAGCCCTGGTCACAGGTGCTCTAGGGGACCATGCGGTCCAGCAAAAGCAGTGGGTGATTCATGAAGATAGGTGGCCAACTGCCTATGGGCATTTGCTCCCTAACCCTTTCCTTCTCCCAACTCCAAGGCAGGTGGGTTACAAACTAAAGAGGATCTCCCAAAGTGTTTAAAGGTGAAACCCCGGCCAAGAATGAGAATGACAGTAATGTGGGCACATAAGGGGGTACTCTTATGCTCTAGGTACCACTTTTAAAGTTCGTGAGATAAAAGGATCTAGCCTTCCATTCTTCCCCTATCACTAGAGTGGGTATATGATTACGCCAGGGGTATCTGAATTCAGAAGCCAAAATAACTTGGTGCCTTAAGAGCACTACTACCTTAAAAGAGTAACAACATACTAAACAAGAGAAACCATCTGAAGAACTATGGGGACTAAAAACACAATAATTATAGGTAAATATTGCCAGTATGGCTAAGAGGTAAGGGTATATTCAAAAACTACATGAATCAAAAGCAAGAACCATTAAAACTGCTAAATTAAAATAATGGTTGTGAAAAATATTATCGTTGAAATGAAGACCACAATATATATGGTATATAAAGAATAGATAGAGTAGGAGCATGAGCTAGAAGAAAAGCTCAGGAATTTTCCCTTTAGAAAGTTCCTGTAAAGCATAGGAGAGTAAAGAATCAAAGACAAGTGAAGAGACATGGAAAAGTAGATGTACCAACATATGGTTATAAAAATCCCTGTGAAAGAAAAAAGATGGAAGGGAAGAAATATTTGAAGAAAAAATTAATATCAATCTCTCAGAATTATAGGGCGCCTGGGTGGCTCAGTGGGTTGGGGCCTCTGCCTTCGGCTCAGGTCATGATCTCAGGGTCCTGGGATCGAGTCCCGCATCAGGCTCTCTGCTCAGCGGGGAGCCTGCTTCCCCCTCTCTCTCTGACTGCCTCTCTGCCTACTTGTGATTTCTCTCTCTGTCAAATAAAGAAATAAATAAAATCTTTAAAAAAAAAAGTAGCAAAAAATAAAAATTAAAAATAAATCTCTCAGAATTATAAAAGAAGGAAAGATCTTGGATCAGAAAGGCTCATATATTGCCAAGAAGGGAAAATAGGAAACAAACACACATGCACACACATACAGCCCTAAACCCATCATATGAAGTGTAAGAACATCAAAGACGAAGAGTAAATTCTAAAGACTTTCAGATCACCTACAGAAGAACAAGAATTAGATCTACATTAGAATTCTTATGAGGAGCACTGGATGCCAGGAGACAGTTGAGTAATATTATTAAAGGATTGAAAAAAAGAACTTTGTGCCTAGAATTTTATATCCAGCCAAACTGTCATTCAAATACATGATCATAATACTTTGGGACTTTGGAAGCCTCGGAAAGTTTGCCACATGCAAAGATCCCCACTGAACATACACCTGGTGGAAATACTCCAAACAAATCCAGAAAATGCTGCAAGAGGAAATAGTGTGGTCAAGCACCTTGGTAAGTATATTTTTTTTCTTAAGCAAACAAGCAAAAGGCAACTAGAACCAAAATGAAGAAAATGAGAAAACATATTCATGACAACTGAAAAGTAACATTCCAGACCACATCGACATGGAGGAGGAGAGACCAGAACACCACCATGAGAGGAGGGCAAGTACTTGTCTCATGAGAAGAAATATGTGGATACTGGTAAGTTTAAGGGAGCAACAGGAGCAAATCAATATAAATATGGCTCTACAGTTAAGCAAATAGACCGTTTATTCTTTTTTTTTTTCAGATTTTTTATTTATTTATTTGACAGAGAGAGAGAGATCACAAGTAGGCAGAGGGGCAGACAGAGGGAGAGGGGGAAGCAGGCTCCCTGCTGAGCAGAGAGCCCGATGCAGGGCTCGATTCCAGGACCCCGAGATCATGACCCGAGCCAAAGGCAGACGCTTAACCGACTGAGCCACCCGGGCGCCCCGACCGTTTATTCTTTAGAAAGACAATTATCCTAAGGTTCCACTCATGTACGCAACATAAGAAATAGCGTAGAGGATCATAGGGGAAGGGAGGGAAAACTGAATGGGAAGAAATCAGAGAGGGAGACAAATCATGACAGACTCTCAACTCTGGGAAACAAACTATTCAGATCTACTAGTAAGTAATACAACTGATAAGAACTGACAATGAGACAATGGTATAGGGTAGACTTCCAGACAGTTCCATATATGCACAGGAACATACTTTATCATAAGGAAGCACCATGAATCAATGGGGCTAAGGGCCCATTATTTGGTAGACATCCTTGAGAAAACTGGCAGAGTATATTAAAAAAAAACAAACCCCAAAATATTGGATCCCTGCCTAACATTAAATACAAAGTTGGACTCCAGATGGATTCAAGATATATATGTGAAAAATAAAATTATTAAGTTAATAGAAAACAAAAAACCCTACACATTTCTTCTACCAAGTTTCAAAGGCACAAATCGTAAGGCAAAAAAATATTTAATTTGATTACATCAAAACTGAGGAATTCTGTTCAATGAATGACATTATAGGAAAACTTACCAAGCAGATGATGGACTGGAAAAATTAGCTGAAAATATCTAAAAGTAATATAGCAATACAATCTATAACATACAAGGATCCATGCCACTCAGCAAGAGGAAGACAAGAATCCCAGTGGAAACAGGTAGAACATGTGAAAGGCAATTTCCAGGAGAGAGAATCCAGAAGGCAGGCAAAGGATGTTCACACTTGTTAGTAATCTAGGAAATGTCAATTAAAACAACCATGAGGGGCACCTGGGTGGCTCAGTGGGTTAAAGCCTCTGCCTTCGGCTGGGGTCATGATCTCAGGGTCCTGGGATCGAGCCCCGCATCGGGCTCTCTGCTCAGCAGGGAGACTGCTTCCCCCTCTCTCTCTGCCTGCCTCTGCCTACTTGTGATCTCTCTCTCTGTCAAATAAATAAATAAAATCTTAAAAAAAAATAAAACAACCACGAAATGCCACTTTACACCTTTTTAACCAACAAAATGAAGACACAGTAAAGTGCTCAGTGGGGATAGGAACCCAGGCATATTACTCCTCCCTCCCTGAGGAACTTTCTGGAATTCAGAGCCTAAAGCATCTCAGGGGCTATCGAAGATGTCACAGTTGAGGAAATGAGGCTCAGCGATCCCTTGGGGCCGGTCAAAAACTCACATTAGCATTTAGGAGCACAGACAGGGCAAAACCCCAGGCTCTCTACTGATGGCTCCTGACAGCTCTCTCTGGGCACCTCTGTGCGGCCCCCATACCTGGTCTGCCTCGCTCTGATTCTGGGGCCTTCTCCCTACCACTTCCCCCATCCTCCCATTGCCTCAGCAAATCTCTTCTTTTCTAGCTTCAGTAGCCTCCTGCTGATGGTTCAGCCTGATGTCCCTGTCCTTTCTGACCTGGTAGGATTGTGCCTACTCCTCTGGCTCTATCCCTCCCACCCCACTGAACTCTGATCCCTATCTCTATCTGGAGCCGGGCTTTTAGGGGAAAGGTAGGGGTGGCTGGAAGTAGGTAAAAGGAAGGGAGGGGGACAGAGGGAAAGATCAGTAACAAGGATAGGGTAGGAAGAAGGGGCAGGGAAAGAAGGTGGGGAAAGGATTCATCTCAATTTAGAATTTCCTCCTCATCCTCCGTCCTCGGGGTGATAAGGATACTGTAGGGACAGCAGTGATGGAGGGTTCTGATTGTGTCAGACCAACCTGGGCCCTAGGACTCTTGGGTCCAAGATGAGTACCTAGTCTCCTGCCCCTGAGCAGTTATTGGGAGTTCCCCCCTAACCCCCCATGCCACAGTCCTGCGAAAAAAGCCTTCTTGAGAAATCCTCCAGCTCCCATTCATCTGTGTTGAGCCTTCATCCCAGTACTGAGCATTCTGAGACCTACCTCCCCAGCCCCTAACTCCTCCAGGCCGATCACCCACGGAAGGTTCTCTGCGTCTGATCGACAACTGCTCCCTGGACCAGCCCCCACGGAGCACCTTTCCTCGCCTCAGCCTTGCTCCTTCTCTCCCTGGACTCCTGCCCTCTCTCACCACCCCTCCAGCTCGGCACCTACCTCACTTCCTCACCTCTCCTCTGTTTCTTGCCTCTGTGCTACCTGAAAGTCCTCCGTATTTTCTCTTGTGCTCAAATGCAAGCCCTTGAACTGAAATGTTTAGTAAGGCGGAACTGAGCAAGACGGACACGAATCTCACCAGCTTTCCTCTCCTCCTACCTTGAATCTGTTAAAAGCTAAATTCCCCCAAAATAAATTGTTAAATTGAAAATAAGAAAGGTCGTAAACCAGCAGACCAGAAACTGAGGAATTCCTAGAAGTTAAAAAAAAAACAAAAACAAAACAGATGCAATTAACACGGCAAAAGCAGATGCCTTTGCAGCCCGAAATGTGAGCAGAAGACAATTATTCCAAAATGCTTTGTCCACAAATAAGAGGTGACAACCAGGATCCATTATTCTGTTTGCTCTATACATGAGGAAATTCATAGCCTGAGAGAAAATCACATTGAACCAACAGGATAATTGCCTGTGAGTGAAAGATAAATGTTTCAGGGAACAGAAGACATCACATCCATAAAACAAGAAAAGCTCAGAGTCATATTCAGAACACTGACCATCTAGCAAGGCGAGGGCATTGAGCTCTCAGAATCTACGTCCACCACGAACAATCTTAAGGGAAATGCAGCCAACACATTTGCCATAAATACAATGTTAGAGGTAGGATTTTGGTAATTGTCCCTTATTAAAGCCAGGACATTCTCTTCTATTGCTGCTTTGCTGAGAGTTTTTAATTATGAATTGGTGGTGGTGGTGGTGGGAGTAGTGCAAATGCTTTTTTGTGCATCCGTTGAGATAACCCCATAATTGTCCTTTATTCCAGTGATGGGGTGAATGAGGTTGACTGATTTTCAAATGTTGAACATAGGTAGCATTCCTGAGATAAACCCTACTTGGTCATATTGTTTTACGTTATTATATACATGGATGGTTTTGATTTGCTTTTGTTTGTTAGAAATGTTTCTATCTATGTGCATAAGGCACACACATCTGTACTTTTCTTTTCCTGTAATGTCCTTGTCAGGTTTTAGTGTCAAGGATATTCTTTCTGACTTTGCAAATCAAGTTGGGATATGTCTCCTTTTCTATCTTCAACTGTTTCTGTAACATAGCTGTTATTTCATCTTAAGTATTTGGTACAACTCACTATAGAAGTTGAAGAAAATTCAATCTGGAGTTTTCTTTGTGGAAAGGGAAATTTTACTCTATGTAAATTAGACCCTAGTTTTTGATGGGAAAATAAAAGTAAAGAAAAGGAATCTAGTGCCATGTTAAACATCTTGTACTTAAAACCTGATGTATACACATTTTTAGAGATTTTGATAAATCCTTCCAAATTTCCCTCAAGAAACATTGAATCCAATTAATACTTCCTCTCTCAGTGGAATGAGAGTGTTGGGTTTTATCGTCACAGCTCTCACTGTGATTCCGGGCCATAAGTCCCCACAAGAGGTAAATGGAACCCCCCACCCCTCACTCTTGAAGCCACTTAATGGCTGGGATGGAGGAAAGGAAGGAAGGAAGACACCATGCGCTGGGAGCGCAGAGAGCCTTTGAACGTAGTCATCTGAGGACTGGGAAGACCCAACAGGAAGGGTGAATGAATCGCGTGGCGCTTAAGACTGTAGAGAAGAAGGAAGGAATGAATGAACGGAGAGTAAGTTGGGAGACTGAAAGTTTGGAGTCAGCAAAGATCAAGGTTCCTTGGTTTGGATTTGCGAGTTCAAGCTCAGTTGAAGACTTTTTACTGTGAGTCCTGTCTAAGGAAAAGAAAGCATAGGCGAGTAGGGGGAGACACATAATCCTGTAGGCTCCCTCGCCCCCAGTGAGCAGATGACACAGCTCCTGGACGTCAGAATTCTATCTTTCTGATTCTTAGAGCTCACGACTGAGTGAAGGGTGGGGTCTTGGACCAAATGCTGGGTTATTTCGGCTGCAGCCGGGCGGCTGTCTGGGCGAGATAGGGTTGAGCGAGAGGAAGTTGAGTGGGCATGCGCCTGCGGCAGGGGGCCAGGCCAGGGGGCCGAGGGGCTGGGGGCGTGGCTTCTGGAGAAGCGGGGGAGGGGAGCCTGCAAGAGGGAGGCGGGGGTGGGGGCGGAGCTGGTGATTCTGGTGATTAGACTGGACGGTAGGAGAACGCAAGAGAGGGATAAAGATGAGACAAGTGAGTAGTCAAAAGGAGAGACAGCTTCTGTGTGTGTGTGTGTGTGTGTGTGTGTGTGTGTGTGTGTGTGTGTGTGTGTGGAGCACCCCCACGTGCGACAGCACAGAAGCCCCTCCCTGAGCCCAAACTATGCTGAGCCTTAATAATTTGCATCTTTTTTCCCTGTCACTCTAACTGAGACAGAAATAAGATCGCCTGTGAGCTCGGAAGGCGTTCTTTGCAGGTGTGAGCAAGGGGGATTGCTCTGACCAGCCCGGAACTTGGCAAAAGAGGGCGCCAGAACGAGCGCATCAGCGAGGGCTGAGTGAAATGAATGAATGGAGTTGACAAGACGCTCCTTGCGAATGTGTGTTGGTGAAAACCTAGGATCCGAGGTGCCCGGCCCCAGCCCCAAGCCCCTACCCCTGGGTCTCTGAGCCCAGGGAACCCCAGGGAGTCTGGGGCTGAGGGTCCGGAAAACTCACCCCAGCCCGCTACACCAATCCCCTGCTTCGGGCTAGGAGGCACACCCACCGGCCAGTTTCCTGGAGAGGATTGGAGGTCTTCAGAGCCTCCTCCCCCCGGGCTGCAGGGGGGCCCCAGACTGGGTGGAGCAGCCACACCTGCCTGAAGCTTCGGGGAAGAGGGCGTGAACAACAGCCAGCACCGCCCTCGGTTTGCTCTGCGGGCCCCGCGGTCTGCCGATCGCTGTGGGTCCCACAACTTCCTCACTTCCCTAAATGGGCAACTGCACTTTCAGAAGGCCAGGTCCTTCCCTGGCAGACCTAAGTGGCGCATTCTGCATTGGCCTGGGCCCCTAACCCTGGATTGCAGGTGTCCCGGCCCCCTGCTGGCCCGTGACTCTCCCCAGCTGGATGGAGTCATGCCTCCCACCTTCCTGCTGCTGCTGCTGCTGGGGCTGCTTTGGTTCCAGCGCCCAGTCTCAGGTGAGAGGAGCTGGTATAGGAGGGAGGGAATGGCCTTTTTCTGGACTCTCCCTCCCTGCTTTTCCTTGTCCAGTAATCTTGTTTGATGCTTTGTGGGGTTGGAGGAGAAGGGAGGAGATGGGGCTGACCTAGTGGCTCCTAACCAGTAAGAAAGTCACGTCCCACTCTCTGACCCCAGGCAAAGCTAACACAGGCCTCACAAACTAAGATAAAGCTCTGGACCCTCTCTGGCCGGGCCCCTTCATCTGCCAGGCTTGGTCAGGACCTCTGACCACGGACACTCAATTTGCTCACACAAAAAGCCTCCTTCCCTTCTCGAGAAAGCCCTGTTTGGTTCTTACAAGAATGATTGCATCACGTGTGTGTGTTTTCACTGGCTAAGTGACTTGTGCCACTACCTTCTGTCCCCATCCCCCTATCCCAAGCGGAAGCCGTCCTTGAAGGCCTCGCTCACCCCCATAGCTACTAAATGCCCCTGGAGGGGGCCTCCCCCAATCCTGCCTTCCTTATTGCCATGGCCACCAAGTTACCCTCTCCTGTTCAGTTCTGGCCACCGCCTGTGAGAGGGGTGGAAGGTGGGCGCAAATGAACACAGACCCTTTCCAAGGGCACCCCATCCTGCCCTTCTCCTAGAGAGCTCCCTCCCTCTGCCAGGGCGGAAGTGTGCCCAAACCTCCCACCGCCATTGTCTTTGGTTTGTGCGGGACAAAGGGATGCTCAGAGAGGATGCTGCCTTAGTCCAAGTCTCAGCTATAGTGCAGCTGGGCTGGAAGCAGGTAGACGTCTCCTGTCCTGTGCGGGGTCCTTGGCTATCCCAGCTCTGGGCTCCACTGGAGAAGTCTGGAGCAACCTGCCTTTGAGAAAGGGAAGCACGTGGAGCACCGGCTCCCTCCCAGGCACTGTCCTGGGCCGGTTCCCACAGCCAGCCCGAGACAGATGAAGAAACAGAGACTTACGGGGTCTACTCACACAGTTAGTCAATGGTGGAACCAGGGTTTAAACCCGTATTTATTTAGACTCCAAAACGTGTGCTCTCCATTTTGTCCTGCTGGGGAGAAACGTGCGTGTGTGCGTGCGTGCGTGTATGTTTGTGTGTGTGTGTCGACAGCAGTCGCCGGGGGATGTGAGAGGGGTAAGTGCTGAGCTTACGGTGGGCAGTGGAGTGGAGAGAGCCCGTCACAGCTTTGTCCCTCTCCCCGTCCCCTGATTCCCCACCCCAGCCCTAGTTCTACTCTCTCCCCGCCAACCGTGGATTGTGAAATGCACGGACCACATCTTATTTCTAGGTGGACACTGTAACAGGCTGTGGGCGAATAGTAAATAATTGTACAGTTCTCCGGTTTGTACTCCACTGGGAATTTATTTGCACGTTTGGGCATTTTTAATCTCTGGGTTTTATGCAACTGGAATGTCTTAAAATGAAACAGCACCGAAAATGAACTACGGCAACTTGCTATTTAAAAGATAACTATGATGAACTTATTTGTGAAATAAATACTCTTAATTTTTTCAACTATTGGATTTTCTTATCTAGCTAAGTTATTCGTGCTCTGGAATTTTGTAACTTTGTGACTTCTGTTGGTGTCTGTGTATCTCTATCACTGAGGCAAGACCTAGGTCTTTCCCATAAGACCCTGAAGATGAGGCTATCACCTTCCCACTGGGCTAGAAAATACCATGAAAAAAGGGGCTGTGTCAGTTGGAGCTGCCTGAGTGTAAGCGCTGGGTTTCCTCCATTAGCCTGGGGGCTCCCTGAAGGCTGTGCCTGTGTCTCCACCATCAGATTGGGAGCCAGCTTGTAGCAGGGTCTGTGCGTCTCCTCTATCGGAGGGGGGCAGTTCTTTTAGAGCAGGGCTGTGTTTCTCCCCGGAACTGTGAGTTCCACGACAGCAGGGCCGCATCCACCTCCTCTCCCCTCCCCCCACTTCGCGAAGCCTCCTTCCCCCTCTCTCACCAGACCTCGCTCACCAGCAGTGTCTCCCCAGGTGTCCCTGCCGACAGCGTGTACACTAAAGTGCAGCACTTTGAAGGGGAGACTCTGTCTGTGCAGTGCTCCTACAAGAGCCGCAAAAACCACGTGGAGGGCAAGGTATGGTGCAAAATCAGGAGGAAGCGGTGTGAGCCTGGATTCGCCCGGGGCTGGGCGCAGGGGCCGCGCTACCTGCTGCAGGACGATGCCAAGGCCAAGGTGGTCAACATCACCATGGTGGCCCTCAGGCGCCAGGACTCCGGCCGGTACTGGTGCATGCGCAACAGCTCTGGGACCCTGTACCCCCTGATGGGCTTCCTGCTGGAAGTGTCTCCAGGTGAGCAGGCCTGCCGGGGCCCTGGGAGGGTAGGGGTGTCCTCCCTGCCCCGTGCCCCACTCGCAGCAGATGTAGTGAGAAAAATAATCCCTCAGTGGGCGTGTCATGCTACAGGGTTTTCACGGTTCCTTTACCCACATCTTCATGGGCATTGTTGTCCCCCATTTTACCAATGAAGAAAATGAGATCTAAAAAGCCCTCTGTGGATCTGACCTTGTCCAGGGTCACAGAGCTAGCAATTGGCGGAGGCAAGATTCACACTAAGGGCTCTCTGTGCTTTGTTTTTATTCCATCATTTTTCAATATACATTCACCGAGTCCCGAATCTGTGCCAGGGACTAGACTCAGTCCTGCCCTAAGAGAGATGACAGGCGATCGCACATCATCAGAAGAATATCTATAGATGACAATAAATGTTCTTAAGAAAATCAAGCAGTGTGGGGCGCCTGGGTGGCTCAGTGGGTTAAAGCCTCTGCCTTCGGCTCAGATCATGATCTCAGGGTCCTGGGATCGAGCCCCACATCGGGCTCTCTGCTCAGCAGGGAGCCTGCTTCCCCCTCTCTCTCTGCCTGCCTCTCTGCCTACTTATGATCTCTCTCTGTCAAATAAATTAATAAATAAAATCTTAAAAAAAAAAAATCAAGCAGTGTGACAAACTAGGAAGTAACTCAGTGGTGGGGGAGGGGAGCTACTGAAGCGTTGGAGACCAGAGAGGACCTCTCTGAGCAGATGACATCAAGCAGCGCCCTGAGTGAAAAGAGCTTTCTAGCCCTGTTGAAATGTGGGTGCTTCGTATTCTAGGCAGGGAGTACCGCATGTGCAAAGGCCCTGAGGTGAGAAAGAGCTGGGCTTGTATTTGCTGCCCCATATTGAGTGTGGGGCACAGTGGCAGGAGATGAGGTTGGGAGAGTCAAACAGCAGCCCTAAAGTCTATAATGTCGAGTTTGGGTTTTATTCTACGTACAATAGGAAGCTATTGGAGTGTTTACAGGGGTGTGTTGTGGCTTGTCTTTAAGATTAAAACAGCTGCTGTGCGGAGGGTGGATTGTGGAAGGGTAAGAGATGAGCCGAGAGGCCACTGTGTGTATTATGGCTGCGAATGAGCGTCTTAAAGTAGGACATGAGGTGGGGAGAAGGGGTTCAAATCTGCGGTGTTCAGACTTCCTGCCCGCCCTGTACACTTTGGAGGTAAGGCAGGAGGTGGACAAAAGGGAGGAATCAAGAGTGATTCTCAGGTTTTCTATTCCATCAGCGAGGTGCATGACGGTACCATTTATTGGGCCGGGTGACTCTGGAGAGATGCTAGTTTGGAGGAGAAAAATCGAGAGCTGTCTTTTGTCATGTTAAGTTGAAGACACCTGCTAGAGCCCCCGGTGGGCAAATGGAGCAGCAGAGTACATCGACCTGGAGCTCAGCCGAGGGGTCAGAGCCGGGGGTAGACTTGGGAGTATCTCTGTGAAGATAGTTTGTTTGTTTGTTTGTTTTCTTTAAAGATTTTATTTACTAGCAGGGAGCCCGATGTGGGACTCGATCCCAGGACCTTGGGATCATGACCTGAGCCCAAGGCAGACGCTTAACCGACTGAGCCACCTAGGCACCCCAGTTTATTTGTTTTTTTTTAAAGATTTTTTTTTTTTATCCATTTATTTGAGAGAGAGAGACAGTGAGCATGAGTGGGGGAGGGCAGGGGAAGAGGGAGAGGGAGAAGGAAACTCCCCGCTGAGCAGGGAGCCAGAAGGATGAGGGGCTCCATCCCAGGACCCCAGGATCAGGACCTGAGCCAAAGTCAGATGCTTAACCGACTGAGCCACCCAGGCGCCCTTTTGTGAAGAGAGTTCAAAGTCTAGCGGATTCGAGAAATCTATACAGACAGAAAGAGGATTAGATGTTGCTTAGCGTTGGGAGAAAGGAAAGGAAGGGAGGTAGAGAATAATAGCTAAAGGGTGGGGATTTCTTTTGCATATCTTATGCAAATATTATGCATATATTATGCAATGTATGCATTAATATAATGCATATATTCTAAAATTGCCTCTGGTGGTGGCTGCACGACTCTGTGAATAGACTAAAGGTCACTGAATTTGGTGCTACAGATGGGTGTGGTATTTGGAATGTGAATAATATCTCAAAAAAATCAAGGTGATGGAGAAGTTCTCCCGTCGGTGTAAAAAAAAGAGAGAAGGGTCAAACCCTGAGATACTCCCGCATTTATAAGATAGCAAGGAGTGAGGAACCAGCAAGAGAACCTGAAGAAAACAGCCAACGGTGACGACATGGGTTATCCACCCTTCCCCACCCCCCTGACCCCCCTGCATCCCCCTCTGCTGTGACCGAGCTAGGGCAACTGCTGTCTCTAAGATATGGGGCCAAATCTCATTCCCCCTCTCCAGTTCTGCTTTAGACCCAAGGAATAGTTGAAATCAAGTGTATTGAAGTCTTAATTTGCAGGGATACAAACATGAAATGGTTTTGTTTTTCTCTTTGCATATCCCCCGCCCTCCATCGTCAAATCCCATGGTCTCCCTTTTAAAAAGACCCATTTGGGGAGATTCCAACTTTGCAGGCCTTTTCAGTTACTAGGAAATAAAAAATCCTCAGCCCATTTAAAAACTCTAATCTTCTAGCAACATATGCTCTTCTACTCCTTCTTGAAGACCACACATTACGGCCCAACCACCCAGAGTAGGGAAGACGGTAGCCTGCTGCCTAACTCCCTCTCCTTCATCTCGGCAGGCGGGGAAGGTGGGGTTCTTCTCGGTGACCTCGTCCTGTCTTCTCCTCTCAACCCCCCAGTGCGCTGAGGCAGGAATGAAGAAAGGGAAGCGACCGTGTGACTTCACTGCCTGCCATAGTTCTCTCTCTGTTGGGTGTTACTCTTTTCTACCCAGCCCTTTGCGACCCTCTGTAAGGTGGGTGTCTAAATGCGGACTCTCCCAAGACACCTGCGCGTGAGTTCTCTGAAGGGTCTTTGAGGTCTCCCCACTGCTGAGTAGGATGATGTGGGAGGTCTGGCTCCAGGTCAGCCCCTTCCCCTATCGCCACTCTCACCGATGCCGCTTGTTCTGGGTTCCCTTGCCCAGAAAGATGGGTACCTTCCATGGTGGCCATTTAGCCCTCAGGAGTGTGTCCCTGCCATGCACAGTCATGGCATGCGGCAGCCTGTGCCAGCCCTCTCTCTCCCCCACCATCTCTCTCCGATTCTCTTGTTCTCTGCAGAGATAGACTCCGCCACACTGCCCCAGATGGGACCTCACGCTTCCTGCAACCCCTTCCTCTTCCATCATCCAAATGCCAGCCTTCTAGAAAATGGGAGGTAAAAGGCTGAGGGGATGGATGATGGGAGCAGTGTCTCTTCGTAAGCTCCTAAGGCAGGCATATGACCCTGCTGCTGGAGGTGTTCTTTGCAATGTGGGCCTTCAATGCTTCCTTGTCCTCATTTCTGGACCCTGGTTACCAATTTTGGAACACCTGGAAAAGTCCCCATTCAACATCCTAGTGACAAAATCTCTTTGGCGCACAGGAATGAGGAGGGCCTGGAAGCGACTAGAGAGATGGGGACGGGGAGGAGAGTTGGCCTGACAGGGAAGGCTGAAGAAGCTGTGAGAGTCTCTTCCTTCTTTACTGCGCCTACTTCTTCTCCCTGACAAACCCACGTCTGGTCACACAGCAGAGCAGAATCCTGGGTCCAAGGTCAAGGAGGGGAGACAAGGATCTGCTCCCATCAGCGAGGCCCCCGGCTCAGTCTAACGTTCTTCCCTCTCTGGCCCCTTAGCCTCCACGACCAAGAGAAGCACTCCTCTTAGACAGCTGGCCAATATCCTCAAGAGTGGAATTGTCGTCACATCGGGCCCAGCCCCCACCTCAGGCCCTGATGCCCCTTTCACCACCAGCATGACAGTTTTCACACCTGGCCTCCTCACCTTGACCAGGCTCGTGCCCCCCGCTGCCTCAGAGTCCGTCAGACTGACCTCCATGACAGGCTTCAGCTTCACCGGCCCCGGCCCTTCTGCCACGGCGCCCAGGAGGACCGTGGCCTCCCAGACAGTGACTGTGTCTCCAAGCGAGGCCAGAGCCTCCTCCGCTGGCCCAGCGTCCATCTCCGCCAGGGCCGCGCACCCGCACACCAGATCGCCCGCCACGGGAACGTGCCACACCGGCGGGCCTCTCCTCAACAAATTATCCCCTGTCAGGTACCTGTGGGTCCCGGGCTTGGCTGACTTTTGACCAGATCCGGCAACAGTAATTGGTGCCTGAA
>CM052886.1:98237053-98254632 GCA_028534135.1 Potos flavus
GGGTCCTCCCCACCCCTGAGCTTTGCACAGGGAAGCCCTCCAGGGAAGCCTTCTGCCTGTGTCTCCAGAACACTGTGTGTCCCAAAGGAGAACAAATCCCGGGGGTACGAGTCCCCTTCCTGACTCTCCCCTTTCCCACGTCCTCCCCCACAATGTGGCCCCTTATGGTGGAAATGAGCCATTTGTCTAAGGTCTAAGGTGGGGAGGGGAGAGGAGACGGCTTGCACTAGACCCGAACCCCACGTCCACCACTCTTTTACGTGGTGGGATGGGGGAGAAGGGGGTGAACGGACACGAATTTTCAGCCTTATCAGGGTCTAAGCCTCAGCCAACTCCCAAGGGGGTGGCCGGAAAATAATAATAATAATAATAATAGTAATAATTGCCACCATCCACAGCTGGTGTGGACAGCTGGATAGTTCACACAGAACTTTCAAATACATCCGTTCATCCACTTGACTTTCCCGAAGACCGTGCGTGATGGGAGGGTGGGAGTTACCGAGCCCCGATGAGGTTCTAAGCACCAGACCGGATGCTCTCACTCAATCCTGCAACACTACTGTAAAGAAGGTGTTTCTCTTCGACCCGCTTTCCAGGAGAGGAGACTGAGGCTCAGAGACGCTAATGACCGATCTGCTCTGGGCCAGCGCTCGGGGGGCCTCGCTGCACCCAGACAGGTTCTCCCCCCTGCGGCCAGCTGCCTCGAGGAGGAGGGCTAGAAGCTCAGAGGCTCTGTCTCCCACAGATCCCCTTGATCACCTTGACCCCGGAGATCTCTGGATCTCTGAAGAGTCCAAGACCTTCGAGGATATCCATGTGGAGCCCAGCATCTCCAGGTACAGAGACGGGTCTCTGCCAGGGTGTCCGGGCAGACTTCCGCCCTGCAGAGCCGGGGCATGGGATGGAGGCTAGGGTCCTGAACTAACTACCAATTCGAAGACAATCAGAGCATGAAAGGACCTGGAGATGATTTGTCCGAACACCCCTCCAACTAGCCATTGTGTATTGCTATGGCCATGCCAATTGCAAAAATACCGAAATCCTTTTTATTGCATACCTGCTGCTCCAAGACTGCTGAATAGTCAGCCTCCCACTCCTCCACTGGCCATCCCTGGACATGTCCACGGTTTAGCCACAATAAAAATTTTAGTACAAAACTAAGACCCCCAGATACCTGCTCCTTTGGTAGGACCAGAATCAGCTCTGATTGGTTCAAGCCTGTGTGCTGGTGTTGAAATATTTTTACTATAGCGAAGAGTACACATGTGAACCCCCCCCCCCCCATACTATACCGCCAGGCACAACAGGAAACTGCTTGGCAAGGGAAATGTTTAAATGTGCTTAGCAGGTGGAACCTGACTACGGGCTCCCCCAAGCCCGCAAAGCCTCATCCCAGGGATGGTGCTGGGTGGGGAGCTATTCTAGGCCCCCGAAAGCTCCCAGTGTCTCCCTGTTCCTTCTCCGGGGGGCAGACTTCAGTGTGCGGGCCACCCCAAGGCCGCCCTCATGTCCTTGTGTCTCCAAGGAGTCTGTCCGAAGACGAGAACCCCTTTCCGCCCACTTCCATCCTTCTCGTCCTGGCCTGCATCTGTCTCAGCAAGTTTCTAGCAGCCAGCGCCCTCTGGGCTGCGGCCTGGCGTGGGCAGAAACTGGGGACAGCCCCGGCCAGTGACCTGGACTGCGGCCACGACCTGGGTTACCAGCTCCAGACCCAAACAGGTGAGCGCGAAGAGCACAGCGGTGGCTGGCGGTGGACCGGGCAGGGGTGGCGAGGTGGGGCCCAGAGGGGCCGTGTGAGCACTGAGTTGGTTGCAGAGCGGAGAGACACATGAGAGAAGAGGACCCCCCCCATGGGACGAGTCCCAGGAGAGGCCTGCTGGAACCCTCCCAGCCTGCACACGGGCCCCTCGGCCACCCAAACTCCTGGTTCTGCTTTGGTAAAAGGCCAGCCTGCCCATCTCCTGCTTCCCCTGGGCCTGGAAACAGAGCGGTGTGTTTGTGTGTGTCGGGGGGGAAGAACATTTGCCAACTTCTGGACGCTGGGCATTAAATACTCTCACAAATAAATCAAAGACCTCATGTGTAATCGGATGGTTTGGGGCTTCATGAAGTCCTCTCTCTTGCTACAGGGCTAGGAGAACGAATTTGGCCCAGGAAGAGATAAAAGGTCCAGGGGCGCCTGGGTGGCTCAGTGGGTTAAGCCTCCACCTTTGGCTCAGGTCATGATCTCAGGGTCCTGGGATCGAGCCCCGCATCGGGCTCTCTGGTCAGCAGGGAGTCTGCTTCCCCCCCCCCCTCTCTGCCTGCCTCTCTGCCTACTTGTGATCTCTGTCAAATAAATAAATAAATAAAATCTTAAAAAAAAAAAAAAGGTCTGACTCCTCGGGGCCTTGGATCTTAGGCTGCTGCATCCCACCATTCTCCCAGACTCCACGCCGCCCATCTTTGTCGTCTTCTTCTCGCTCCCTTCCCTAGATTTAGTTACTGAATCCTGCCTTCTCCTCTGGGATTTCTCTAGCACCCGGTCTGGCTCCCCTCTCCTCCACTTGCCTCCTGCCCCTCGGGAGGATTATTCTAGGATTATTGCTGCCCACCCCTGCACCAGTCCATCTAACTCGAAGCTGGCTGACTCGTCCACTCGCTGCCCCAGAGCTTTGCTTTCCTCGTGTTATTTCCCCTAAAGGTGAACAGTCAGGGCTTGACTTAAACATGCAGCATACCGGAGCCGGGAACCACTGGTCCGAGCCCCTCGCTACACAGAAGGGAAACTGAGGCCCAAAAGGGAACAATGTCATCCCAAGTCCCCAGCAGAGCCTGGAAGTCCAAATTTTGCTTCGTGTTCAAGTTGCCCTTCCCTCTAGCTCAATCCTACTCATTTATTCGTTTATTTACTCAACAGATATTTTCTGTGCCAGATGCCATTCTAGGCGCCAGAGACACGACAGTGGACAAAACAAAGATTCCTGCCCACACGGAGCCATGGACTAGTGGGAGGGGAGGGGAGACAGACACAGTAAATAAGTCAGCCAGATGGTATGTTAGAAGATAAAGTGCTGAAGGGACACCTGCGGGGCTCAGTCGGTTAGGCATCTGCCTTTGGCTCAGGTCATGATCCCAAGGTCCTGGGATCGAGCCCCGCATTGGGCTCTCTGCTCGGCAAGGAGCCTGCTTCTCTCTTTCCCTCTGCTGCTCCCCCTGCTTGTGCCCAACAACAACAACAAAAAAGAAAGTGCTGAGGAGCAAATGACTAGGCACGCTGGTTCAGAAGGGACAGGGATGATGTCATTCTGGAGGGCGTCAGAAGGAACCACTGGAGAAGCCCCGGGAGGGGGTGAGGAAGTGAGCCACGAGGATATCTGGGGCTGAGGACTGGGGCAGAGGGACAGCCAGGGCGGCTCAGGAACCTCGTTTCTCCCCCAAACACAACACACCACGCAGCCCCGAGCGAGAGGAAGAGGACGGAGGCTTGGCCAGGGAAGGCCGCAGGAAGAGGAGGAAACGAGGCGGTCGCATCCTGGGCCTTGGCAAGGCGGAAGCCCGGGAGCCCGTGTGGCCAGGCTTTGCCCCCGACCATGGGCGTGGGCTCCTGGGGTTTCTGATCGTGTAGAGGGACCCCCAGTGCCACCCTTGCGTCCAGCTTCCCATCTACACAGCACTCCCTGGAGCCCGCCCGGCCCTGCCCTGTTCACTCCCCGCGGGGGCTGCGGCGCTGGCCGTGTCCCCAGCTCCGGGACGCTGGTCCAGGCCATGAGTCCCGGGTCCTCGGACTCAGCGGCATGTCAAACTTCCTTGTCATGTCCCGGGCCCTCGTCTCCTTCCCACAGACCTGAGGCACAGTCTAGCACCCAGGAGCGAGCCTGTCCACCTGCCAGCACCAATGCCGACAAGGTGGCCGGGGAGGGTCCCCCGTGCGCGGCCCTGGAGTGCGCCTGCTGCTCGCCTGCTCTTGAGAGCTTGGCCTTTTCTCTTTCTTCCTCTGCCACATTTTCATGTCCCCCTTGGGGTTTGGATCACCACTGGGATCCCCTGCCTTGGACCCTCTGGGGCGCACACTGGACTGAAGGGGGTCAGGTAATTTAGTTCCAATTTTCAGCTTTGCCTCCCACTCAGAAACCTGAAGCGAGTTCTTTAACCTCTTCTTTTTTTTTTTTTTTTAAGATTTTATTTAGTTATTTGACAGAGAGAGACAGCAAGGGAGGGACACAAGCAGGGGGAGTGGGAGAGGGAGAAGCAGGCTTCCACTGAGCAGGGAGCCCGATGCGGGGCTCGATCCCAGGACCCTGGGATCATGACCTGAGCCGAAGGCAGACGCTTAACGACTGAGCCACCCAGGTGTCCCATCCTTAACCTCTTTGAACCTCACCTATTAAAAATCAAAACAAACAAATCGATCCTGTTTTGCTGGGGTTTTGTGAGGTTGAAAGAAATACCATTAGTGAAAGTCCCAGGCCAGATGTCTGGTGCAGAGCAGGTCCCAGATAAACACTGGCTTCCTACCTCTTCTCTAATGCCCACAGTCTGACACCTCCCTGAGGCCTGGTCCCCTCTGTCCTTTGCACCCAGCCGTGGCCTGTATCCATTTTAGATACTTGGTTACATATTGAGGACATGGCCTGTTAGTGTAATAACTTTCTCGTAAGGAAATCAAAGAAAACTTGATGCATACTGGCAGGACAGATGTAAGCATTTCGCGTCACCCACGAGGCTGACCCACCTGTCTGGTTTGCCCAAGACTTTGCCAATGTAGCACCAACAGCCTCATGTCCCCAGGAAAACCCAGAACCCGGGGCAGATGGGACATCTGGTCACTCTCTCACCACTCCCAGCTTCACACACTATCCGGTGTTCTCAGGATCCTGTTTCCAGTCCCCTTTGGCAGCTCCCTTGCTCCTGAAGGAAGGAGGGAGTCAGAGGGAGAGGGAAAGAGTAGAGAAAGGAGGGGAGAGGAAGGACGGAGGGTGGTTTCTTTAGCCCTTCTAGGTGTGATGTCTAGGTCAGGGGCAGCGTGCCCCTTTCAGCCATCCACGCCTTGCCTGCTCTTGTCCCTCTGAACACCGCTGTTTCCCCTGGAGTCCCAGGTCAGGAGGTTTATTGCCCACGTTCGGTGCAGGGTCCCCAAATCCCAGTTTGCACAGGGCGACGTGAATGGGGGCCAGATGTTTCCTGTGCCGGCAGTGGGCTTGTGTCACGGGAGAGGAACAGATCCTCTTGAGGGAGGGGGCCGGGGTGTCCAAGCAAGTCCCTCTGGAGCTGATACCCTCTCTCTAGCTTTCAAGGCATGTTTGCTATTCGATCACTCTGGAACAAAGCTTGATCAGTGCGCAGACCATGCAGATGTATGAAAATATCCATGGAGAACTATCTCCCAACAGACAGGCTAGTACGTTCATGAAACAAAAATAATATGCTATAAGAAATGTCTGGAGAATAAGAAATCTTGTACATTTAAAATACTAAGGAAATCAACGCTTACGAGACAATAATAGAAGGGATGGAACAAAAAGATGAGGGCGTCTTCTCGAAGTCAGAATAAAATGGACGAAACGATGGAAAACAAGAGAGGAAAGACAGGAAAACGAGATGACTCCATGAGGTTCGATATCTGACTAGCTAAGGAGCTCCAGAAAACAGGGGGAGAGGAAATGCGGCGTCGTTAGCAAAGGACAGATGCGGTGGCCGGAACTGGAGAACGTGGGGGCCCGCTGCCCGGGCACAGGGGGCGAGGGCAGGTCCCGTCCAGTGTGCCCGCAGAGTGGGCATCGGTAGGGCCGGACAGTCTCCCGAGAGCCCGGGCTCATTACAGACCGCAGAGCCAGAGTAACGCTCCACCTTCCTCCTTCAGCCCTGCATCCTCAGATTCTGTCTTTGAAGACCCCGAGGATTCTCTTCCCTCTCTCTCTGTTGCTTTCCAGTTACCTTGATCCTCTTCCCACCTCATCCCTTAGCCGGGCCCCGGAGCCTGGGCTCTGCCTGTCCTTGGGCCTTGTCACCCTGCCTTGCCCACCGCTACCGCCCCTCATGGTCAAGTTGACCGGCACTGAACCAACCAGGCTTTGGAAGGGCGCTTATCCCCACCCATGGAGGGGCCCCCAGCGCCTGCCTCCCACCCCATGGCCACTGAGAGCCCCACGTGACTGGCTGGGGCAGATGTTTCCTGCTCCCTGGGGAATGCTGTGTCAGTGGCGCCGCCAGCCCCAGAGCCCACATCTGCCTGACCCGCCATGGGCCCCAGCCTGCTGCCGCTGCTGCTCCTGGGACTGGCAGGTAAGGTTAGAAGGAGCTGCGCCCCGGGCCCCCACACTGCGCCCCAGGCCCAGGAATAACAGGCATTGTTGTGGCAACAGTAACTTTTCTGGGGCCCAGAAGGTGGACCTCTCCGTCCCTGTGCCCCTGTGGCAGTGGGTGGACTGGAAGGTTCCCGCGGCTCCTGCCCAGCCTTCTCCCATCCTTTCCTTCCCTAGGCCAGGGCTCCGCGGGCACCTTCCCGGAGGTGCTGCAGGCCCCCGTGGGGGGCTCCATTCTGGTGCAGTGCCACTACCGGCCTCAGGACATCAAGGCTCGGAAGGTGTGGTGCCGCTTCTTGCCAGAGGGCTGCCAGCCCTTGGTGTCCTCGGCTGTGGATCGCGGAGCCCCCGGGGGCGGGCGCATGTTTCTCACCGACCTGGGGGGCGGCCTACTCCAGGTGGAGATGATTACCCTGCGGGAGGAGGATGCGGGCGAGTACGGCTGCGTGGTGGAGGGGGCCGCGGGGCCCCAGACGGTGCACAGAGTCGCTCTGGACGTGCTCCCTCCAGGTGAGTCATCCTAGGCTGGCCATCGCCCCTCCCCACCTCCACCTGCTGCTCTTGGAGGATGGGGACCCTTAGTGGGGGAAGAATTGGGAGGAGATATTTTTGACTGCTCCCCAGGGACCGGAAACCAAACTGGGTGAGCGGTCTGAGATAAAACAGCCAGACAGTGGGTCCCTCCCCCCTCCCACGCTTGTGGGTTTCTCCTTTGGAAGGCACATCCTCCTTCCTCACCCGTGGCCTTGGCCTCCTCATCCAGCATTTTCAACATACTTGATGCTATTTTTTTCCTCTAAGAAATGTTTTAAACAAAGTATCGATTTGGGCATGTCAATCTGGAATTCATTTTTTAAATCTTGCAGTTTATTACTCCTGTTATAATGGGTTTGATGGCTTAAAATGACTGAATCCGTATTTTATTTAATATTATGTCTTCACTGAGCATCTTGTATGTGCCTCACCTTTAAGCAGGGTGCATTCGGTGCCTGAATTACTCCAACTCATTTTGTTTTAAAAATGAGGAAAATGTCACTAATAGATAGCAGTATTGTCAACCCTATTTTGAGTAGAGAAAGTACCCTATTTTGATAGGCTGCAGTTTTCTCTCACAGGCTACAACTTTCTAACGTCTAAGCATTTATTAAAAGACAATTTTAAAGTAGAAGAAGAAATTTTCCAGAAAAATTGGATGTTGTAAAAAAAAAAAAAGTTCTGGAGGGCAAATGGCCAGCTGCCTGCAGAAGTGGAGACTGCTACTACCTTTCTCTCAGGGATGATGAGTCTCTCATTTTCAGGTCCTCCTTTCTCAAGTAATTTGTGCCCAACCCCCATGTCAGGAAATGAAAAAAGGCATTTTTCCTTTTCTTGGTTTCCCCCCCACCATTTGTTAATTATTAGTGTGGACTAAGTTATCATTAGAATCCTTCTCATCTCTGGTCCATGATCATTATTTTATATTGTAAGTATGTTCCTGGTGGTCTTCGTCATCCTCTGTCCTCCTCCTTCCTTGACGCTCTAAGGTTGAACAGCTTTTGCTTGTAGGGGGGGATGGGGAGAGGGGCAGCTGCTGGGGGCCCAACAGCTGGAGAGGATAGATGCTGAGGCCAGCCGGGGGAGTGCAGCTTTCAAGGAGGATGTGGGTGGCTTAGAAGGCACCAGGAGGGCAGGACACATGTAGCAAGACGGGAGACACGGCCTCTCCAGATCCTGGTTTGGCTTGAGGTGGGAGATAGGAACGATGAGCCACAGGGAATGAGGAAGACCCCTATCCTGAGGGTCTAGAAGGACCGGCCAGGTTTCCAAGACAGATCCTCGGGCCCAGAGAAACCAACCCTGAGTCTCACAGCCGGATGTTGAGCGTGTCATAGGCACGATAGAAGCCTTGTCACAAAACCAAGACTTGGGCTCTGAGCAAGGCTCCCAGCAAGGGTCACTTGGCATTGTGTCACATTAGGGGTGATCCTCGAATTCCTTAGATCCTGAGGGGAGAGCTTCGGATGGGGCTCAACCAGCCTGTGGGGGTGTCCGTGCCTGCAGGCATATGGAGAGGTCTAGCAGGCTGTGCTGAGGCCCCCTTAGAGGCCAATCGATGAGCGCCAGGAGCAAGGTCGCCACTGAGGACAAGAGTGGAGAACCTATTCTGGGGTGGGGTGGGGAGGTGGGCACAGATTACCCAATGGCTGCTTCTGCATGGTCTGAGCAGCCTGATAGGCCGGGGGTGTGGGGGAGCAGGTGAAGAAGGCAGGCAGGAGCAAGGGCTGGGGCCTGGTGGTGGAGGGGAAAGTGGGCCTGGTCACAACCAAGTAAAGACAGAAAGAGACCATCCCTGATCTCCAGAATTAGGCCCCTAAGGAATATGTGAAGCCCCCATTTGTGTTTCTTACTTGGGACCTCTCCTTCCTCGGCCCCACTCGCCCCAGTCCCTCAGATCTCAACAGGCCTGTACCGTGCCCACCATGGCTATATGCTCACTAATATTTCCTTCTGACTCAGCTCCGAGCCTGAAAGAGAAAGAGCCCTATAAGGCTGGGACTCTGGCTGACGGCCCCTCTTCAGACACTGTGGGCAGTGCCAGCCCTGCGGAACCCAGCCAGGATGAGAAGAGGTACAGATAAGAGCTGTATTCGGTGGCTGGGAAAAGGGTGGTGGTAGGAAAGGGAGTGAAAGATTGTTCAGAGCCCCAGGCTAACTCAAGGGGAAGCCTTATGGTTCCTTCCCCCCCTGGGGAACTTCTGATCAGGCAGGAAGTCAGGCAGACCTGCCTGTGTATCCCAGTTCAGCAATGACCCCTTTATCCTGGTGGTCTCCAGCCAGGAAACCCTGATAATGCGTTTCTCTTCTGCCCTGCTTGGGTCTGCCCTCCTCATTCCACCCCCCAATCCCTCTTCTTGCAAACATGGCTCATCAAGAACAGCACCCTTCTCCACTGCTCTGGGGTTCCTGGGGAGCAGCTTCCTGCCAGGTTCAGGCCTGAGCTCGCCTATCCCTTTATGTCCTGCAGCATCCCCTTGATCTGGGGCTCTGTGCTCCTGCTGAGCCTGCTGGTGGTGGCCGTGGTGCTGTTTGCCGTGATGGCCAGGAGGAAAGGTAGGTAGCCGCCCACCGGCCGGCCCCAGCACAACCCCGCTGGTAGTGTACCAGCTAGTCCTGTAGACCAGGTCGGACTCTAGGTCTGTGTCCCCTGTAGATGGGCTTGTCTGGGCTTTAGTAAGGCCCTCAGGTCCTAGAAGTTCCCAGACGAGGGGTGGGCAGGAAGAAGGAGGCTCGGTGGAAGCCGTCCTGGGGACAGACAGGAATTGGACAGGGTGGGCAGTGGGATAAACAGCTGACTAGAGGAGGTGAGGGAGGGGTTCCGGGAGACAGGCTGAGTGCTGAGGCAGGATGAAGGGAGTTGGAAGCAGTCAGGGGGTGGGGAGGCTCCTGGCAGGCTGGGGCAGAACTGGGGAGGCAGTGGGGAAGGGCTGCTGGTAGGAGTGAGATGAAGGGTCTGGACCAGGAAAGAGGCCTCAGGGACTTCTGAAGGGAGTGAGGGGATGGGCTTTGAGCCAGGATGGGAAGCAGACTATGGTGCCATCCTGTCTTCCCAGGGAACAGGTTTGGTGTCCGTGGCCGACCTCAGAGCAGCGGAGTTCCAGGCATGGTAAGAGGCCTCTGCAGGCCCCCAGCCAAACTCCCCAGACCTTCCATCTGCCCAGCTCACTGAGAGGTCCCAGGATGAGGGGGTGGAGAAAGACTGGGACCCAGTCAGGGCCCATATCCTCTTCCTAAATGCTGTAAACTTGGCACCGGTTGTCGTCTACCTTCCCACTTTGGTATTCCACCCTCCCCAATTTGGGGAGAAAGTTAGGGCTTGAAAATCTTCAAAGGGAATCCCTCTTGCCCACTGACATACTCAGGATTTGAGAGACTGATCCAGTGTGGTCCTGGGCTTCCCCCGCAAAGGGAACTGGGGCAGAAGGAGGCATTTTCTCTCTGTCTCACTTGCCTGCTTTTGTCACAGGCCTCCTCCTCAGTGGCCCATCACATCGGTGACTCTGGACTGGGACTTGATTTGCCATCGGACGTTCCATATGCTAGGCTCGACTCGCCACCTTCCTTTGACAGTACAACTTATAGTGTACCTCTTGATCCTCCATCAGAGAAATCCCCACACCCAGCCCAATCCTCATCGCCCCCTCTGCCTCCGAAGGTACTAATGTGCTCCAAGCCTGTGACATATGCCACAGTCATCTTCCCTGGAAGGGACAAGGGTGGAGGCGCCTCCTGTGAGCCAGCTCAGGATCCCCTGAGTGGCCAAATGCCACCCAGCTAAGCTGTTCTTCCTACTGCACACTCACGGAGACCGTCCCCAGAACTCTGTGCATCCAGCCAGCCAGCCCATGCCCTAGGCCCGTAGGATATCAGAGCAGCTAGGGACTTGAGGTTTTAATCTAATATCTTGACTTTACTGACTTGGCAAGTGAGACTTAAATGTGACTGAGGTATCTCGGGAGTCCCCCATGCTGATTCCTCTGCCATTATACTACTGAGCTAAATAAACTCTGAATGCTAATATATGAGCTCTTGATGTTTGAGGGGGAGGAAAGGGCCGGAGTTTGGCTATTCCCATGGCCTGGGAACTGAAGATTCTGGTCCAGAGTTTGTGCTGCATGATCTCCTGCCTGTTCTGCCAGTAGGGACATGGTTTCATTCTCTGGTCAGAATACTATGATGCAGTTTGATTCAAGGGGCACTAAGAAGCCTTCTTCAGAAGTATTTCCTGCCTTCCTCATGGTACCTAAATTATAGATCCACTAGCTTGAGTCTAGAGATCTCTTCTGCCTTCTGTTCTGCACCCGTAAATAAGCGGCATCTTCTGATGTAACAACACATGACGGGAGGAAGGGGATAATATAAGTGAAAGGAGACTCAGGACAGATGGGGTGAGAGAGAAGGAGCTGAAAAGAAATAGGAGTGATGTTAAGGGAACAAACTGAGGGTTGCTGGAGGGGAGGCTGGTGGGGGGATGGGGTAACTGGGTGATGGGCATTAAGGAGGGCACTTGAACTAATGAGCGCTGGGTATTATATGCAACCAATGAATCTAAATTCTATCCTTGAAACTAATAATACACTATATGTTAACTATACTGAATTTAAATAAAAAATAAAAATAGGAGTAAGATCAGAAACTGAAGTAAATCCTATTCCTTGGCGGGGACCAAGGATTTTCAAGTGCCAGGAGATAAAAGACCTCGGCAGGCATGTTTTATCAGAGCTGGCTCTCAACTGGGTGGACATCTGGTAGCACTGTACTCTTTGGCCTGAAATCTGGAGCCTGGAAAGAGCCCAGTGGAGAAAAGGCATGGCATGGGAAGAAGGGGAATGAATGGTAAAGGTGTGGTCATTGTCAAGTGTAAATGAAAGCTAGTCCAGGCTGGGGGTGAAAGGGCCTTTAAGATCTCTGCCAGGATTTCCTCTGAAACTGTTCAATTTGAAACTATTTGCCCATATTGAGATGACAGACAAATGGAGAGGATGAGGTGCTTGGGAAACTATTCTTAAAATCACGGAGAGCTAGGCATAAAGTGGTTTTCACCACCTGGAGAGGCCCTGAGTTTGGTCTAGGTACCCAAGAAAGGACAGGCAGGGCGCGCACCCCTTGGCTCCAGCTGGGTAGGCCTAGTGATGCTATTTTCAGGGAGCTCTGACAGGATGTTCTGAGCTTCCCCTGATAGAGTCTCATCCTATGACAGAACACAAATTTACTTCTGTCCCTTGCAGAGGCAGCAGCTGCCCACCAATCAACTAAGCCCTCAGTTTCCCTGGCTAAGATAAATGGGGACTTGCCTGCTGGGGAGGAGAGGCGAGGAGGGTGGGGAGAGAACGCGAGGGAAGGGCAGAATAAAGTTTAAAAAGAACCCGTCCGGGAAAAAGTTACTCTGATCTGAATGTAGTTTGAACTTTTTAGAGCCTGACAGAAGTAAAAGCATATTTAACAACACGAAGGAAAATACTAAGATCAATTGGCTGGTAGAGAAGAGGGAAGGAGGCAAGGGAAATATATTAATTCCATCACTGCTCATGGCAGAATCTCTCAGTTCTAACAGTAACTTATGAAAATACAGATCTTCTAAATTTTATCATAAGAAACATAGGAAAACAAAACAAAGAAAATGCAGGTGATATGACAAGGCAATTGCTTCATATCAGAGTCTTTAGAATGCAGCTGAAGGAGTTCTCCGAGGAAAAGTCACACCCTCAACAAGAATTAAGCATCTTACTCAAATTGCTAGTTCATTTTAAAGGAGGAAAATTATATAACTAATACATAAATAAAAGAGCTCATTCTTTGAAATGAAATGAAAGAGACAGAGTGTTAGCTAACTTACTCAAATAAGAAACGAGAAGGGGAAAATAATCACAGATATAAAGACAATGAAAAAAATGAGAGTATTTTGTGCTCGTGGTGTGGTTGGGGTGGGGATAATGAATGTGGGGAAGGCTGAAATAAGTTTCTGGGGTGATTGAAATGTCTTTTATCATGATTCTGGTAGTGGTTACGTGGGTGTGTATGTTTGTCAAAATCCATCATTAAAATAGGTGCACTTTCTTGTATGTAAATTACGTTTTGATAAAGTTGATTTTTAAAAAATACTTGAAAGACCATGGGGGAATAGTTAAAATAATCTTAGGAAAATTGTTCCTTAAATTATTATACAAAACTCAGAAGCCATAAAAGAATTCACTGATACA
This sequence comes from Potos flavus, assembly GCA_028534135.1. Classification (NCBI taxonomy): domain Eukaryota; kingdom Metazoa; phylum Chordata; class Mammalia; order Carnivora; family Procyonidae; genus Potos; species Potos flavus. The sequence continues at coordinate 98,250,075 of CM052886.1, forward strand.
TTAAAACTGACACATTAAGATAAGAAAAGACTGATATCTTTTTCTCCACGACAAAAGCTTGACAAAAATAAAACACAAAATGAGGAAAAATTCTGCAACTCATACAAAGGCAGAGATCTCATTTCCCTAACCCCTACAAATCAATTAGAAAACAAATACTTAATAGGATATATACATATAGCTCACAAAATAGGAAATATAAACATACTAAAGATGTTTAACTTCATTTAAGGGAAATGCAAATTAAAAGTACATTGAGAATGATTTGAAAGAAAATGGTTAAATAACTCAGAAAATTCTTTTTTTTCCCCCTCCCAAATTTTTATTTAAATTCTAGTTAGTTAATATATAGTGTAATATTGGTTTCAGGAGTAGAATTTAGTGATTCATCACTTACATATAACACATGGTGCTCATCATAACAAGTGCCCTCCTTAATTCTCTCTTTCAGGGGTGCTTGGGTAGCTCAGTTGGTTAAGCATCCCATTCTTGATTTCAGCTCAGGTCATGATTTCAGGGTCCTAAGATCGAGATCTGCATTGGGCTCTGCACTGAGCATGGAACCTGCTTAGGATTCTCTTTCTCCTTCTCTCTCTGCCCCTACCCTCCCTCTGCTTGCTTTCTTTCTCTCTTTTTTAAAAATTTAATTTAATTTAATTTTTTCAGTTTTCTTTCTCTATAAAAAAATTCTCTGTACCATAAAAGCAACAAGAAAAATGGTCAAAATAGGCAAAATAAACTTTTTTAGAACTCTGGAAACCAATGGCTTGCATGAACCCAAGGAGTCTTTACTTAAGAAAATTGGCTTTCCTTCCCTTGTATCTCATTTAAAGCACATAACGCAGTATTCATAAAGCAGTATTTACATATCTGTTTTGCCAGGCACACCATTTATTAAGATGTAACTTTTTTTTAAAAGAATTTATTTATTTATTTGACAGAGAAAGAGACAAAGAGAGAGAGGGAACACAAGCAGGGGGAGTGGGAGAGGGAGAAGCAGGCTTCCTGCCGAGCAGGGAGCCCGATGCGGGACTCGATCCCAGGACCCTGGGATCATGACCTGAGCCGAAGGCAGCTGCTTAACCAACTGAGCCACCCAGGCGTCCCCTTTTATGACATTTATAACATGAAAGAGTGGGGAGGGAATGGAGTTATACAGGATCAAAGTTTTTGTATATTGTTGAAATTAAGTTGGTATAAATATGAACTGGATTGTTTTAAATTAAAATACTAATTGTAATCCCTACAGCAAGAAAAAAATCCTCAAAAACATAGTAAAAAGAAATGACAAGGGAATTAGAACTAAATTTAAATTCTGTATTTAATATAATGAAAGACAGTGGAGAAAGAGAGGGAAACAAGACATAAGACAGGTAGAAAACAAATAATAAGATGGCAGACATAAATCCTATCTTATCAGTAATTACACTGAATGTAAATAAATATTCCAATTAAAAGGCAGAGATTGGCAGAATGTATTAAAAAAAGTCATGATCCAACTATATGTTTCCTATAAGAGACAAACTTTAGAATCAAAAACACAAGTAGGTTCCAAGTCATAGGACGGAAAAACATGTATCATGCAAACTAGCTAAAGAGAGGTGGCGTGGTTATATTAATTAAGACAAAAGGACATTTTATAATGGTAAAAGAGTAAATCCATCAAGAAGATATAGCAATTATAAATATGTATGTACTTAACAATAGCATTTCAAAATACATAAAGCAAAACTGACAGAACTGAAGGGAGAAATAGACAAACAGTAATAGCTGTAGACGTCAATATCCCACTTTCAATAATAGGCAGAACAAGGTAGGTAGGTAGAAGATCAACAAGGAAATAGTAGATATGAACAACAGTGTAAAAACTAACTAGACTTAATAGACATCTGTAGAACACTCCACTAAACAACAGCAAAACACAATACACATTCTTCTCAAGTATACATGTGACAGACATTCTCCAGGGTAGACTATATATCTGACCATAAACATGTTCTCAATAAATTTAAAAGGACTGAAATCATACAAAGTATGCTTTATGAATGGAATAATGGAATGGAATGAAATATAATGGAATGAAATCTAATGGAATGAAATATAATGGAATGGAATTAGAAATTAGAAATAACAGAAAATAACAAATAAATTTTAGGAAACTAACAAATATGTGGAAGTTAAACAACACACTTCTTTTTTTTTAATTTAAAGATTTTATTTATTTATTTGACAGAGAAAGAGAGATCACAAGTAGGCAGAGAGGTAGGCAGAGAGAGAAGGGGAAGCAGGCTCCCTGCTGAGCAGAGAGCCCGATGTGGGGCTCAATCCCAGGATCCTGAGATCATGACCTGAGCCGAAGGCAGAGGCTTTAATCCACTGAGCCACCCAGGCACCCCTAAACAACACACTTTTAAATAACGAACAGGTCAAAGAAGAAACCATAAGAGAAATTATAAATACTTTGAGAGGAATGAATACAGAAATATAACACGGCAAAACTTAGGGGATTCAGCAAAGTCTGTGCTTAGAGGGGAATCTATAGCTGTAAACACCTTATATTAAAAAAAAGAATAAAGATCTCAAATCAACAACCTAACTTTCCACCCGAAGAAACTATAAATAGAAGAGCAGACTAGACCCAAAGCAAGTGGAAGGACGGAAATAACAGATTGGAGCAGAAATGAATGAAATAGAGAACAGAAAAAGAGGAAAAAAAAATTAGCAAAACCAAGCATTGGTTCTTTGAAAAGATCAACAAAATTGACAAACCTTAGCTAAGGTTATTTTCTTTGCCAAAAAAACTAAGAGAAGACTCATATTACTAAATGAGGAATGAAAATAGAGGGAGCATTCACTACTGACTTTATGAGACTAGAAGGATTATAAGGAAAATTGTGGACAATTGTGTTTCATCAAAAGAGATAACCTAGATGAAATGGACAAATTCCTAGAAAGACACAAACTACTGAAACTGAGTCAAGATTAAAATAGAAAATCTCAATAGATCTATAACAACTAAAGAGGTTTAATAAATAATCAAAAAACTTACCAGACAGAGAAGCCCAGGCCCAGATGGTTTCACTGGTGAATTCTACCAAACATTAAAAGAGTTTTAAAACCAATCCTTCGCAAGTCCTTCCAAAAAATAGAAGAGGCAAGAACTCATTCTATGAGGCCAGTTTTACCTCAATGCAAAAACCAGACAAAGAGATGACAAAAGAACTACTGATCAATATCTCTTATGAATATAGATGCAAAAATCCTCAACAAAATACTAGCGAATAGGCACTAGCAATAAATAGAAAGGATTATCCACCATGACAAAGTGGGATTTATCCCAGGAATGCAAGATTGGTTCTACACATGAAAATTGGTTCTACACATGAAAATCACTAAGATATACCATATTAACAGAAAAAAGGACCCAAACCACATGATCCTTTCAATAGAGGACAGAAAAAGCATTTGGCAAAATCCAACACCCTATCATGATACAAATGCTCAACAAGCGAGGAAGAGCTGGGAATTTCCTCAATCTGACAGAGGGCATCTACAAAAAACTCACAGGTAACGTCATACCTAAAGGTGTAAAACTAAAGGCTTTGTCCCTAGGACTGAGAAAAGACAAAGATGTCCACTCTTGCCACTTTCATTCAATACCATAGGTTCTTGTGAGTGTAATTAGGCAAGAAAAAGAAATAAAAATCATCCAGATTGGAAAGGAAGAAGTAAAACTATTTCTATTTGCAGATGACATGATCTTGTATAAACAAAATCCTAAGGAATCCACCAAAAAACAGAGCTAATAAATGAGTTCAGCAGTTCCAGGATACAAAATCAATATACAAAAATCAGTTCTATTTCTATGCACTAGCAATGAACAACTCAAAAATGAAATTAAGAAAACAACTCCATTACAACAGAATCAAGAATAATAAAATTTTTAGGTGCAAATTTAACAAAAAATTTCAAGACCTGTACACTGAAAACTATAAAACATTGAAAGAAATTAAAAAGACCTAAATATGTGGAAAAGACATTTTCATGGATCAGAAAACTTAATATTAAGATAGCAATTCTTCCCCAATTTACTTACAGATTCAATTCAATCCCTGTCAAAATTATAGCTGTCCTTTTTGTAGAAATTGACAAGCTGATCCTAAAAGTCATATGGAAATGCAGAGGACCCTGAACAGCTAAAACAACCTTGAAAAAGAATAAAATTGAAAAAAAAGAAAGAAAAAGAATAAAATTGAAGGACTCATATTCTTGATTTTAAAACTTACTACAAAGCTACAACAATCAAGATGGTGTGTACTGGCATAAGGACAGACACATAAAACAATGGCACAGAACCGAGAGTTCAGAAGTAGACCCAAACATCTAACGAAATCATACATCATAAGGAGTATCATTTAAATGGGGGAAAAGAATAGTCTTTTTAACAAATAGTGTTGAGACAAGTAGATATCCACATGCAAAGAATGAATCTGGAAACCTACCTCACACTATATGCAAAAATTAACTCAAAATGAATCAAAGATATAAAAGAGCTAAA
>CM052886.1:98255132-98331632 GCA_028534135.1 Potos flavus
AGCAGAGAGCCTGCTTCCCCCTCTCTCTCTGCCTGCTTCTCTGCCTACTTGTGATCTCTCTCTCTCAAATAAATAAATAAAATCTTTAAAAAAAAAAAAAAAAAGACATGTAACCCAATAAAAAATGGGCAGAAGATTCCAATAGACATTTCTCCAAGAAGATTGACAAATGGCCAATAAACTCATAAAAATGTTCGACATCATTTGTCATAAAGGAAATGCAAATCAACACCATAATGAGATACCATTTCATACTCACTAGAATGCCTATATCAAAACAAAAAAGAAGCAGGGATGCCTGGGCGGCTCAACCAGTTGAGCATTCTCCTGGTTTCAGCTCAGGTCATGATCTCAGGGTCATAAGATCAAGCTCCGCATTGGGCTCCATGATCAGTGTGGAGTCTGCCTGAGATTTTCTCTCTCCTTTTGCCTCTGCCCCTCACCCTGTTTAGGCTCTCTCTCTCAAAATATATAAATAAAATCTTTAAAAAAGAGAATAATAAGTGCTGGTGAGGTGAGGATGTGGAAAACTGGAATCCTCACACACTGCTGGTAGGAATGTAAAATGGTACAGCTACTTTGGAAAATAGTTTGACAGTTCCTTAAAAAGTTAAACACAGAGTTTCTGTATAACCCAAATTCCATTCCTAGGCATATACCCAAGAGAATTGAAAATATATGTTCATATAAAAACTTGCACACAAATATTTATAGCAGTATTATTCATAATAGTCAAATAGAGGAAATAACCCATGTATCCATAAGCTGGTGTGAATGGATAAATGAAGTGTGGTATATCCATACAATGGAATGCTATCCAACCATAAAAAGGAATGCTACAATGTGGATAAACCTTGAAAAGATTATGCTAGGTGGAAGAAGTCAGACACAAAAGGCATATATTATGATTCCATTTATATGAAATGTCCAGAAAAGGCAGGTCCATAGAGACAGAAAGATGGGTACTAGGGGTTGGGGGAAGAGGGACTGGGTAGGGACTGCTAATGTGCATAGAGTTCTTTTTTGGGGTGATAAAAATGTTCTGGAATTAGATAGTGATGGTGGTTGCACAACTCTATGATCTACTAAAAGCCACTGAATTGTATATCTTTTTAAATGGTGAATTCTATCTCAATTTTAAAAATTGCCAAAAGGAAAACAAATGACAAAGAAAGAAAGGAAAAAGGAAGGAGCAACACAGCATGAGTAGGTAGTGCCATTTGTGGGAAACAAGGGTGCAGTAAATATACACTGTTGCTTGCATGTGCACAGATGATTTTGCGAGGATGCACAAATCAGTTCTGGGGAGGGGAACTGATGGCTGGAGGACTGGAATGTGAAAGACTTTAACCGTTAGACACTTTTGTTCCTTCTGAATTTTGTGCCACATAAATGTATAATCTATATTTAAATATAAAAATTAAATTGATAATAATAGCTTATACTTATTGAGTGCTTATTTTGTGTCAGGTACTGTTCTAAGCATTTTATAGTTATGTTACCTGCATGATGATGTTCTTTTATTCTGTTTTTATCCTCATTTATAGAAAGGGAAACTGAAGCATAAAGAAGATGAATTATATGCTAGAAGTAACACAGCTAGTAAGTAGCAGAGTTAGAATTTGAACCCAGGCTGTCGGGCTCCAGAGTCCTTGTTCTTTACCACTAGTCTGTACTGCCTCTCAGAAATTTAAAGGAGTGAGAGAGGAAGAGAGGGGGAGAGTGGATGAGAAGGACAAAGGAAGAAGGGTGTAAGAGATAGAGGAATGGAAGGGGGAGGACGGTGGGAGTAGAGGGAGAGGAGAGAGGGTAACAAGAGGACAGGGAGGTGGGGCGCCTGGGTGGCTCAGTGGGTTAAGCCTCTGCCTTTGGCTCAGGTCATGATCTCAGGGTCCTGGGATCGAGCCCTACATCGGGCTCTCTGCTCATCGAGGAGCCTGCTTCCCCCTCTCCCTCTGCCTGCCTCTCTGCCTACTTGTGATCTCTCTCTCTCCCTGTCAAATAAATAAATAAAATCTAAAAAAAAAAAAAAAAAGAGGACAGGGAGGAAATGGGGAGTGGGGGAGAAGGGCAGCAGAGAATATACAGACAAGACAGCATGATTAAAATGACAAGTACAGGGCTCCTTATCCCAAACACCTCCCTACCTGTCCTTAAAGTTCTGAACATGGTCATTTGAACAGAATATTGAAGACTGAGTATGGGGTAGCTTACCATAGGCTAGGTCCCATGAAAGCCTTTATAGCCTAGTGCAAAACTCTGGAATCAAATTTGAGTTAGAATCCAAGCTCTACCATTTTGTGGCTGTGTTTCCTGGAGTAAGACCTTTCTAAGCTTCAGTTTCTTCATCTGTAATATGGGGATAATAAAAGTACTTGCTTCACAGAGTTGACAAAAGGATTTAAAGAACGTATTTCAAGCACTTAGTGGCTGGCACAGAGTTAAGTGAACGATAAATGGTAGCTCTCATAACATTAATTAACAGACTCTATAAACACTAGATGATTGAGTTGTAAAGTATAAGAAATCAGTGGGAAGATCAGGCTCTGTGTAAGAGAGGCCATCAAACGGATAAAGATACAAAGGAGGCGGCTCTAGAAAGGGAGAATAAAAAGAGAGCTAGAGTCTACACTTTGGCAATTTCAGTTTCACGTGGGAATCCCCAAGTCATATAGTGCAAAAGAGAAATGGAATCCCACAGCCCGATGTACCTCTCAAAAGATTCCTTGGCTTCTTAGGAGCCCATTACTACATCTTTGCCAAGAAATCATCAAAGCACCTGTAATGACGGCTTTCTGTAAGTAAACACAGCCTCTGTATTAGGGCTGTTTTCCATCTGCTAATAGATGTCGCCTTATATAAGAAGCAATCATCTCAAAGCCTCTCAGGCCTCCAGTCTACCGCTGGTTCTAATTTCTGCCTCAGTTGTGCCAACGACTGTTAAGAGTTAAGAAAGAGATATCTAAGTTTCGTGCTTCAGAAACATAGGCTTTTATTTCGACAAAGCTATAGATAGTGGTGACCGTAAAAGGCTAGTATATTGAATATGTACACTATACACAGTATCTTAAAAAGGAGAACTCAGGTCATTTCTTTGTTTCATATACAGCAAGAGAACCATCGTCCCTTCAGATAATTTTTTTAACATACACATTCTTGAATTTCTTTTTCATCCTTATTCTCCTTGACATCAGCCACTCTGTCAAATCCTGAAAGCAGGAACATAAAGAATATCACAAACCCCAAAGAATGTCCTCAGCAATTACAGATCTAACTCATGGCCCTAGAAAAGGAGGAGATTTGCTGGGCCCCAAGGCAAGGAACTCTATTCTTTCCTCTTTTTCTTGCTTGCATTTTACCATTTACCTTCATAGATATTACGTTGTGGATGCTAAGGCCTTCTTTCTCCCTTAGTGACCATCCAGATACACCACAGAAACAATCTGTTTGTTTAAGCTAGGACCAAGGTGGAACTTTCTATGCCCACGGGTCACAGATGTTGGAACAAAGGGCTGAGAGAAGGGGTCATACTGTTTAATGATAAAAGGCCCCTGGTCTGTCTGGGCTGGGTCCAGAGCTAGTGAGAGGATGATAATTATCCTTATAGCTATGCGTCTCTTCTTTGTTTGGAGCAGCCTTTGACTGTAAGAATCCGAGCCTGTTTGCAACATCTCAGACAAGGGTACCAGAAATGAACGCTTACTCTGTGTTCCTAAATTTCTTCCAAAGGAGTTGTTTTCCTCCAGGAATTCTCCCTTTATCCGAATCCTGGTCAAGCAGGTGTCAAAAGGTCTGGCAGAGGACATGGATTCTCTCTTTCCATATCTCATCACAGAGGCTTTAAGCTCAGAGACCCACTGGTGATAGACTGGGCAGGTCACACATCGAGAGAAGAACTCCTTACAGTACTGAAAGGAGAGGCAAGTCCGTGAGCTCAAGGACGAATACTTTCTTCCTCCACTCCACTCCACCAGGACTTACGCCAGTGCCCACTCAGCATACTCAGGGCTCAGGGGGCAGGGAGGAGTGACTCAGGGCAAAGCAGGCCCAGGAAGTTGGTTTTGAGTCACAGGGGAACTGGAATGCCTTAGACGCAGAAGGCCGGGCTGTAGGGACAGGTGTCAAACTCAGAGCGCATCCACCGAGAAGGGCTAAATGTTAACATTTTAACGGTATTCGGTAGTAGCTGTGCAAAAGAAAGTCAGGGAATCTGGTCCTGGCCTCCATGCAAGAATACCTGGGGGGGTACATGAGGTAAGTGGAAAGACTTTCTACGTGGAGAAAAAAAGGTTTGAGTTGGGGAGAGAGAGACAGAGGCAGCAAGGAGAAGAGTAAGGGAGAGAAGCAAGTGGCAGAGAGAGAGCCACACATCAAACTAGAACAGGTGTCAGGTGAAGGACAGGAGAGAAGCAGGTACCTTGAGGGTCTGGCTGCAGGTCTCTGGGGGAGTATGCATGAAGACACCCTCTGGCATTTTTTGTAACATTAGCACGTGGCACTCCAGGAATCGGACAAAGCCATGTGAACCAAACAGTGAGGCATTGGTTCTTTTCACCAACTGGCGAGCCTTGGAGATGTGGTGCTCACACAGATTCCACTGCGAGTCCTGGGCAAACCTGGAGGGAAGAATCTCGGCTCCATCCCCTGCTGACCAGCCATGGCTCTCTCCCAGAGCCGTCATGGCTTTAAGGCTCTAAGACCTCATGGACAGTCAGAACTGTGATGCTGGCCAGTGGCCAACGCTACTAACTCACACAAAGGAGACTTACACGGAGACCATGGGTTATCCAGCACTTCACTGTAACCTTAAGCGTAACCCTCAACCTAAAGGCCCAAACCTGCTCAGGGACAAAGAGAACCCTTCTGATAAGATGAGAGGGATGGGAGGTAAAGGCCTTTAGAAAGGCAAAGATGCAGAATAGCCAGGCCTGGAGGGGTAAAAGGCAGTAGCTTAAATGACCCCATGGGGTCCTTAAGTTTCTATTTCTACCCTTTCCCACCAAGTAAGACTCTGGTACCCCACATTACCACATGGCCAGAGATGAGTGGACCCCCAGCATGACATTACTCTGAGAGTTTAGAATGCAGCTGTGCTCACAGTGTTGAATGAAATGCAGACACTCGCCAAAGGGCCGACACAGCAATCCTGTGGACGGAAAAGGTAACCAGGCTAGGGTCAGTTGTCAGTGTAGGAACTGGTACAGAAGGTGCATGGTACAGGGGAGCAGACAACGTCTGAAATGCAGACACCCTGAGTCACCATGTGGCTCCTAGACTTTAGACAGGGGCTAGGATCAGGGACCGTGACCAAGGGACAGGCTCATGACTACCTGTGTTCTAAACACAGGGCCCTAATCTGAGGTCTGAATCCTTCAGGAGTATAGCAGAGCCCTGCACAAGATTTACCTTTTCCGTAGAGCAGCAGATCTAAGCAAGCAGAATAGAAGCAGGCCAGGCCAAGGACATTATGACTCTGGGAAATGAGCGCCCACTGACTCTCCAGCACATGGACACATAGATCATATCTGCCAAGAGACAGAGCCACTGGGACCAGCTAGGGAGTGGGGAGGATGGTAGAGGAGAGGAGGGGATCTTATATCTCTAAAGTAGCCTAACATTCCCTAGATTTTCTCGCCTTAGCTCTATTTATATAGAAGGTGTCTGTGCCTGAAATCAGACCTGCCTCTAAGCAAAGGAAGTGGGAAAATGCCTGAGCCAGTTTCTAGGTTCTTTTTGAGCTACTGCAATTACGTACCCCCTTCGGAGAAGTGAAGGAGAAGGGGGAGGATAGGGGGAGGAGGAATATACTCCCAAACCCCACACTTAAAGACAATGCTTCCTGGAATGACTAGAGAAGAGACAGCCCTGGCTGTAAGAAATGGAAGAGTATCTCCCTCTCCATTTCAAACTTCCCTGGGAGACCATACCCTCCCCTCTAGAGTAGACAACAAATACAAATGGCAGAAAACTATCTTAATACTTCTTCTTTAGAAATGCAGATCTGAAGAGAACTGAGAGAACCAGATTCTCCAGAGCTGGTTTCTTGAGGTGTCTGCAGATCTCATGAGCTTGAAAACCTAAGGAGGTCAAAGAGCATTGTGTGAGGCCTAGTGGTGAACTTGGCTTCTGCAAAAGCCCTAGGCTCACCAGCTCCAAGCCCCATTACCCAGCTTGATGGAGAAGTCAAGATGGCCGAGGCAAAGCTTGGTGTAGGCCAGGGCCTGCATGAGCTGGGCTGTGGCCAATAATCCCTCCCTGGAGAACCAACACAGGCTGCTTTTCTGAATGGCCATCTGCTCACACTGCAGCCACTTGTCTCTGTCACCCATATTCTGGGAGAACTGGGATAGGGCCACATAGGTAGAGACAACCTGTGGGGCAACAAACATGGGGCAAAATATTCTGACTGTACATTCACATTATACTTCCATCTTGTACCTTTTCTGCATTTAGAGCCCACTATGGTGCCTTGCTGCCCACCTTATCAGGGACTGCTGGCATCCCTATCACTCTCCCCGACTCCCACTATGAAAACACACTCCTTGCTCTCCCCACACTTCTAATTTGATCATTCCCACTGCCTGATCTTTAAACAAACCACTTTCTCTACCTGCCCTTCTTCTTGTTCTCTGATCCCGGACTTCTCCTTCAAGACACTGGCCAAACTGTACTTCAGTGTTTTCTCTAATGAAGGCCTCTGATACTTGTTCCTTAGAACTCTTCAGAACTGCTGCCTAGATGTCTATTACAAGTATGTACACATTTGACATCATTGATGACTCTTTTCTTGAAATACTGTCTTCACTAGGTTTTGAGGACATTATACTCTGTTGGCAACTGCTCAGTTTCTTTTGCTGATTTCTCTTTATGACCCTGACCTCTTAACACTGGAGCTGTTAACTCAGTCCTTGGACCTTTTCTCATTCCCTTGGAGATCTCACCTAGTTTCATGGCTTTAGATACCATTCATACACTGATGACCCCTGCATTTCTATTTCCAGCCCAGACCTCTCCCATGTTCCCCACATTCATATGGTCAACTGCCTACCTAACATCTCCATCTAGATGTCTAATAGGCATCTCAAATTGAACATGTCTAAAACCTGGCTTCAGTCTTCCCCCAAATCTGTTCCTTGTGCAGACTGCCCCATGCCAATTAAGAGCATCTCTATCCCTCTAAAAGTCCAGGTTGCAAATCTTGGGATTATCCTTGACTCCTTTTTCTCTCCCATCCCAGAAATGATCCATTTGGTGAATCCTGTTGGTTCTCTCTTGACAGAAGACCACTCCTCCTGCTTCCTCTGCCACCACAACAATCCAAGCCAACTATCTCTTGCCTGTATTGCTGGGATAGTCTCCTAACTTGCCTCCCTGCTTCCTCTCTTGCCTCCTTCAGTTGATTCTCAATACAGCAGACAGAATGATCCTATTAAAATATAAGTAGACTCTGTCACTTCTCTTCTCAGAACCTACCACTTACTGCCCACCTTCTATAGTGTAAAAGTCCAAACCCGTATAGTGGCCCACAAGGCTACGCCATCTGCCATCCACCCACCCCTGGCTCTCTGACTCACCTCCTGGTTCTGTCTCTTCCCCTCCTCACTGTTCCTCAAACATGGACAGCATGCCTCGTGCACCACTGTGCCTTCTGCCTGTCCACTCTTCTCCCTGATAGCCATATGGCTTACTTTCTCACCTCCTTCAGATATTTGCCCAGATGTCACCTGCTTGTTGAGGCTTTCCCTACCATCTTGTTTAAAAGTGCACCCCATCATCCGGCTCCCAGAACCCCACGGCCCCTTGCCTCCACTTAATTTTTCTCCACTGCATTTATTATCAACTAACATTCCATGTATTTCATTGATTTATTGTCTGTTTCCCTGGAACCAAGATCAGTGCCTGCACATAATGGGTATTCATCAAATATTTACTGAACAGATGGAAAAAAAGATAAGACAGACAGATGGACACTAAAGTTAGGAAGATATTTCCCTTCCTTCTTTTTTCCTAAGTCAGCAGTTCAAATCCTTTTTTAGATCATGGACTCCTTTGAGAATCCGATGAAAGCCGTGACCTATTCCCTCCCTCCCTCCACTCGTCAAGTGCTCTTTTGAACATACACACCAAAGCTGGCAGTCAGTTCAGGGAACTCACAGCCAGCCACATCTGGAAACCCATCTAAAAACTGCAATATGAGAAATGCTGCTCAAACATACGATAAGTATGTCCCACAGAGTCTGGGTTATTGTGGAGCCATGCTAAACTCAGGAATCTCTCCCCCCAGCAGGTTAGGTTGCCAAGTGAGGTCCAGAGGTAAAGCAAGGACTTGCTTACCTGAGCTTCATTTGCAAATTCCTCAGCAGTATTCTTCTGCATGAGAGTGGCGAGGCAGGCAAACCTGCGGCTGCTAGTTGTGGCGTCCAGGGTATAGAGCTGCCAGAGCAAGGAGAGGCAGCGGACACGCTGCTGCAGGACTGCCAGCTTCTTCTTACTGCTGTGAAGCATAGACTGCTTAGTATGCCCTTAGTCCGCACCAGTGTCCCGATGTCCCTCCCCACAAAAATCCAAATCTATTCATTGGGGGCCATCTATAGACTTTCAAACTCAGACATGTTCCTGGGATACCCATAAGACTTTTTAAATCATTCCCCCCCCTCCTTTTTTTTAAAGTTGATCCAGCGTGGGACTTGAACTCATGTCCTGAGATTAAGAGTCCTGTGCTCTTACTGACTGAGCCAGCCAGGTGCCCCAAATCATCCCTCTTGATTGAAAAAATTCAAAGAAGTATTTTTAAAAGGTTCATTCTTTGAATTGCTATTTTGAATATATTTCCTACAAGTTATAGCTCAATAACTGGGTAGCAATTTAATATTTTGTATGTATATCAGAAATAATAGTTACATATGTGTATACATGCGTACACATGTATATACACATATATATATGTATCTTGATTTGAAAGAGACAGGGTAATATGTATCTTTATTTGAAAAATACAGAGTAACACTATGCTTCAAAAACAAAAGAAGTCTTCACTCTGCTACATTTCACTGGCTCAGAGTAAGGGGGAGTAACTGGAAGTGCTATAGGCTTGAAACAGGAGTCTTAGTTCAATAGAGGCAACACTCCAGATCCCGTCCTAGTTTAGTTCTCTGTAGTCCTAAAGGGACCGGGATGACTTGGTGAGGCTCCTCACTTCTCACTAGGGTTGTTTGGAGATTGGCTTAGGGAACAGGAACGCCAATATTTTTCCAGGAATGTTTGGAAAAAGACACCAAACCAGGTCCAAGGGAAATTCCTTTTCAGCAGTCGAAGGGCTTGCCTGGCCAATTTTTTGGCCAATGTGATCTGTCCCATGTTGAAACAGACCTAGGGATGGCAAATGAGAAACAGTAATGTAAATGTGGGAAAAGTACTACGGATGAGGCTCTGGTCATCTGGGGTTAGTACTTGGGCCGCTGAGGCACAAGAGTGAGAGAGCGGCAGCAGGGCCTGGCCATACTAATGAGCACTAGTAGGGCCATGGGCAGGTAATTGAGTGAGAAAACAGGATTGTGGAGAAAACACCCTCTTTTCTCATTTCCCACATGTTTGTCAGTGGAGAGGCTGTGATTTGGAAAGTGATGACTGAAAGACTGGACTGAGATGGGACTATCATGCAGCAGAGACTTAGATGTTTCAGATGCCACTGAAAGGATCTGAAATGTCACCAAATCCCTTATCTGTCAGGTCGTGCTGCCACTGTGTATGTGGGGGTAGGAGCTGAAGAACTACCTTGAGGTTATCATATCCTTCACATTTTAAGACTAAATCCTCCAAGAAAGTGATAGTCTATGGTGACTCCAGAACAATCTTAGGAAGATTGCACAATAACTTCTTCTTATAAAGGGAAAGAAATAATTATTTAACCTCTGGATTGCTCAAAGATCTCTGGATTGAAACACAAATAATACAATATGGAAAACTCTAATATTCTCTTTGGCATTCAAAGCATTAAAAGCATTCAAAGGCATACACATTAGGTTTACTCTCCTAGCCAGATTATCTTAAAGTTTACATTGAAATTAGTTTTTATTTTAGTTTAAAAAAATTTTAAAGCTCAGCTCCCTAATAAACATCCCCCATGGTTTTATGGAGTAATTATGTATAAATTGATAATTATCCCAACACATTTTGTTCTGTTGCTTTAATAGTAGCGAGGCTGGGAAAAGTTGCTGAGCTGTCCTGAGTTATTCTGACACAATAAATAAATTTACTCCAATATGTCCTTTGTAAATAGAGTGTCTCATGGCATGCTTTCCCCAGAGCTTCTACTTGTTATATAAATCTCATTCCCTGAGGAAATTGTTATGATACAGAATAATCTATGAGGCATATATATTTTTTAAAGCAAGTTGTAGAATGGAATATAGAGAGCTCCTATTTGTGTATAACAAAGGAAAGGGGAAACCATATACATTTATGTATGCCAAACCCCTCTGGTGGAATACACAAAGATTTATAACATCGGGGAGGGGACATAGTAGCTGAGGGATGGCGTTGGGAGGTGGGGAGACTTTCAGATGTATGTTCTTTTTCCCCCCCTAGCTTTATTGAGATGTATTTGACACAAAGCATTGTGTAAGTTTAAGATGTATGACATGATGATTTTTTATTGAAGTATAATTGACATATAACGTGTTAATTTTAGGTGTCCAACATAAATTTTTTTCTTGATGAGAACTTTTAAGATCTATTCTCTTAGCAACTTTCAAATACATAATACAGCATTGTTCACTATAGTCACTATGCTGTACATTATATCCCTAGGACTTATTTATCTTATAACTGGAAGTTTGTACCTTTTGGTCACCTTCACCCTTATGTCCACCCCCAGCTGTTCTGAAATTAGTTTACGTGTACTCTACTGAATAAAGGACATGAATAAGCAATTCACAGAAAAATAAATGACTGGTAAACATACAAAAATAATGTACCTTACTAAGAAATACACATTAAAGTACAATATAACTTTCATCTACAGATTAGCAAGTTCAAAACAGACTGATAATATTTGATGTAAGGATGTGAAGAAATGGGAAAAATTTGAATTGCTATATAGACGGTTCCTGACTTACAATGGTTTGACTTAACAATGTTTTGATTTTCAAACAATGGTGTGAAAGTGATATGCATTCAGTAGAAACTGTACTCTGAATTTTGATCTTTTCCTGGAATAGCAATATATGTATGGTATGATACTCTCTCATGATGCTGGGCGGCAGCAGTGAGTGCCCTCCCTGGCAGCCATGCGATCCTAAGGGTAAATGACTAATAGACTTACAATCATTCTGTCCCTGTATAACTATTCTGTTTTTCACTTTCAGTAGAGTACCCAGTAAGTTACATGACATACTCAACACTTTGTTCTAAAATAGGCTTTGCGTTAGATAACTTTGCCCAACTGTAGGCTAATGTAAGTATTCTCACTGAGTATGTTTAAGGTAAGCCAGGCTAAACTACTATGTTTGGTAGGTTAGGTGAATTAAATGCATTTTCAATTTGTGATAGATATACTAGGTTCGACTAAATGATATTTTCAACTTTTCATGGGTTTGTTGAGATGTAACCCTACCATAAGTCAAGGAAGATGTGCAATTTTGATGGACATTTTGGCAATATATTTATTAAGTGTAAAATCATTCCTATCTTCCACCTTAGCATTTCTACCTCTGGAAATTTCTGTTACAGAAACATTTTTACAAGGGAAGAAAGGTATTTATGAGAATATTTACTGTAACAATGCTTAAAATAATCTCGAATTAGAGACAACCTAAATGCATGTGAAGAAGAGACTGATTGATCTAACTTTGATATAAGCATACGATGGAGTACTTGGCAGCTATAACTGATTGGATGTACACTAATATGCAAAAATGTTCAGTCTGTACTGTTACAAAGAAAAGTCAGCCACAGAAGAATGAGAATACGAATATGATTCAATTTAAAAAACAGAAAATAATAATGGTATGCCTATGTGTGTATATCTGGTGGAATTTGCACATTTTAACTATGCTGGGGGTAGCATGGAGCTCTTTTCATTTTCTCCATACTCTGTATTGCTATGTTTTGAATTTGTAAAACCTTTCCTCGCACTATCACATTTACAGTTGCATACAAAAAAAACAAGGAGATTTTTAAGAGAAATAATAAGATAACTCTCAAGGAGAAATAACTCAAACTTCAGGGTCCTGCCCTGACTTTACCTCTGACTGAAGACAGCAGAAAGTGGCCTCCTCAAACTGACAGATCTTCACCTTGTGCTTTTTCAAAAATGAGAATGCTGAGGGCTGGCCCAGAAGACTGCTTGCTTTCCTCAAATAAAAGAAGGCCTCCGAACAAGATAAGGGATGGAGAAACAGGATTAGGATTCGGACGACCCTACTGGTGCAATGAGGGTGAAGGATGGGGTAAGGTTATGATGAGGTCAAGATTTGGATTGGGATCGGGGTGGGTTCACAGTGAGAAATGGGGACGTGGATGGCACATGCAAGTCAGAGGCAGGGCCGGCAGTGGTTGGTGCTCTTGGACTAGCACGTTTCCACTTGGTGTTTCGTCCTAAACCCCTTCCAGCACCTTTCTCCACTTTGCTCCATTTTTCACCCAAACTGACTGGACAGTAAGAAATCCCCACCAAATTCCCCAAGTGAAAGAGCTCAGCTCAGCGGCCGGGAGCAGAGCTTGCTCACCATGTAATTCTCTGACAGGTCCAAGGAGGCGGCGGCGGCCTCCAGCAGGTAATAAAATGCACACGTGGTTTCTCCGATGACCAGGCAGTGCTGGGTGAGGGGTGAGAGCACGAATTGCAGGATTTCCTCACAGTGACAGGGCTTTGTGGTCAACATGTCTTTATCGGGGCTGGTCTGAGCCAGCTTTCTGTTCACCTGATCCAGGAACTCTTCCTCTGTTCTTTGTGGGGAGAAGATGAGTAGAGAGTGGTCACGAAGCAGCCACTCTTCTCGGGCATTCCCAGGTCTCCAAGCCACTGCTTCCAGGAACCTTTCCTTTAGGACTCATCAGTTCTATGTTTAGCCCTCTCCTCCATCACTCCATACGCTTTTGAAGTCAGGGATCTGATCTATACTGCCAAAGCCCTATTAGGGATTTTTTTTTTATAATATTTTTTAAAAGATTTTATTTACTTATTTGACAGAGAGAGAGATCACAAGCAGGCAGAGAGGCAGGCAGAGAGAGAGGGGGAAGTAGGCTCCCTGCTGAGCAGAGAGCCCGATGCGGGGCTCGATCCCAGGACCCTGAGATCATGACCTGAGCCGAAGGCAGAGGCTTTAACCCACTGAGCCACCCAGGCGCCCCCCCATTGGGGATTTTTTAAAAACCTAAAGCCAATCTAAGTACCTCACAGATTAAATGGGGAAACAACTACACCTGAAGAGTAAACTAACAACATGTGAAATAAAAACATGAACATGATGAAGGCAATAAGTAATAAATACATTTCTCCATTAGCATATTTGAACCTCATTACAACACATTTGAACCTGATTTTATACAACACCATCTCATCCTATAACAACCCTGTCTTTCAGGTAGGCAAAAACTACGTTCCTTTTATCATTGAGGAAATTAAGGCTTGGAAAGCTTAAGTGACTTCTAAATGACCTCGCAACTACTGAAGAGACGAAAACCTAGAGCTCACTTCTCTACTAGTCCAGTGCACTCCCCGCAAACACCATGAGTTCAAAAGAGGTTAGATCTCTCTGAGACAGAATGATTGAAAAAGACGGAAACTGAGGAGGGCTTTGAAGAATGGGAAATACTCTGATAAGCAGAAGGATGTAGAGGCCACTTAGTATTTCCAAAAGGGGGAATTGTGTAAGCATAGATATACAGGTGAGTGTGAGGATGATTCATGTAGAATATAGATTTTTCTTTGAAAACCATAAGAAATCAGGTTGGATAAGCAGGACAGGAAATTCTAGAGCAGCTAGTAAACTCAAGGTAGGACATTTAAAATCAATAGGCTAGGCATTAGAAAGCTAGGAGGCACATGATTAGGAAATGTAAATAAATTCCTTTTAATATCATCTGGGGCAAACATAATGGAGAAGGCAAATTTATAGCAGAGAAAAATCTGCTATGTGTACAAGTCATTTGAGAGCTCTTAAATGAAGCTTTTCCTAAACACTAAGAAATAATTTCCCTAAAAAGAATAAAAAATTCCCCTTCCAATTCTCTGTTAACTTGAACTCTGGACTGAGTACAAGGGTCACTACTCCAGGGTGATCAGAGGCTTTCCTGGTCTGCAGGTGAGGTGAGTGGCCCAGTTTAATGGTCACCTGTGTCGCATTTCTTGCCGCCCCCCCCACCCCCCTCAGCATCTCCATTTACCTGCAGTGTTCACTTGTGAAGGCCTCCTGACTTCTGAATGGTTTTGTCTGGAACTGAAAACTATCTGTGGGGAGAAAAAGATTACCTTTCATTATCCATCTTTGTATTAACTGAGAACATTTCCAATTCCCGACTACCTCTCCTCCAAAGCTTAGTTCATGACCTAATTGCCTCTCCCATTGTTAACATTGTAAATTTAGGTTTAACATTAGCCTATACATAAAATAGAATGGTAGATTACAAATTCCTTAATGGCAACTATTTATGATTCAAATAGTAACTAATTTCAAACTTCCCAAACCAGCCCCTAATTTTATTTGCTAGAGAAATGAATAAAGAATATGTCCACCCAGTTTGACAGCTACTTTTTTTTTTTTAATTTATGATTCACATTTTTTAAATTAACATATAATGTATTATTTGCCCCAGGGTACATGTCTGTGAATCATCAGGCTTACACATTTCACAGCACTTACCATAGCACATACCCTCCCCAATGTCCATAACCCAGCCACCCTATCCCTACCCCCCTGCCCCCCAGCCACCCTCAGTTTGTTTCGTGAGTTTAGGAGTCTCTTATGGTTTGTCTCTTTCCTGATCCCATCTTGTTTCATTTCCCTTTAAGAGAAGAAACCACTGAATATATCTGGATTGAATTTATGACCAGATGAGAGTAGACCATAAAGCTAGACCTAGTGAGGAAAATCATGAGGGCACCAGATGCCACAGTCCACAAGAGTCACTGTGGCCAGCAGGGGGTTTCAGCTAGGTAACTAGCTGGCCTTAAATAGCCCTTATCCCTCAGCTTTGACTCTTCCTCTGCAGCTGCCTTCTCACAGATCAAAAATCAAAAACTGGGAATGATGGGGAGATGTTACCATTAGGGCTCAGAAGCACAGGTCATGGGATTGAAAGGGGGTCCCAGAGAACTGTTATAGGGAGGACTTGTGTTAAGTAAAAGGACCAGCTCTCTGAATACTGAACCATGTCAAATAAGGTAGGGTAAATTGAGACAAAGGTTAACTAAAGAACCTGGAGTTTGGCAGCACTACTGCAATGCACAATTTCCAGGGGCACCCTCACATCATAGCATGTGTGACTTGTGCCCTCTAGATTTGTGCAGTAATAAAGTGCATATAAGTGTTCTGCATGGCCATGCAGAGAGGCCCTGAATCTGGGAAGTATCCTCAGGGTTTGGTTGTGCTGGGAAGGTCTTGAGCCTCTCTCATATAGACTGATCAGGCTGTGTAATCTCAAGCTGACAATGACCTCTCAAAAGGAAAAAGTCATATAGGAAATATGAATGATAGGGTGGTTTCTTCACAATCCTAGACTAGGACATTCACTGTGACTTTCCTCTTTCTCCTTGGAAAGTACAATAGTGCAAAGGCCCAAAGAGTTCATCAGCCAATGACTAATTTTTCCAAGTCATTGGTCTACCTTCACAGAGTCATCAGAATGTTACAGCTAGAGCAGACGTTAATAGATTAACTTCTTGGTTCTACTCCATTACCACCAACAATTCATCATCTCTCCCTTATTCCTCTCCTCTGCCAACACCAACACCAACTTCTATCAAAGTAGAAAAAGAGAAGATTTGGTTGGGTCTTGACAGCTGTCTTCAAATATGGAAGAAGGGGTAACTCTGATTTGCATTTCCCTGATGATCAGTGATATTGAGCATCTTTTCATGCTTCTGTTGGCCATCTGTATGTCTTCTTTGGAAAAAATGTCTATTTATATCTTCTGCCCATTTTTTAAATTGGATTTTTCGTTTTTTAGATACTGAGTTTTATAAGATCTTTATATGTTTCGGATACTAACCCTTTATCAGATAAGTCATTTGCAAATATCTTCTTCCATTCTGTAGGTTGCCTTTTAGTTTTGTTGATTGTTGCCTTTGCTGTGCTAAAGCTTTTTATTTTGCTGTAGTCCCAATAGTTTATTTTCCCTTGCCTTAGGAGACATATCTAGAAAGAAGTTGCTACGGCTGATGTCAAAAAGGTAAGCCTGTGCTGTGCTCTCTTCTAGGATGTTTATGGTTTCAGGTCTCACATTTAGATCTTTAGTCCATTTTGAATTTATTTTTGTGTATGGTGTAATAAAGTAGTCTAGTTTCATAATTTTGCATGTTGCTGTCCAGTTTTCCCAACAGTGTTTGTTGGAGAGATCATCTTTTTCCCAATGGATATTCTTTCCTGCTTTGTCCAAGAGTAATTGACCATATAAGTACAGATTCGTTTCTGGGTTTTCTATTCTGTTCCATTGTCCTTGTGTCTATTTTTGTGCCAGTACTATACTGTCTTGATCATTATAGCTTTATAATATAACCTGAAGTCCAGAATTGTGATGTCTCCAGCTTTGTTTTTGTTTTTTGCAAGGTTGCTTTGGCTATTCTGGGTCTTTTGTCATTCCATACAAATTTTAGGATTATTTGTTCTAGCTCTGTGAAAAATGCTGTTGGTATTTGGATAGGGATGGCATTAAAGGTGTAGATTGCTTTGGGTAGTATAAACATTTTAATAATATTTGTTCTTCCAATCCATAAGCATGGAATGTCTTTCCATTTCTTTGTGTTGTTTTCACTTATCATCAGGGAAATACAAATCAAAACTACAATGAGAGATCACCTCATACCTGTCAGAATGACTAAAATCAACAACATAAGAAACAATAGGTGTTGGTGAGGATGTAGGGAAAGGGGAATCCTGTAGGTGGGAATGCAAACTGGTGCAGCCACTGTGGAAAACAGTATGATGGTTCCTCAAAAAGTAAAAAAATAGAACTACCCTATGATCCAGCAATCGCACTACTAAGTATTTATCCAAAAAGTACAAAAATACTAATTCAAAGGGATACATGCACCCTGATGTTTATAGCAGCATTATCTACAATAGCCAAAGTATGGAAGCAGCCCAAGTGTCCATCAATTGATGAATGGATAAAGAAGATGTGGGATCGATCGATCTATCATCTATCTATCTATCTATCTATCTATCTATCTATCTATCTATCTATCTGGGGAATATTACTTAGCCATAAAAAAGAATGAAATCTTGCCATTTGCCATGACATGGATAGAGTCAGAGAGTATAATGCTAAGTAAAATAAGTCAGTCAGAGAAAGATATAAGACATATGATTTCACTCATATATGGAATTTAAGAAACAAAACAAATGAGCAAAGGGGAAAAAAGATAGAGGCAAACCAAGAAATAGACTCTTAACTACAGGGAACAAACTGATGGTTACTAGAGGGGAGGGGTTGGGAGATGGGCTAAATAGGTGATGGGTAATAAGGAGGGCACTTATGATGAGCACTGGGTGATGTATAGAAGTGTTGAATCACTATATTGTACACCCAAAACTAATATTACACTGTATGTTAACTAACTGGAATTTAAATAAAAACTTTAAAAAAAGGGCACAACTCTGGAAAGTTGGTGAAGTTGCAAGAAGGTAGATTTCACCTTGATGAAAGAAGCTTTGTTACAGCTGTTGTCAATGAAATGGGCTGTCCAATAACTGAAAATGTTAAAACAAAGAGGGTGAACTCTCATTTAGGATGTGGTAGAAGAGCAACCAGCTTTGGCAAACGCCCATCCGCTAACTCAAACTTCTTTAAGCAACCAACTCCTATTTATCCCTGAATTCTCACTTGGCATTATCTCCTTCAAGGGAGAGCTTCCCTACTCATTTTTTAGGCTAAGCCAACGACCCCTCTCTAGGTACCCCAATGCCTGGGTATGCTATTTTCATTGCCTTTACCATGCCTTATCAGAATTCTCTATTTGCATGTCTGTATCCACCCCCAAAACTGATAATTTCAGGGACCCATGCTTACTCATTTTGTATTCTTAATACCTAGTTGCAGCATCTGATACACACAGAGGCCCTATATATGTGTACAGAGTTTAATAATAATAATAACAACAGTAGCTAAAATGTATTGAGCACTAACCACGTGCCTGGCACTATTCAGAGCATACTATATATTTTAACTCATTCAGTTCTCACAGGAACTCTATGAAATTGGTATTGTTATTTTCCTTAATTAATTGAGGTTAGGTAACTTGCCCAAGATTGCCAACCAAAACGAGCACGATTTCTAAAG
The DNA here is from genome assembly GCA_028534135.1 of Potos flavus. Lineage (NCBI taxonomy): Eukaryota > Metazoa > Chordata > Mammalia > Carnivora > Procyonidae > Potos > Potos flavus. Next base: position 98,273,634 of record CM052886.1, read on the forward strand.
TTCCTTTTAACTCTGAGATTACAGTTTTCTTCTTTCTGGTGCTTCAGAGATACATGGCTCTTTCTGCCTATTTTTTCCCCTTAATCTGATTCCACCTCGTGGATAAAGAACTCCACGTACATGAATACAGAGAAGTGCTGCTCACGTGCCCTCTTTCTGCTCCCTGGATTTACCTTGGGGAGAAGGCAGCTGCAATTTGTCTGTGATCACTTGTGTCAGTACTGAGCCAGTATCTTTGTAACTACAGAACCGGGAGGTCCCACTGCAGCTCTTAGCAGAACAGATGGCAAAACGGTGGAAGGGGACAAAGTCCCCCCCATGACAGCTCCCACAGCGGGAGGCCAGATCTCGCAGGAAGCAGGCACATTCAAGGTGCAGGGCTATCTGCTGTGCCTTGGGCCACAGCTCCCAGGCAGCTTCCCGTAATAGTGGTACTCCAAATTCTAGCACCTCCGTTTGAGGTAGGGATAATTCCTCTTGCAGACTGAGAGGACAGTCAGCATCTGAAATATAGGAAAATCTAAGTGAGAATCTCCCTTAAAGGCCTTTTATGCTATCAATAGCAAACTCCCAATCACATGCTGCTAGTGTATAAGAAAATTTTATTTACAATTCCTCTATAAAAAGTATATTACACCAATCTGAGAATGATATTGACCATATCTTGTACAAAGTACCACAGAGAAGAAATTGTCAGTGTACAGAAGTACACTAAATAGATTTCTTAGATGCTCCTCCTAAATTGAGCTTTTTTACTACAAATTACTATAAACATCAAATCATCAGAAATGCTCTGTTCAGGGGTGGCTAAACACTGAGTGTTCAGCCACTGGGTGGCTCAGTCGGTTAAATGTCCGCCTTTGGCTCAGGTTATGATCTCAGGGTCCTGGGTTCGAGTCCTGAATCAGGCTCCCTGCTCTGCAGGGAGTCTGCTTCTCCTTCTGCCTCTGCCTCCTTTCCCCTGATCATGTTCCATCTCTCTCTCTCAAATAAATAAAAAAAATCTTAAAAAAAAAAAAAATGCTCTGTTCAAATGTAAGGCCCAGACATATTTCAAGGTCAAAGGGAAATTGTTTGTGGAATTTATGTGCTTTGGTAGTCTATGCTACAATTTTCATATGTGGAGAATTTGAGATTGCAAGCTATTTAATGTATATCTTGCTCTGCTCATGTCTGTTTCAATTCCAGATGTGTTTATCTTCCTTGTAGAGTTCAAAATTAGGAACAGTTTATCCTTTTTTTCTTATTATTTGTATCTAGACACAAATAAAGGATTATGGGAATATTTTCTGAACCAAAAATCAAGATACAGATACTTAACACACGGGGTTAACAAGGAGCTAAAATTCTCGGAATTAAGACAATTCTGAAAAATACAAGTTATTCGTTCACTATAATCACGGCTCCTTTGTGATCAAAATAATCACTTTCCCCATTTCTTAGGCACAGTTTTAGGAAACCGAGGCTCATGCTAAAGGATATTGATGTTCTTTTTGAACACAGATATCCCCAGCCAAGGCTCCCTGTTCAGGTAAGACCAAGGAAGCAGCTCTTTCTCACCTGACTTTTTCTTCTTTTCCTCTTTGGTTCGTTCAATAATCTTGATAGAGGAAGGCACTAATATTGACGAGGCAGGAAGCTCTTGACTCCTGCTGAACCAGCGGAGCACATGTATATCCACGAGAGCCCTCAGCACCTGAAGTAGCTTGTTTTTATTCCAGGCAGGCAGGAGGTGCTGCAGCAGATCTATGTGGAAGGAGTGACCAATGACTGCAGCACACTTAACCAGCAACTGCTCCTCTGGGCTCAACTGATCCAACTGGTTTACTGCTATTTCTAGAAAAAAAAACAAGAGAAGAGAACAAGCTTTCTATAAACACAGAATATGTTGTGTTGATAATCTGTTCACTAAAAAAAAAAAAGGCCTGCGGGGCGCCTGAATGGCTCAGCCAGTTGAGCTTCTGACTTTGGATTTCAGCTCACATCATGATCTTAGGTTGTGGCATTGAGCCCTGTGTCTGGCTCCAGTTCCTGCCTCAGCAGGAAATCTGTTTGGGAGTCTCTCTTTCCCTCTGCCCCTCCCACCCACTTTCTCTCTCTCTCTCAAATAAATAAATAAATAAATGAATACACCTTAAAAAACAAAAAAACAAAAAAAAAAAAAACGGCTTGTTTTTGGTCCTCTCCTTCTCCACTCGCCCTAACCTCTCAAGAGAGCCTTTTCTCCAAGTCCTCATTTGTCCTCATTCCCCATTCATGTTCAACCAACAACCACCACCAGGTTTTCACCACACCACCGAAACTATTCTCCCCATGGTCACCAAAACCTTCCTCATTTCTAAAAAGAACATCCCCTATCTCATTATGCCTACTCAGTTCTGATGGTTTCTCCATCCTTTATCTCATCAGTCATTATAAGCTTAGTTCGCCTTCTTTTTATTCAACACCTGCTGTGTGTATAACACTGCCTCTTCACTAGCACAATAGATAGATTTTCTTAAATCTCAGCCATATTACCTCCCTTACTTACTGCTTCCTCTAGCACAGGAATATGCACAAAGGGAAACTCAGGACCTAATTTTTATCAAGTAACTAGAAAACTCCTCAGTCATTAGTCAGCCCCAGAGAATAAGGGGCTCACTTAAGTAAAACATTACTCAAGCAGCATTACAAATCTCTTAAAGACTCTTTGGGCAGTGACAGAACTTATTTCTAGAAGGCAATTTCTTTTTTAGAAGAAAATGGAGCTAGCATGATAATAAGAGACCTATATTCAATCAATCACCAAATTACTAGTGCAATGACATCTGTAATTGGTTCACTTGAGGTTTTCAAAGGACTTGCCTTTTAATAATGGTGGGAGAAGCAATGTATCCAAGTTCACATCATCCTTGACTGTGCAGATATAAAGTTCTTGGTCTTCTTCAGAGCCAGCGGGAAGAATACCATACATTGTGGATTTCATGGCATTGGCTGTAGGGAAAGAAGACCATGACTGAGAAAAGAGCAATGCTCAGTGACTATAGTTTTAAAGACACAGTATTACAAGAATTTAGTCAAGAAACTAACAGGATGAAGACAGAGCATATGTTTAAAGTGGCTTCTCCACACTCCTGCCTGCTCCCTAATTTTCTCTTAGAAACTAACAACATTTTCTCTACCATATGGTATCCAGTATTTACACTTTTCCTGTTTACTTTCCAGTAGCGCCCTCTTCTATTATGTCACAGCCCCTCACAGCCTAGGATGCCTTTCCAGATTTACACATACCTCTACCCCTTCCTCCTCTCCCATTCTCCTCCCTTCTCCCAACCCCTGTTTAAATCATCATGTCATCCTTCTCATCAGTAATTAATGTGCAATACTCTATTGAACTCTAATGTTTATAAATCCTCCTTTCCTATCCCTACCTCCTGGGCTGCTCAAAAAGGAACTATAATAGATAGATTGGCTCGATTAAGGTCTCCGAAGCAGGCCAGGAAGGCTTACTCTTGCTTATAATGTTAGTAGGGAATGGGCACATGTCTCATAAGGTTCAGGTGATGCCATATCAAAGGATGAACCCCAGCAGCAGGACGATGGTAGAACCTTGGAAGCTAAGCTTACCTGGGAGGGTCTCCCACTTGCTGTTCTCCTCCTCCTCCTTTTGGAGGTCATGAAAGAGCAATATATCTTTGGAGAGAAGGTCCTGGCATAAGACCTCACAGTAGAGGGGGTTTCCAAAGCACCTGTGGAGAAGGTAGCTGTAGAGAGGTAAGTAGGGGATTGCTGACTAAGATGCCCACTTGAAGAGAGCCAAGTACAGGGATATTTCATACTGAGGAATATTTCTTCTTTTGTTAAAGTTAGCTTTTGATGATATACACTAACAGAGGTAAGCAGCAACACAGAAATGTAAAAAAAAAAAAATTTCTGATTGGTTTGAAATGTATTTTAATAGTAACTTTTCTTTTTTAACTATTTTGTTTTTATTGCTATTAAAAAGAACTAATGTCCCTTTACAAAGAGCCCTAGCAAGTGGCCTGACCACATATAATTGACACCAGAAGCAAGCCAGCCAAGTCCTAACTGTCCTGTGAAAACCTGGATGATGGCCTGCAGAGGTAGCCCTTTACTGCTTTACTAGGAGACTATCTATCCTTGAATCTGGTCTTGGGCCTCATCATGGTTACTAAGGCCATTTTTTCCCCCAACGTGGGTGAGACCTGAGCCTTCTCACTTATATTATGGCACTGGCTCTGCCCTTAATGAAGTGCCCAGCTAGTCCTAGCCACTCACATCTGCAGCTCTTGGGGGATGCTCACCACCCCCAGTTCCCAACATGCCATTCTCAACAGTGAGGTCGTTGCCAACTTCAAAATGGGCACAAGGACAGCCTGAGAGCTCTGCAGGAAGTGCTGGGCACAGCCACACAGGGTGAAGGTAGGGGTCAATGTCATCACCATGATGATGGGCACAGTAGAGAGTAATGTTTCCAAAAACTCCCAGGAAGCTGCATCCATATATTGGGCTTCGTCAATGAGGACAATCAGTGGTGTTTCCCTCACTGCCTGAAAATAACAGCAAAGAAACAGTGACAACCTTTGATTAGAAATGAAGTAGCCTGATTTTCAAATGTACTGTGCATTTCCCAACAGCAATTTAAATACAATGTCAACACAGTCTGGGATTTTTGAGTAAAATGTATCCTAAGTCCAGGTAATATTTTATTTCATAAATACAAAATATAGCCAGTATATCTAATTTCTAAAGAAATGTACTAAGTTTCATTTTGAAAAACAAAATGAACATCAAAATATTCTCCAAATCAAACTTGAAGCTTTCAAACATTTCATTTTGGCCAAGGCTTCAGACTGTGTGGGAATTTATAATACTTTGTATCAGTAACTTCCAAACCAGGCTGCACATCAGAATTACCTGGGTACTTGTTAAAACTACCAATTACCAGGCCCCACTCATGTAAACTTTAAAAAAATATACTCATTTTTATCTACATTCCCCACTCCCCTTCTGCAGCAGGTAACCTTTCTAAGGTGTTTACTGTAATGCTTTTGTTTGTATTGTGTTCTTATAAAATGTGCATCATTGTTTTGTTAAGCAAACTTTTTATATAAATGCTACTGTATAGATCTCACTGTTTCTCTTTTTATTCAGGATTATTTTTAAGACTGCTCGGTGTTGCATTGTTTTCATCTATTCCCTTATTTCTAAACTTCTGCATTATCCTGCATAGCGTTCACCCATGAGTTCATGCCAGTGCCTCCCTTGCCTCCACGAACACTGCAGTGAACAGATTATCTGAGACATAGGTCCAGGAATGGAATTACTAGGTCTGGAAGATGCAGTTTATTAAAATTTGACTAGTTACTTCTAGATTGCTTTCCAGAATGACTACATCAGTTTCTGCTCATAGATATTTCCAACTCTGTAATCTGGGTTAAGGCTTGAGTGTATTTGTAATAAATAAGAGGTAAAACAGCTATCTGCTTGCATTTAGAAACCACTGTTTTAAATTAAGTTACTAAAATTTCATTAAGAACCAAGGATCAAATAGAGTTACCCTATGACCCAGGAATTGCACTACTAGGTATTTACCCCAAAGATACAGATATAGTGAAAAGAAGGGGCACATGTACCCCAATGTTCATAACAGCAATGTCCACAATAGCCAAACTGTGGAAGGAGCCGAGATGTCCTTCAACAGATGAATGGATAAAGAAGATGTGGTCCATATATACAATGGAATATTACGCAGCCATCAGAAAGCACAAATACCCACCATTTGCATCAACATGGATGGAACTGGAGGGGATTATGCTAAGTGAAGTGAGTCAAGCAGAGAAAGACAATTATCATATGGTTTCACTCATATGTGAAACATAAGCAATAGCATGGAGGACCACAGGGGAAGGGAGGGAAATCTGAAGGGGGAGAAATCAGAGAGGGAGATGAATCATGAGATTATGGACCCCAGGAAACAAACTGAGGGTCTCAGAAAGGAGGGAGTGGGAGGAGGGGATAACAAGGTGATGGGTACTAAGGAGGGCATGTGTTGTGATGTGCACTGGGTGTTATATGTAACTAATGTATCAGTGAACACTACATCAAAAACTAATGATGTACTATACAGTGGCTAACTGAACATAAAAAAAAAAAAAGAAGAACGAAGGATCAGAGAAGAGCAAAGAACTTTCCTTGTATTCTGTGCAATAGGATTGACTCAAGGTTAAAGACAGATACAAACAATGAAGATATCACAAATAGGCAGGCCTAAGTCAAGGTGTGCTATGGATAGATTAAAATAAGCACAAACCACCTCCACACATTAAGAGTTAATGGTATGTAGCAAAAATACCCACCTCCTGAAGCACTTGAAAAAAACATGCCTTAACCTTCTTTTGTCTGGTCAGGTCATCCATGTGCGAAACTTTGAAGGACAAGGGAAACTAACCAGGAAAATTATTCATATATTAGCATTCACAATGACAATCTAAAAAAAATACACAGGTTCTCCTAAGGGAACAGATAATGATTCTATTTTGAGTGAGAATGGGTTTCTTCTATAGGACTGGGCATAGGGTCACAAATGCCAATCCAACATCAATATAGAGATCAGTGAGTGAGATGGAAAGTCAACTGGAGGAGAGAGAGCGCGCGCTCCTTTTCATACCTAGACTCTGGCAAACCCTTAAAGGGTCATGACTAAGAAGTAAAGTGACAGGTTGGACTTAGCGATGTCACTTTGGACAGCTCTAGTACCCCAGTTATTCCAAGTATGCCAGAGTGAATGAGTGCATGAAACTCGTCAGAAAGAATCGCAACAGGCATCTCCTAACATTGCGCTAGGCCATGATGCGTGAGTTACCATGGACCTGAGAGTCAAAGTGAGGCTATTCCTGTAGCGCTTTGGCAAGGGCCAGAGCCCCAGGCAACGCCCTTAAAACAGGGCTATGCTGAGAGATTGGAGAGATTTTCCTTTTATCTATTTTCCATTAGATACAGTGCCCCGCAGGCTTGGTAGATTCGGAGAAGTGATGGAGGAAGAATAAATGGAATTGTGGACTAGGGAATTCTTAGTCTGCTCACTCTTGGGTACCACATAAAGCCTAGACCACCAGAAGCTTTTGAGATTCAGTTGCTGGTTCAAGTGACAAACTCCATGGCTAGGGTTAAAGAACCAAACATTTCAACTGACTTGAGAATACATGGATAAAATTGCTGGGGACACTCAACTGGTCAGCGTTAGCACTCACATTTACACTAAGAATCTTTTATACCACCTCTTTGAAATGTATGCACTAATCACATTAAGTGCTATAATCTTCATTTCACAGGTGAAAAAAATGTAGACTCAGACGAAGTGATTTGTGCCATGACGTTCGATGAGCAAGTGTTGGAGTCAGTCCTAGAATCTACTCTGCTCAACAAAGAGAAAACCTGGGTTTTGGTGTCAAACGGATTTCAAATCTCAACCTTGTCATTGCTAACTACACGTTCTTAGGCTATACATACATGGCCTAAGGGCATTAGATTAGAAAACAAGCCTGGGTCCAACTATCCACCAAAAATAATATTAGTAATCCAACTCAGAAAGCCACCGCCTTCATTACCTTCACAAAGAAGAGGTCATTAAAAAGGCAGTGAAGAGGTTCCTCCACCATCCCACAGAGCTGTTTGTGTAGGCACTCTTGCCGGTAATAGGCTGGACACATATCAATCTCAAAGAAGATGGCCATGAGGGTCTGGATGGTATAGAAGCACTGCTTGAAATCTGCTTCCTTCAGCTTCAATGGTAACACCCTGGTGAATGTTAATATGGTCACTGGGAGTCCCTTGACCCACAGAGAGGTTACTCACTTCACTAGCCCAAGGATGCTGAATCTAATGATACAAGAGTCTCACCAGCAAGGGAAGGGAGCCTCAAGAGAAGTAGACGCTGAGCCAGAAAGCAGGAGTCTTTACCTGTGCCCTTCCTTTTGGGCCAGGAAGTTTATTTCAGCCAACAGTTGACTTTTTCCATAGCCTTTTCCACCTTCATACAAAACTGCTTGTCCCTTCTTCTGGTGCAAACATTCCTGCTGTGCCATTTGGAAGGCTTCTAGTTCTTTCTCCCGGTCTGTAGAGATACAGGGAGCACCTAATACTTCTGTGCTTTTTAGTAGACACTTTTATTTATTTATTTTGCAAAGGTAACTCTCAGAATGGTTTTTTCCCCTAGAATCCTGGGCAGAATCCCACTCTTTGATGAGGCTTCACATCCCTTTGCATAAAATCAACTCTGGACTATCCAGAAATGTGTGCTGGACTTGGGGGTTTGCTCCGGAGCCTAAGTAATAACATTAAGAATAATTAGGGACCGCATAGACATGGAAGCTACTGTATCTTCTTAGCTTTTCGTAAAAATTTCCCTTATAACAATTTAGTCTTCAAAGTCTGTCACTGCTACATAAAGATAATATACTAATAGATATAAATGAAGATAAATATAAAGATAGGGAATACACAGTGTGTGGTAACAGTCTTGGTGGTCCCTTTGCTGTCTCATGATGAAAAATTTTCCTCTAGAGATGATCCACAACAAGCTAAGCAGACCTCAATAGCTGAACTCTGACTTACAAAGATTCTTACCACATGTTGGTACTTCTCAGGCAAAGTGAGAAGACTCTACCTGAAGTGTAGACATTCAACATGGAAAAGAAATGGCAAGTCCTCTTCAAAACTAACATATATTCAGTAAGAAGGCTGCTCTCTATTTTTTTAATATAATGCTTAGAAGCACTTAGTCTTGCATTTTAAAAAAATCACATTTAAACATATATAGCTGAAAAAAAAAATATGAATTTAAGGTAGAAAAGAAAACTCACCTAACAAAGGGTGATTTTTATCTCTCTCTCTGGCCAAATGTCTCTTCCCAAACATTCTGGGAAAAAAGACAAAGGGAAATGTGTCTATTAACAGATTGGGACAGATAGAATGTATATCTCTAAATAGCTAGAAGACAACCTGTCTAATCAGCAAGTACTTTCAGATAATTGAAAAGGTCCAGAGTTCTATATAAAAGAGTTTTAAAAAATTAAAAATGAGGAAGGGGAGAAATATTGTTTCAGGTCCAGAGAAGTAAATAAATTGTGAGGTAAACAAAGAAAAAAAGAACACCCAGATTTGTGACCTACTGGATTCTCTTCCTGTTGGACAACAAGAAGTTCACTGAGGAACTAGCTAAGAGCTAAACAGAAAAGTTAAAGATCTCAGACACTAAACCCTCCTCTTATGTCTCTTATTCCTGCAGGCCAGGACTAGAAGCATCTTTCTTTCTAGTTTCATACACTCAAACACTGATGATTCCTATACCCTGATCCTATAAAAGAGATGGGAATAAAGTATTAATGACACTCACATACATCTTCTATGGCCAAGGTATTCATACATCTTCCCTGGGTTGGAGATATTTTTCATCATTTTCTCTGGGAGTTTCTTGAAATTGTAAGCAGGTAGCATGGATCTTAGATATGTCACCTCATCACAGGACACCAAACCTGGATAAGCAGTTATCATCCTGGCCACAAGGCTCACCTTTGGGCCAATAACTGTGTCAGAGAGACAGTAAAGAAAAGGATGGAGAAATTTTGAACCATCTCCTCCACTTTCACCCCCTAAGTCACAGAGCTAACAATCCAATGTCCTATTCTACCTGTATATTCATGTCTTGCTACTGCCCCAATCACGCCACAGAATACTGGTCCGTTGGTGATACTGATGGAAACAAGCCTGGGGATCAGAAAAGCAATAGTGGGTAAATACGGTCAGAAGCCTCCAAATCAGGCAGTAGAGCTGTCACTCCTCAGATCTAGACGTCTAGTTTTAGAGCTCAGAATAGCACAGCAGCCAGAGACTGCTGTCTGTCTACATCCCATGATGTGTGTAAAGTTACAAAGGAATGAAAGAGTCCCTGTATTCATGGATTTTTAGTCAGGGAGCTATTATCAGCAGAAAGACTAAATAAAAATACCTTATATCTATTAGATAGTTTATATATGTTTTTTTGAAGTACTTCCAAATTGATTACTACATCTGATCCTTTGAGGGATAATTAACAACAAATATGTGAGGTATGTAGGGCAAATATTTTAACCCCATTTGACAAACAAAATAAAAAACAAAAAACCCACAACTGAAGGAGCTAATTAACTTTCCCAGAGTTACACAGCAGAAATCAACAGAAGAGTCGGAATGAGAATCCAGGCCTCCTGACTCCCTAGCCCAATGTTATTTCCACTGTACCATGCTGCCTCAGATAAAACCCCAAAATGAAAAGTAGATCAACAGTTACCAATACAGGATTAATGGATCAAATAATGCTAGAATGTCAGAGTAAAGGAATAATCAGAGGGTCAGGCTGTTGATAGAAGCCTTCCTGTAGCAAATTAGCCTTTGGAATACATTTTAAAAATAGTAATATTTTTTTCATTCATTCATTCGTGTATAGGTTCATTCACTTAATAAGCACTGAGAAGTATGTACAGTACCAAGTACTGGGCTAGGTGTTTAAAATATCTTGCTCTGGAGAAGTTCAGTCTCAGGCAGCGGGAAGGTGGTAGAAATTGAGGGAGGTGAAGAGACATATTTATAAGTCAGCAAGACTAATACTACATATTAGAAATCAGTACAGCAAATTAACAGAGAAAACAGAATGGACATACTAACTCATACTAGAGAGTCAGAAAAAGCACTGACTTTGTAAGGTCAAGTACTGCAGAAGCGGGGCAATAGCATTCCGTCCAGGGAGAAATGGCAGAGACTCTGAAAAGACTGCTGTATTTGTGCAAAACTAAAGCAGTTCAAGGTGGCTACAGCACTGATGGTGTGTGCAGTAGGGACAAGTGAAGGGAGATGTGGTCCTATCTGGGCCAGGAATGGGAAAGCACTAGAAATATGAATTATTTAAAAAGAGGGCATACACCGTTCCAGGTGAAGCAAAGGCTCAAAGGCGGCAAGTTCATACATAATAGGGAATAATTAGATTTACTTGATGTGAAAATCTACTTGATGTGAAAATTTCATGTGACAGATAAGATATTTGGATGGAGAAGGAGGGTACAATGAGGCATAAATTACTTTCAAGTTAAATCTACAAATAAACCATTTTCAGTTGTTTACAGAGGGCATAAAAAGTGGCACCAATGCTAACACTATTATCTCTATGCCATCGAAACTCTCCTGCCTTCCTCTAAGGCCATGATTGAGGACTTTTACTTGGGCCCATTGCTCACACCAAGAATAAGACTAAACATCTTCGGATGTTTCACCATGCTTCCTTTGTCTAAAATGCCTCCCTTGCTTTCCCCAACTGTTGAACTTTCTTTCTCGACCTGGTTCAAATGTTGTCTTTATGGTCAAGACTCCTCTGTGACCTCTGGGAAGAATGGCCCTGTCTTCCCATAGCAATTTGCTGCAGCTCCTGTAGCATTTTATTCCTGCACTTACATTTCTTGGTATTAAAATTAGTTGGTTACTTAGTGGAGGAGGCAGTGTTTTATTTCTCTTTACATCCATCACACCTAGCATAGTGCCTGGCTCATGAATGCTTGCTGAGTGGGTGCATTCACACATGCAATAAACTCAGCCACTAACATGGCTATGAGAATGAAACAAATCATACTATTCTCATTTGGTCATTTATTTCTTTCTACTGGACTTTAGAATTCCCCCTTGCTCTTCCTGGTAGTCTGTGTTCCTTCCTTTTTTTTAAAGAGATGTTTTCTTCACTGATGAAAAAAATATATTCTTTATTTAACATATGTAAATATATAGAAAGTATTTCTGGTGCCAAAGAATTATAATGATGAGATTCTGAGACTACACTCCCTGAGTATCAAAAATATCCTGGAGAAACAGTCACCAACCAAAAAAGCCTGATTAATCATAAGACTCAGAAAATCATCTTTTTCTGTAAATGAACTGAAAACTGAGAGTATTTCCTAGATTAGAAGGAGGAATTTAGAAAATGATCCAAGGTGAATAGGGTCACTGAGGAAGGAGACACGGAATGTGGTTCTGGGTCCAGGAGAGGCTGACATCATGCAGAGGCCTGAGCTGTAGTCCCAGCTACTGATGTCACACAGCAACTCTGAGGTTACGTCTCTACACTTGGATTATGGGTGAAGAAGGCAAGCTTTAGCACCTGGTTAGTGCAGCATTTCCCAAAATATGCTCCTTAGAACATTCATTCTTCTGGATGTTTTTAGGTCTTTCTGGAGAAAAGTGTTTGGTGATCAAGTAAATTTAGGAAATGTTGATTAAAATGTTGATAAAACAAGTTTCTTTATTATGAGACTACTCAGAATCTTTGATATTAATGTATATTCTGAACCTCCAAGAAGGAAATATAGTTTGCATCACTTCCCAAACACATTTGGCCAGGAGAATCTTCTTTTCATGATTTATTAAGGAGCCAAAGTTCTACCAACGGCACTTTGGCAGATTACTGAATTAGTAATTATCTTCAAGGAAAAAAACACTGACCTGGAAACTAGCTTTCAGGCTCTGATGTTGTCAAGCTATGTGGCTTACCAACATAATCTCTGGATCTTAGTTTCTAGATCTTAGTTAAGAAGGTCAGATTAAAAAAAAGAAGGAGGAGGTCAGGTTAGATGGACTCTAAGATTATATCCAGCTCTTACAATCTACTATATTCTAAAATAAATAAGACTGAAAGCACAAAACTATGACCTAAGAAATGACTATCTCATTCAGGAGTAAAGGCCAAGGGCAGGACACTCGAAGGCCACAGGTCGATGTAAAATTCAAAAGCAGAAGAGACCAGCATTAAAAGAGATGGCCCAGCACACCTATATTAGAGAGAGAAGTGGGAAGTGGGCTGTAGGAGTACCTGCCAGATTCCATCAGGTTTAAGAGAAGTACCAACATATATCTGCCTTGGGCTAAGAGTCTGATTATCTATGAAGCATCTGAAACATCTTTCCTATCTGTAAAATAAAAAGTTGGATCAGATCGTTTCTAAATTCCTTTTCAGTACTAATATTCTAAGGAATATTAGATAATGTAATATAAGATAAATAATGTAAGAATATTATAGATATTAAAAGGCCTCTACAACAGTATCACATTAGTAATATAGGTTTTCCTTTTTGGAGAGCATTTGCATTTTATGAGAGGCAGCTGTGAGGTAATGAAAACGATACAGGATTTGAGGACAGAAGGTCTGGGTTTCATTATCAGCTCTGCTGTATGCTAGAAACTCCTCTTCTGTGGCCTTAGTTTCCTTACACGTAAAAGAGGGATAAAAACATTCACACTGGTAGCATATACAAAATATCCTATCTATGTTAAAGTGCTATATAATTTGTATTCATTTTGAATAAGCATGGCAAACAAATCTCTGACTTGATGTTAACATTAAAAATAACTTTTCAAATCTATTTATGTATATACCTTCCTCAGGGCTTTCTAGTGGGAAAAAAAAAGGTCATCTGAAAAATTCTAGCCCACATTGTTATAGTGTGACTAGTGGGAATATGGAATCTTCTATACCTTTATTAGGACAAGGCTTTTGTAGAAGGTGAGAGGGTGGGGTAGATACAGAGGAGGGAGATCAGTGAGAATTCCAGAAAAAATCAAGGGACTAGGAAACACTAAGACTGAAATGCAAGGAGAGTATTAACCAGCAGTAGTCCCTTCCTATCTTGGTAACTGCCCTACAACTTCTCTTCCCACACCTCCCCTCCTTGTAGACAGGCAGCCTTTGTTCTACATTCCCATGACATACAGATATATTATTTGTATTATATTAATTTACACATTTGCTTGTTCCTTCGTGGTGTTCTTAAATCTTGTTCTGGGTATTTGGTTCCTCCCTCTTCCACTCCATTAGATAGAAACTTATCTTCATTTTCCCTGAGTATACAGTACATAATTCTATACCTAATGATTTCTTATTTTCTGATTTCCCTTAGCATGTTCCCTCCCCTTTAAGCAGATTCTGGACATTCTCAACCCCAGACACTTGTTACTGCCTCCTACCCTGCCTGAAGAGCCCCCTGGGGCCTGAGAAGCTCCTCTCTGCCCCACCTTCCTTCTCACTTGGTCTCAGCAAGATTCTCCCAGCAGAAGCTGAAGATGCTGAAGGAGCTCTCCAGGGCATGTGCACACTCATCTGGCTTCTTATCCCCAGGAAGGCCAAAAACACAGAGGAACATGCATCCCTGGGACAGATGACAAAGAAGGAAAAGAGAAGTTTACCTGGGGAAAGAATATGCTTGCCTCAACTGGACCAACTCCCCTGAATGAAGCCAGAGCCTTTCCCCACTGGTTTTCTGTTAGGAATGTTGAGTAGGATTCATGAAATGGACACTCTGGGCCACATCAACATGGAGATTAAAAAAAGAAGAAGAAGAAATAAAATCTTGATTTAACTAACTCTTCAAAGGACTGAAATTTAAAACACAAGAAAAAGTGATGTCAAGAACTTCTCAAAAATTCCATTTCTAGTATATGCCTTGAGCTATCTACTCACATTTTTATTCACCTATAATGTCATGTATTATGATACTTCTCTTTTTCAAGCTCCTCAATTATCAGAAATATCTGATCACACTCACTTTACTAATAGAACCAGAAAAATATGCTTTTGCTCTGACAAAGATTTTCCAATAAGAATTGAATGAAAAAGGACACGGAGAGTAATCTTTAGTTACCCTGAAAATTAAATTAACCAGAACATCCCATTCCTTAACTATTACCAGTTGAACTTTTGATGTCCCATAGCTTGTCACAAAATAAACAGCAGGGAATTTGCCTTACACATGTGTTATGTGGGGAACAAGACTATTATTCCTCACTCACCTTTAATGCTGATGGGTCAAGTTTCCTTGTACTTACTTTCTCAAACATAAAGATCCGGCTTAGCTGGCCACCCCCTTTCTCTATGACTGTGGAAATATACAGGGCAGCCTCCTGGATAAGAGGACACAAATGCAACATCCATGCCGTCTTGTTGAACTCTAGGCTGACCAAAACCATAGTCACAGTTCGGAATTCGGATATATACTCCATAGGTTGCCCTTCGTCAATCTACAAAGACACAGTGAGTTATCTTGCCTGTATCTTCAACTCTCAGTATCATGTTTAAGCATTTGAATTCTATATTCCATGGTGAACATGAGAAAATAACTTACAAATGCGACACAAAACTTAAAATTCAGGTTTGAGAAATATAGATGTACAAACCAGTACACTTGGAATTAAAACTGTTTGACTTTAAACCTATTTCACTGATGAAATTTGCCATGCTTTTATGTTTTCTCTTTATGAGTTAGTTTGATATGTCCATTCTATTAGTCATTATATCACTTACTAACAGATTCATATAGATTCATATATACACAATCGATCAACACATATTTACCAAGCATATACTTTCTACCCTGTTTACAATGTACTAGCTTCTTGAAGGACAAACTGAAAAACAAATATGGCTTCCACTTGCTAGAACTGAGAAATCTGAAGTTAAGACATGTCATCACAGGAATTGGTACAGATGGGGAAACCTGCCGGCATTACAACGGAGAGCAGGAGAAGAAGATGAACTGGATTAGTAGGAAAAGGTCATCACATATAAATGTACACCTGTCAACATAAACACACACACAGTCTACACGATGACTCAAGAACTAGGAAATAACCTTCATCAAAAGATTTTTCATTATGTGCTTTCGTAGGGTTTGTTCAAGCGCAGAGTCTGGATCCAACTCCAGGGCAGTTCTTAGAGTATCTGAGAAAAGGAAAACAAACAAAATGTCTCCAGTCATGTGGAAAATTTATCTTTGAAATTTTGGACTTGGAGAGAAAGGACCAAGTAACTTACCAGCACTTGTCCGGTAATGTGGCAGGTAATCAAGGCACTTGTCAAAATGCTCATCAAAATCAAATGGGTCAATGATCCGCATATCTCTTAACTACAGAAAGGAAACTGCTCAATTGTGTGCCCACCCACCAACTGCATTACTGTTGGTCCCTTAACAGAGGGGCTGAGGATGCCATTTCCCTTGTTGATCATGTATCTTTCCAGCCTCATTGTTCTGCCTCGTCTAACTTCCTGGGAGGATATCCCCCACCTCCCTCCAAAATAGAGTTCCAATGGCTGTTGGTTTGGTCAAGCCGTATGCAACCACCACCAGAGCACTGCCCTGTGCAGTAGGAAGGCCTTTTCAGGATGTGCATGGATGGGACCAGCCTCCTACCTTCACAGCTTCATCCTCCCTCATGATTTCCACTTCAAACATGTACTGCTCACAGAGCTTCCAGCAGTTCCAGGACAAGACAATCTCATTTGCCTGAGCCAAACGCTGAGCTACCTGGACATCATCCACATCCCGCCCAATCAACAAGAGGTACTGTCGCTGCTCGTCTCCAACAATAACCTGGGAAATCCGACCTGCAGATAGACCTATCCAGAAAAAAGGAGACAAGTGGTGAATAGTCAAACTCAACTGGAAAACTATGCAAAGGGTGGGGTCTGGAATCCTCACATTGTTCTATGCATCATCCGATCTTGTTATTGTAAAAATATTAGGTGAGCTTACCTTCAAAAATATTACTTTGCCCCAGATTTCCTTCTGTCTTAAGCATACCCAGAGACATGCAAACAAACCTGGGTTGTATGGAGGAAGAAGCAAGAGATCCTAGGCCTCTAACATTCCTCTCTTTAAATTGTTCTAATAAACAACCAGGTCGTGATGGTAGAGACCAAATGGTTATGCTAAGAAACTCCTGCCACAGTGACTACATCACCTCCTCAGCATATAATCAAGGTAAGTGATTTTACCAGATAAAATACCAATCAGCATTTTACCAGACTTGGGCTTTGCCATATACTTTTATTCTATCTCCTGTTTTTTTTTACCCCGAGGCATTTCTTACTGCTAATATGGCTAAAAAACTGGTTTGCTTGCCAGGGAAAAAAGGACTGTATTCAAGTTAAGCCTGCCCTTAGCTAAGTTACCCAATCTAAGCTAAAAACAAAGGGAAAATAGTTTTAGAAGAATTGTAGAGACACATACTTTTGGCCAAGATGGATTAACAGGTGGTGTATTTACCATAATTCCCAGAACAATGAAGAAACTAGAAAAAACACACAAAGTAACAGTTTTCAAGATATTGGACATTAGGTAATAAAGGACAACAATACCTGAGAGATGGGAATCAAACAAGGTGAACCCTCTGGTACCCTAGTTTACTGCATGAAGAGTATCCAGGACTTCTCAGGGAGGGGAAGCCCAGGTACAGCCCAGAGGACTCCTCAAGTTGAGGAAACAGAGCTAAGATCTGAGGAGGCCAAGCTGACTAGAGTTCTCAGGGCATTGTGAGTACTGGAGAGAAGTGTACAAAGAGAGAATTCCAGAGAATTGTACCAGGTCCCCTACAAGTCTTTAGCTGAGTACTGAGTACTAATAAGTACATCAATGTGAGCAAATTACCTGAAACCAGGGAAAGAACCACCTGAAGAGATTAGAAGGAACAATCCCCAATATCGCACAGGGCTGGCAATAGTTCCTATTCCCACTAGCCAGAATGTCAAACTTAATAATTCACAGGACATTAGGTACAGTATTCAGAAGGGGTTTGCCTCAGGAATGGGGCAAAACCAGCCCTAGACTAAACACTGCTGTGGTCCCATCCAACAAAGCTTAAAAGCAAAACCTGAAAAAAATCAAGCTAACCACACCCCAGAAGTATGCACAAGATTATTTATAGAAGTATAAAAAAAAAAAATCCAGCATCCAACAAGGTTAAATTCACAATGTCTGGCACCCACCCAAAATAACCAGACATGCAAAGAAAAAGGAAAATATAATCCACAATGAGGAGAAAAATCAATCAATCAAGCCCAACCCAGAATAACACAGATGACAGAATTAGTAAATAAGAAAACATTAAAAGTTATAACT
Organism: Potos flavus; assembly: GCA_028534135.1. Lineage (NCBI taxonomy): Eukaryota > Metazoa > Chordata > Mammalia > Carnivora > Procyonidae > Potos > Potos flavus. The sequence continues at coordinate 98,291,600 of CM052886.1, forward strand.
ATAGGGTGCCTGGGTGGCTCAGTGGGTTAAGGACTCTGCCTTCGGCTTGGGTCATGGTCTCGGGGTCCTGGGATCGAGCCCCACATCGGGCTCTCTGCTCAGCGGGGAGCCTGCTTCCCCCTCTCTCTCTGCCTGCCTCTCTGCCTACTTGTAATCTCTCTCTCTCTTTGTCAAATAAATGAATAAAAATCTTAAAAAAAAAAAAGTTATAACTATATTCAAGAACCTAGAAAATGACTGAATAAGTAGAGACACTGCAAAAAAAAAAAAAAAAGTCTGTATGGTTGAAAACACAGCAATAGAAACTATCCAAAATGAAACACAGGGAGAAAAAAAGAAATGATGAACACAATATCAGTGACTTGTAGGACAATTTCAATCAGCCTAATATTTGTGTAATTGGACAGAGGAGAAGAGAGAAAAAAATTTCTTGGAAAAATAATGGCAGAACATTTTCCAAATTTGATAAAATCCCAAACCCTATAGATTCAGAATCTCAATGAGCTGCAAGCACAACTGAAGAAAACTATACCAAGGGACATCATAATCAGATTACCCAAAACCAGTGATAAAGAAAAAACCCTAACAGCAGTCAGACGGGGGAAAAGATATTATATAAAAACAAAGATAAAGATGAAAGCAGATTTCTTGTTTGAAATCCTGCAAGCCAGAAGACAGTGGAACAACAACTTTAATGTAAGAGAGAAAAATCCCCCATCAACCTAGAATTCCATACCCAGTGAAAATACCTTTCAAAAAACAGAGGTGAAAGAAACATACAAGAACTGAACTAATACATGTCCAGCAAACCCACACTATGAGAAATGTTAAAAGGAGTTCTTCAAATAGAGAATAATAAGTGCTAACAAGGACATGGGCAAATCGGATCCCTCACATACTGCTGGTAGGAATGTAAAATGGTACAACCACTTTGGAAAAAAGATGAGTGATTCCTTAAAAAGTTAGACATATATCTACCATATGACGTAGACTTTTCACTTCTAGGTATTTACCCAAGAGAAATAAATGCATGTCTCTTTGAAGACTTATACACAGATGTTCATAATAGCTTTATTTGTAATAGCCAAAAATTGACAACCCAATTGTCCATCAAAAAGTGAATGGATAAGCAAGTTGTGGTATATCCATATAATAGACTACTACTTAGCAATAAAAAGGAGTGAACTATTGTATTGAACTATACATACTACAACATTCTTTAAAAATGCAGAATAATCTCTAATGACAGAAAGGAGATCAGAGACTTCTTGAGGATAGGCAGGGGAATGGTAGGAGGAAGGGTTATAAAAGGGTACAAGGAGGGGCGCCTGGGTGGCTCAGTTGGTTAAGCGGCTGCTTTCGGCTCAGGTCATGATCCTGGGGTCCTGGGATCGAGCCCCACATCGGGCTCCCTGCTGATCAGGGAGCCTGCTTCTCCCTCTCCCTCTGCTACTCCCCCTGCTTGTGCTCTCTCTCTCTGTCAAATAAATAAATAAAATCTTTAAAAAAAAAGAAAAAAGGGTACAAGGAAACTTTAGTGAGTAATGGGTATGTACATTATCTTAATTGTGGTGATGGTTTCAAAAGTACAAATATGTTATGTACAGTATCAATGATGAATTATACATTAATAAAACAAAACGCAAAATAACAAAAAATACTGAGTCAGGAGAGATGAAATATAATTCAGAATATGATTTTTCAGGCTGTTTCTCAAAATATAAATGAATAGGTAGAGTCAACTTTTGCCCTTCATTCAGAAACCTCTTGATGTTTCTGGACTTTGTGTATAGAGCTTCCCCTCTATTCCTGACTCTGTCATTGATGAAATTTTTGCCTCTGTGTGCAGCTTTTAAATCTTTATTGTATTGTATTACATTTTTGATTATATAATACAATAACATAGTTCAAAATCAAACTATATGAAGAATATACATACAAATATTTGATTCTGACTTCTGGGGAAGATGATGCATTAAGAGGATCCTAAACTCACCTTGTCCCACAGATACAACTAGATAACACTTGCATCAGAGCAAACAACCCAGAAAAGGACCCAAAGATTGGCCAAACAAACTCCATGCCTAAATGTAAAGAGGCCACATTGAAGAGGGAAGGAATAGTGAGGACTCAGTGGGAACCTAAACACTGTGGTTGTGACTACTGGAGGAAGGGAGCCATGGACAAGAGGGGCAAGAAGCACACTGGGGAGCCTACAAGGAGAAGAGAAATCCCCATAGCATTTGGCTTTGAAAATCACAGGGGCTGAATTGCATGAGTGCTTATTACCAGTGGGACTTAAAGCCTGGAACTCTAAAAAACAGTGGGCTTGGTTCTGAGAGAGCTCAGCTAGTGATAGGAAGCTGAGCCCCTGCCCTTAAAAAGACAGCACAGAAAATGGTGTGCAGAGATACAGCTTGGAAGCAGAAGTTTGAAAGGTCCTGCCACTTATGGGAAGGAGAGTTAGTCACTAATCTCAGAGTTCGCTGAGGGACTTCTCCAGGAACAAAGGAGCTGGCAGGTGCCATTTCCCTCCCCTGCCCCTCATGATAAACACACCACTACCTATGGGTTTGCTTATACTGTGCCCTGTCCCCTCCAGCCAGACCTGCTTCAGTCCTGGTGCTGTAGATCCCCTCCCCGAAAAGACCAGGTAATCCCTGCCAACACTGTATCTCTTGACCTCCCATGGAGGATGCATACACGTTGTTAAAATTACACACTCTGCCCTTGTATGCTGTCCAGAGTGCCCAGGTCCTCCGGCCTCTGAAGCAGCTGCACGTGCCCTGTAGAGGAGGACCAGTGCCAATAGCTAAAAGTGCACATCCTGCCCACTACTTTCAAGAGCAAGAGATGTAGCTGACTTTCCTAAGACACAGGAACAGACACAGAGAGTTAGGCAGAATGAAGGGACAGAAGAATATGGCACAAATGGAAGAACAGGACAAAACCACAGCAAGAGGCCTAAGTGAAATAGATATAAGTAACACGGCTGATAGCAAATTTAAAGTAATGATTATAAAGATACTCACTCAAGAAAAGAGTGGAGGACATCAGTGAGACCTTTAAGAGATAGAAAAAATAAAAAAGAACCAATCAGAGATGAAAAACACAATAAATGAAATTAAAAATAAACTTGATAAACAGCAGGGGGAAGAAGCAGTGGAACAAATTAATGAACCAGAAGACAGAGTGATGGAAAGTAATGAAGCTGAACAAAGAAGAGAAAAAAGAATTATGCAAACCACGAATAGACTTAAAGGAACTCAGTGATGCCTTCAGATGTAATAACATTCCATTCACATTATAGGGTTTCCAGAAGGAGATGAGAGAGAAAAGGGAGGAAAATTTATTTGAAGAAACAATAGCTGAAAACTTCCCTAATCTGAGAAGGAAACAGATATTCAGATCCAGGAGGCACAGAGATCTTACAACAAAATCAACCGAAGGAGGTCTACACTAAGACACACAGTAATCAAAATGGCAAAAAGGAGTGATAAAGAAAAAAAATTCTTTTAAAGATTTGTTTATTTATGTGAGGGGGGAAGGAGGGAAGGGTAGAGGGAGAGAAACTTAAGCAGACTCTACGTTCAGCACAGAGCCCTATATGGGGCTCAGTCTCATAACTGTGAGATCATGACCTGAGCCAAAACCAAGAGTCGGATGCCCAACCAACTGCGCCACCCAGGTGCCCCCAAGAAAAAAATGTTTAAAGCAGCAAGAGAAAAGACAGTTACATATAAGAGAAACCCCTTAAGGCTATCAGTGGTTTTCAGCAGAAACTTTGAAGGCCAGAAGAGAATGGCATGATAAAGGCAAAGTGCTGAAAGGGAAAAATCTACAGCCAAGAATACCCTATCCAATTAGGCTATCATTCAGAATAGGAGAGATAAGAAGTTTCTCAGACAAACAAAAACTAATGGAGTTCATGACCAACTAAGTCAGCCCTACAAGAAATATTAAAGGGGACTCTTTGAGTAGAAAGGAAAGACCATAAATGAGTGTATGAAAAGGAGGAAACACAAACGCAGTAAAAATAAGTATTTCTGTAAAAAAATCAGTCAAGAGATTCACAAAATAAATGGATGAAAATATGATACCATATCTAAAACATGGAAAGACGAGGAGTAGAGAATGGGTTCAAACTTAAGTGACCATCAACTTAATATAGACTGCTATATGAAGATGATGTTATATACAAACCTAATGGTAACCATAAATCAAAAACCACTAATACATATGCAAAGAATAAGGAGAAAGGAATCCAAGTATATTACCAAAGAAAACCAGCAAACCACGAAAGAGAGAAAGACAAGAAAGGGTCAGAGAAAAACTACAAAAACAACAACAAAGCAAGTAACAAAATGATAATAAATACACATCTATCAATAATTACTTTGAATGTAAATGAAATAAATGCTCCAATTAAAAGGCATAGGGTGACAGAGTGGATAAAAAACAAGACCAATCTATATGCTGCCTACAACAGACTCATTTCAGGCCAAAGATATCTTCGGATTGAAAGTAAGAGGATGAAGAAATATTTATCATGTAAATGGATGATGAAATAGCAATATTTATATCAAACAAAATAGACTTGAAAACAAAGACTATAACAGAGACAAAGAAGGATACTATACAATAATAAAGGGACAATCCAACAAGAAGATATAACAATTTAAGTATTTATGCACAGGAGCATCCAAATAATAAAACAATTAGTAACAAACAGAAAGGAACTAATTGATAGTAATACAATAGTAGGGGACTTCACACCCCACTTACATCAATGGACAGGTAACCTAAACAGAAAATCAACAAGGAAACAATGGTTTTGAATGACACACAGGACTAGATGGACTTAGCAGATATATTCAGAACATTCCATCCTAAAACAGCAAAATACACATTCTCTTCAAGTGCACATGGAACACTCTCCATGATGGATCACCTATTAGGCCACAAAACAGGCCTCAACAAATTCAAGAACACTGAAATCATACCATACATCTTTTCTAACGACAACACTATGTAAATACAAATTAGCCACAAGAAAAAATCTAGAAAGACCACAAATACATGGAGGTTAAACAATATGCTACTAAACAATGAATGAGTCAACCAAGAAATCAAAGAAGAAATCAAAAGTATACAGAAACAAATGAAAATGAAAACACAACAGTCCAAAATCTTTGGGACATGGCAAAAGCAGTTCTAAGAGGGAAGTTTATGGCAATACAGATCTACCTCAAGAAGGAAAAAAAATCTCAAAGAAACAACCTAACCTTACACCTAAGGGAGCTAGAAAAAGAACAACAAACAAAAACCAAAACCAGCAGAAGGAAGGATATAATGAAGATTAGGGCAGAAATAAATGATATAGAAACTAAAAAACAAATAAAACAGATCAATGAAAACAGGAGATGGTTCTTTGAAAAGGCCAACAAAATTGATAAATCTCTAGCTAGGCTCATTAAAAAAAGAGGACTCAAATAAATAAAATCACAAATGAAAGAGGAGAAATAACAACCAACACCACAGAAATACAACAATTATAAGAGAATATTATGAAAACTAAATGCCAACAAATTGGAAAACCTAGAAGAAATGGATAAATTCCTAGAAACATAAAACCTACCAAAGATGAAGCAGGAAGAAATAGAAAATTTCAATAGACCAATTACCATCAAGAAATTGAATCAGTAATCAAAAATTCCCAACTAAAAAACAAGTCCAGGACCAGATGGCTTCTCAGGCAAATTCTACCAAACATTTAAAGAAGAGTAGATACCTATTCTCCTCATACTATTTATTCCAAAAAAAAGAAGAAAAACTTCCAAATTCATTCTCTGAGGTCAGCATTACCCTGATACCAAAACCAGATAAAGATACCACAAAAAAAGAGACTACAGGCCAATATCTCTGATGAATATAGATGCAAAAATCCTCCACAAAATACTGGCAAACTGAATCCAACAATACATTAAAAAAAATCATTCACCCTGATTGAGTGGGATTTATTCCCAAGATGCAAGCGTGGTACAATATTCACAAATCAACATGATACATCACATCAATAAGAGAAAGGATAAAAACCATGTGATCATTTCAACAGATGAAGAAAAAACATCTGACAAGGTATAATATCCCTTCATGATAAAAGCTCTCAACAAAGTAAGTTTAGAGGGAACATACCTCAACATAATAAAGGCCATATATAAAAAACCCACAGCTAACATCATCCTTAATGGGGAAAAACTGAGAGTTTTCCCCTAAGGTCAGGGATAAGATAGGGAGGTTCACTCTAACCACTTTTATTCAATGTAGTACTGGAAATAGCCACAGCAATTGGACAAAAAAAAGGAATAAAATCATCCAAACTGGGTGAAGTAAAACTCTATCTGCAGAAGACATTACACTATATGTAGAAAACCCAAAATACCCCACCAAAAAACTGCAAGAACTGATAAATGAATTCAGTAAATTTGCAGGACACAAAATTAATGTGCAGAAATCTGTTGCATTTCTATACACCAGTAATGAAGCAGTATAAAGAGAAATTAGGAAAACAATTCCATTTACAACTATACCAAATAAATAATAAGATACCTAGGAATAAACTTAATGAAAGAGGTGAAAGACCTATACTCTGAAAACTATAAAACACTGATGAGAGAAATTGAAGGTGACACAAAGAAATGGCAAGACATTCCATGCTCATGAATTGGAAGAACAAATATTGTTGAAAAGTCTATACTACCCATTCATTTATCGATGGCCCCTTGGGCTGCTTCCACAATTTGGCTATTGTAAATAATGCTGATATACATAAGGGTGCATGTATTGAGTTAGTGTTTTCGTATTTTTTGTGTAAATACCCAGTAGTGTAATTACTGGATTGTAGGGTAGTTCTCTTTTAAACTTTCTGGGGAATCTCCACACTGTTTTCCACAGTGGCTGCACCAGTTTGCATTCATTCCCACCAAGAGTGCAAGAGGGTGCCTCTTTCTCCACATCCTCCCCAATACTTGTTTTCTTGTGTTTTTTATTTTAGCCATTCTGACAGGTGTGAGGTGATATCTCATTGATTTGCATTTCCCTGAAGATGAGTGATGTTGAGCATCTTACAAAAAGATGGATAAAGAAGATATATATAGGGTCCCCGGGTGGCTCAATGGGTTAAGCATCTGCCTTCGGCTTAGGTCATGATCCCAGGGTCCTGGGATGGAGCCCCACATTGGGCTCCCTGCTCAGTGTGGAGCCTACTTCTTCCTCTCCTTCTGCCTGTTGCTCCCCTGCTTGTGCTCTCTGTCAAATATTAAAAAAAAAAGAGAAGATATGCATGTATGTGTACACACACACACGACACACAATGGAATATTATTCATCCATAAAAAAGAATGAAATCTTGTCATTTGAAACAACATGGATGCAGCTAAGAGTACAATGTTAAAGGAAGTAAGTCAGAGAAAGACAAATACCATATGATTTCACTCATATGTGGAATTTAAGAAACAAATGAACAAAGGGGGAAAAAAAAGAAAAATTCTTATTTTTCGTCTTTATATACAAGGTAGCATACCACAGTGCTTTGCATCTTGCTTTTTCTCAACTATATTTTGAAGCTATATCAGAGTATCTTTTTAAAAGTTGCACAAAATCTCATTGGGTAGACCTATTGTTTATATAACCAGTCTCCTATAGATAGTTTTATTACAAACCATACTGCAATAAAAAAATCATACTCAGGTATACCTATAGGATAAACATTTAGAAATGGGATTGCTAGGTTGAAGAATAAATGCATTTGGAATCTCAACACAGATCACCAAAATTATTCTTCATAGAAGTTGTACCGCTGTTGACTCCCACCAGCAGTGTGTATTGAGAGTGTTTATTCCTCATTGCCTCATCAACAGTGTGTTCAGCATTTGAAGTTTTGGTATCTATAGGTGAGAAATAATCTCAATATTCTTTCAACTGGCATTTTTATTATTATGAAATTGAACATTTTTCACATGTTAAGAGATGTATTTGTCTATGTACTATTTATTCATGTCCTTTCCCATCTTTCTCTTAAAATGTTAGTCTTCTGTTGATTTCTAGGTGTTCTATTTCTAATATTCACCCTTTGTGTATATGATAGAAGTTGCAGATATTTTTTTCAGGTTGTCATTTATATTTTGAATTTTTATAGGTTTTTTTTTTTTTTAAGTGATCTCTCTTTTAGTAGCTACTACCTATCTTTAGCTGTAGGTCCTGGCCTTCTCTGGTATGGTAGATCCCAAACTTCTCCTGTATCTCCAGGCTGCATTTTGCCACCAGGGTAATGATGTCACTGAGTTGATTCTGTTTCACTGTCCAGAGTGCCAGGAGCACATTCCCTGCAGACACACAAGACAGGATGACAAAGATCAAATATCTGGATTCACCTGATCTGGGCAAAGCCTCCTATAATGCAGAAGATATCATGCAAGGTGTCAGGCAAGGTTCCTTGGCCTGTACATTATGCTTGGTTAAAATACTGCTTTAGAGCCTCAAAACCACTTACCATATAAAAAACAAGACAAGGCAGAAGCTGAAATGTTCCTTTAAGAATATTCTTGATAAAAAAAAAGAAAGAATATTTTTGATAATCTTCCCTCCACCAGTATACTAACAGAATGGGAGGGGCACTAACTAAGAGGTTCATAAAATGTAGGTTCATGTTCAAATCTAATTTCAAGGGTGACTTAATTAACTTTAAGATTAAAAAAGAGGCCAACTCTGTGGCATACAGCTATTAATGATCCTGAGAGTTCTCCAGATAGGAGATTTTGACTTCTCCCTATCTTACACATAGCTTCTGCTCTTAAGGACTAAGTTTCTCATTAGTTTTCTCACCAAATAAGTGCTTTATAGGCACTTATTTTTCTGTCATTCAATTAAGCAAATTGTAAAGCACCTGTGAACTTAATATGGGCAAGGTTTTTCTATTAGACTGACAGAATCTTTGAGGCAATGACTGTCCTCTTCATCTTTGTTTCCCCAGGGCCGAGTACATATTAAATAATAAAACAATGCTGAATAAACAAATATGCCAAATTCCACCTAAATGAAGTCTTCCTCACTTACAGTCTTTTAAATATTCAGAAAAACTGAAAAATACCTGTGATATTTAGGATATCTCCTCCAAAACACAGAACATCTGAAATTAAGTAAAAGAGAGAGGAAAATGCATCAAAATCAGATATACTAGATCATATATATGATTAGAAGAATGGCCTACTGAGTTTTTCCTCATATCTTCTCTGGTCTATTTGTTCCCTCCAAGAGACTCTTTCCTTTCCCTTAGCTTCTCCCCGAATCTGTCTGTATCTATATCCATCTTCTTGAAAATGAAAGAAATACTCCTGTTCTCTTCAAAGTCACCCCAGTGGACTCTGGATCCTAGCCCCTTCTACCCTTTCAAGAACTTCACTCCTTCCCTTATCTCCTCTCCACTGGATCATTTCCATTAATATCTCAAAAAATGAAAACAAAACACAACAAAATTTACCCACCTATTCTTGATTCTACCTTTTCTTGCTATTAGCTCCATTTTTCTGCTTCATCCCCAGCAAAAATATTCTCAAAAGAGTTGGCCATATACAACTTGCTCCTCATATTCTAGTCACTCTTAAACTTTTTCTCTATCATTCTCTTCTCCACTTTCTCCCATCTAACTTCCGATTCCAACACTTCAGTAAAATTTATCAACATCATCAACAGCATTCACCTTGCTAAATTCGGTATTTTCTCACAGCACTGTACTTGATACCTTTCATTTTCAACTCAGCCAGCCCCAGCCCTCTTCTCTTAGAGATACTACTTCTCCTTTGGCTTCAGGAAAACCATAATATCCTACCTGACTGGGTGTTTTATAGTCTCTTTTTTGTAAATTCTTTCTCTCTAATCATAATCTGTCCTGGAGTCCCTCAAGCCTCAGTCTAAGGCTCTTTATTTAAACTCTCCCCATGTGGACTCAGTTCCTAACTTTAACATCTTTATGCCATCAACTCACTTTTTGTCTCTAACAGAGATCTATTCTCTGAGCTCCAGGCTCCATCATAGCTACTGACTTCATTTCTCCATTTGAATGACTTATTGACATCTCAACTCAGTATATTCAAAACAGAACCCTTGATTTTCTTTCTCAAAGCCCAGTCTTGCCCATCTCAGTAAGTGACACCACCATCAATTCAATTACGAAAGCCAAAAAATCCTTGAGAGTCGCTTTCCTCACTACTTCCCACGGATAGCAATATACCAGCAAGTCTTGTCTGTTGAACCTGCAAAACACATTTCAAATCAATTCATCTCCTTATGGCTCCACTGCCTTATCTCTAGACCAGTGGTTTCCACCTTGGCTGCAACTGTGGCTTCATCATTGGAATAGCCTGTGAAACTTTAAAAAAATCCTTATTCCTGGGCTTACCTGAAGGTATTCTGATTTAATTGGTCTGGGGTAAAGCCTAGACACCAGGATTTTTAAAAGCTCCCCGACTAGTTATTGAATGTGCTGCCAAGGTTGAGAACCGCTACCCTAGACCAAATCAGCATCATCTCTCCACAGCTGCTACAACTGCCTCCTCTAGCTTCCATTCTTGCCACTTGCCCTCCATCAGCTCCCTATAATCCAATCTCCATGAGGCGGTTAAAACGAGCTTTAAAAAGTGTAAATCGGATCACATTACCCCCTTGCCAGAACCTTTTAACTGTTTCCCTTTATACAAAAATATATAATCCAAGCTCCTTACGGCTTATAGAGTTCAATGATCTCCAATCTCACCTCAAGCCACTCTTCTCCCTGCTAGCTATGTGTTAGCCACACTGGTCTTCTTAGTTCCTAGAACACAACAAGCTTCTTCTCATTTTAGAAGCTTTGCACTTGGCATCCTTCTGCCTGAAATACTTTACTCCTCACTCTTCACAAGGTGTTTCTCTCATCCTTTGTGTCTCAGCTTAAACAATTCGGAGGAGCCTCCTATGACCACCTTACCTAACAGAGAAAATCTCTCACTCTACAATTCTTTTTTATCATTATACCCTATTTATTTCCTTTGCGAAATGTATAATCTATAATTATCTTGTGACTGTCTCTCCCACAAATATGGAAACTTCAAGAGGGCAAGTATTGTCTTATTTTCCCCTGTATTTCTATTACCCAGCAATTCCTGGTGTTATAATACATATATAATTTCCATCTCTCCCTTTCATCTAAACTTGATGAGAAAAATCTAAAGGCCTTTTACAAGTATTCCTCAGGGGTAAGAGGTGAGTCAAACAAGTTCTTAAAGGTGATTCCACAAAGTAAGAATTCTGGTGAATCTCAGAATCATGGACATGACTGCATGGACACTGTCAGTAAAAGAAGGGAATGTTATATAAGTACTAAAGGTTTCAGGACCAGAATAATTTCTGTTGGGTACGTCTAACTAGATTGAAAGTTCTCCAAGAGTAGGTTTTTTGCACACTCTGCACCTTTTACAGTGCATATCAGAGAATAGCACTCAAGGGCGCCTGGGGGGCTCAGTTGGTTAAGCATCTGCCTTCAGCTCAGGTTCAACCCAGGCTCCCTGCTCAGCTGGGGGTCTGCTTCTTCCTCTGCCACTCCCCCCCGCTTGTCTTTTCTCCTGTCTCTCAAATGAATGAATAAAATCTTAAAGAAAAAAAAAAAGAATATGTACTTAAAACATTTACTGCACATGTAAGGAGCTATTTTTTTTTCCCCCCAGATTAGGCAAATTTCCACGAGCTTAATGGATGGCAGAAAATGAAGAAAACGCTCATTCCTACTTCACAGGATCAAAATGCAGTAAGAGAATGGGAAGGTGTTTTGTAAATTATATCGGATATAAACACATGTGGCACATTACATTATCATTAGAAGAGGCGACCTGAGGAATACTTTGTTTTGAAATAAGATATAAACATGCAAAGTAAAAATTAAAATTAGTTTCCCCTCCTTTCTGAACATTGAGTCAACAGGATGAGACTAGGTAGAATGGGAGATACAGGCTAAAATCTAGCTTGTTAGTTGCAAGAAAGAAGAAATAAAAGATGAGTAACATGAGTAACACTAAAGGAATAACCCTTTGGTATCTTTTCAAGTAGCCCAGGCCCCCTTCTGTTACAAACCCTCAGGAGCCCAGCACCACACCTCCTGACTTCCCTACAATAGTCACTCACGCTCCACGATGTCACTAATGTAATAACTGAAGATGTGGGCCAGTTTGTCCATGTCATGTTCCGACTTGCAGGTCAGGCTGAATCTATCCATTAATGCTGTAAACCCTAGCCGACAAAACAGAAATTAGGTTAGCTGCAAATCCTGAACTTTTAGGCTCTATTCCCTGCACGCATCAGGCCAGTGTAAAAAAGCAGATCTCCTCCAGATGAGTAATTGCATTAACCTTTAACAAGTGTTCATACTCTGGGCCTGGCTGGCTGCTGCTCCAGAGAGCCACACCCCCTTCGTTTCCAGGGGCTGCAGATGAAGACTCACCCCACAAGCAGCCCTTTCATCTCTAGCCCGTTACCCCATTTCTGCCATGCCCTCTTTAAGCTCCCTGGCCAAGAAGAAATGGGATTTCGTCCCACGTGAGGGACGGAGAGACCAATGACGAGGGGTTGGATTAAAGCTTTATGGAGAACTCAGATGGTGAGCTCCTCGAGGTCAGGCACCTTCAGATCACTCATCTTCAGATCCATGACACAAACGCCACAAATATTTGTTAAGTGAGCGACTCTCGAAGTAGCTGCTGGATCTCTAATTCCTAGAGCAGTGGCGGGCACACACTTAGGGACCCAAAGAAAGAATTAATTGAGCGAAAAAAAAAAAAAACTGGCTGAAGCGGTATGCATACTGGGAGAAAAGTTGGGTTCAAAGACTGCCGAGTGGTCCCGCAAAAGTCCTTTCCCGTTTCTGAGTCTCCTTTCATTTCTGAAGTGAACTCTAGGGCTATGCCAGACCATCCCGGAAGGAGTCCTCCCGCTCTGAAACCGACCCTCCAGGTTTCCCGAGGCGGCGGCGAGCAGTTAAGCCGCGCCTTTGCTTGCCCCAGGGCCAGGCCCGTAACTGCCGACGCCTCTCGGAGCCGGGCCCCAACGGCCGCCCCTCGGGGAGCGCGGGAGAGCGACGCGCCTCCCCTCACCCGTCACGTGGACGCCAAGGAGGACGCCCTGGGCCGTGGCGAGCTCGGGTTCCGATCCCCGGGGCTTCCTGAACACCAGCAGGTCGGGAAGCAGCGCCGCCAACCGGGCCTCTACCGGCCACAGAGGCGGCGCCGCCACCCGCTCGCCGGTCGCCATGGCGGCGGCGGGGTTGCCCGCCAAGCTACCGGAAACGGGGGTCCTCCGGGTAGCAGCCAATGCGCAACGACGGCCTTGGCGGGTCCTTTCCACCAGCCAATCAGTGTGGGCCTCCTCGGGGCGGTGCCAATCCAGGGCGGCCGGGGGCCCCGCCCCACACCGCGCTCCACGCGCTTGCTTTTGGCCTCTACGAGGTGGAAAAGCAGCGGGCTTGGGCTTGGGGAGGGCAGGCGTATTCAAGACATGTTGAAGATGACGCTTAAAAATCTTGAACCGTGAGGATGCTTCTGCAGTAAGATTATCTCACATAGTGTCAATAGAGGGGTCTTCTATCATCAGAGTGGAATGCTGGCTCACCTCTGAATTTCTAAGGGCAGTGTTCCATTAGCATCTGATTAAAGCAACTTCAGTGTGGTTTTTCAATTTCACACCCTTAGGTTAAGGCTATTTAATGGTCAGTGCCTTAACTGTTAGGGAATTTCTTCTGTTTCTCTTTTCTGCCGGGACAGGTCTATAGGGTGTCTCCTGAGAGTGCTCCTGGGATTGCTTTGCTCTAGCTCCAGCTCCTGGAGCTATCCCTGTGTGGTAAAGGCCTATTTGAGGTTGCCCGTCAGTCGCTGATTCCTGGGAGAATTCACATTACTAACAGGATGAGCGTGTTGTGGATTTTTAACAATCAGGAAAGCATCTGTGTTTTCTTCTGCAGAAATTAAAAAAAAAAAAAAATTGAAACGTTACAGCTTCACTATCTTTAGTTCTACAAGACCCAATCAATGCTGTTTCGGTGATAACTGATGTGAAAATGTTGGGGTTTGGGAGCGAACAGCCAAGAAAGAATTCTCGAAGCGTCTTCCATGCAAAACGGGTGGTTTTATTAAAGCACAGGGACATGACCTTGGGCATAAAGAGCTGCAGTGGGTAGTGAGCAGGGGCTGATAATATCCTTTCAAGTTGCGAGGGCGTTAGGGATAATGTAAAGAATTTAAAAGCAAGGTTTCCAGGAACTTGAGGGGCCATTTATTACTCTCTACTAAAATGTCAGTCATGAAACCCTTCAGATGTGTATCAGTGGGCCATATGCTTGGAGGATGATTGCCAACATATATTTTGGGGAGTAGAGATAAGGAAAGCATCCAGAGGAATTTTTTTTTTTTTTTTTTTAATGTTAAAAGAAATCCTGGAGGACGAGCTCATGTCAAGGTCAGGTTGCCTTTTGCCCTTACCAAGGTATTAACATGTAGGCAGTTGAGTTTCTAGAGGAAGGTCACTGCCTTTCTCAAGTACTGGTCAATGGACTGTAAGTTATAAGTAAATTTATTTTCTGTATTTCTTTTGCCTTTGTTCTCCCCATTAATAACTAAAAGGCTTATTTTGTTTGTGGAATTACTTCATCAAATTTTGGTTAACACTTCCAGTAGTAAGACAAAATATACAATCAGTGCACAAGTGGCAGAGAATACCTCCTTAGCAAGAAGGAGGGCCAAAAGGGAAGAAAAGAAGAGTAAGGGGAGACATACAACTAAGAGGCCTGGACACTGCAAATTTGACTGTCTACAGAGCTCCCACGTCTGTCTACAAAGATCACAATTTGAACATTATAAACACAACCTAGAACCCAAGGAACGTGAAAATTCGAATCACTTTTTAGTATTTTTACAAATTTATTTTAAAAAATAACAATTGCAATGACATCAATGATCGATCATCTGTATTCCCCTACTGCTGGGAGAAAAACCTATATTGTTGAGTCCCAAAGGAAAATCAAGACATTATTATCAGGCACCCAACAGCCAGAAAAAGCTCTGTTGGTCCAGTGGTATAGACACTGACATGTTCAATGTACCAGTGCAATTAAAATATATACATTTACAATTATCTTGCCAAAGAGCACTCAAGAAGTGAAATAACTATGCATTAAACCAATTATTCACTCATCCATTCACTCTTTCTGCATCTATGAAGTCATCACTACAGTCACAAGGACAAATAAAAGAACTAGTAACAAAGAAAAAAAATCCAAACCTCAACCCCCCACTTTGTGGGTTATTATGATGTGCTAAAATGGTCACAATAAAAGGGCCATGAGCTGTCTGAAATGCAGTGACAAAATGACAACTGAAGCATTTCTTTCAAACAAAACACACCTCAAACTCGTGGAAAAAAAAACCTGCAACAATATGAGGTTGATATTACTATGTACAAACTTACAGACACAAATAAATAGCATTTTAGAACTGCTGTTGGCTTAGATCTGAGGACTTTCTTTCTGAGCTCTGTATCTTAAAGACTCCTAAACAAACCAAGGGATAGAAACTCATTGTTTTTAGTGAACTATCATCTGAAAATCTTGGGGCTTACTGAATAAAATCAATGTCTCAAACTTAAGTCAAGAGCCAGAAGTTTCTGGTGAGCCTATCAAAGGGTTTGGTCTTTTCTGACATCTGGAAGACAGGACAGATGATTATAGATACCAGGGACTAGGGAGAGACTTTACTTCCTGCTTTCTTTGCATAGTTCTGTTCCTCTTTTTCCACCATTACAATTATTTCCCTTCGTGATGTTTTCTTCAGAGGGCTGATTTTTTCCCTCTGAATACAATTAGAGTAATAAAATCAAACAAAGTCTTACTCTTGGTATTTAAATCAAACCCAAATGATCTTCAAAAGAATTAGGTCTTCCTTGTTTCTGGAGAAGGCAGCAACTCTTTTCTGAAATATCTTAGTTTCCCCCAGGTTCAACATCTAGGAAAGAAATAGATTTCTGAGGCACAGTCCCTTCTGGGAACTGTAGCCCAATTCTTGACCCTGCCAGCATCACCATTATCTGTTGGCAGCTTATCTCCAGAATGTGGATGCAATGTAAACACTTTTCTGCTGTACAAGGCCTATGTAGAAAAGGGGAAACACGGAAACTGGCACCAAAGAATCAGTTGCCAGAGGAAGAAAAGAGAATGTTCGCTCTCTGGGGCCAGTACAAAGTGCTGCAGGAGCGAAGCCAACATTCACTTTAAACTCAAGAAGGTAAGCTGGAATATATCCAGGAGAGTGTGACTGAGCAATACTTTCCGGATAGAAATTGTCAAAGAGCAGTTCTCACACTTCTCCCTTTCCATGCTTGTTAAAAGGTTATAGTATATATAAATGTAAATTATTCTTTTCACCTTAATGATCCATCCCAGGCATCCATCCATTGGAGAATCGTGCAATGTGACAACACATGGGTATATATACTACTCTCTCTTCTGCTGGACTACAACACGTATGAACCCTTCTCTTCCCCAAATGCTGTCACAAAGCCTATGATTAAAAATCTCTAGGGGCACCTGGGTGACTCAGTCGGTTGAGCACCCAGGTCTTGATCTCAGCTCAGGTCCTGATCTCAGGATGGGAGTTCAAGCCCCGCACTGGACTCCATGCTGGGTGTGGAGGCTACTTAAAAAAAAAAAATCTAGTTTGGGTCTCTGTTTAGTAGGAGTTACTACAAATGTCCTCAGCACTTCAACACAGAAGTTGTTGTATGGTTTTGTTCTCTACTTAGGAAAGGCAGTTTCAAGGTCCAATACCCTCTAAATTGTCTTCTAAGTAGCAGAAGCAAAAACTATGGTCCAGATGATCTGTCAGCAGACAGACAAACAGACCACAACTTGCCAAAGCTTAAAAAAACCAGAGATTCAGCAATTTATATTTTTAGTGCTTGAGTCTTTTGTCATTCTATCCCCAGAGTTAGCTTTTCTTGGCTGGAGTCCAAAAATACCAACCTATCATCTGGGTAGACAGAGATTCCTATTATTACCACAGATTAGATGAATGTATCTCAGAGAATTTATTGTTTCCATGTCATGAGATGGAACTTCCTTGCCTGGAAGCCACCTCTGAATACAAAGTGTCCAGTGAGTCAGCCTGAGATCCCCCATCAGAGGGACAGATGCTGCTTAGATTCCATGGGAAGGAGTGGGCATCGGCTTCCCTGATTTCAGTCTTGGTTGCGAAGGTTGTTCTCCCTTGCTAAGATGGCTGGCTGGCTTCAGAAGCCAACGTAAGTGCTGTGTGTGCACTTATGTGCACAGGTCCCTTGCATCATCCTAATCCATGAAATGTCAATGTCATCAACAGTCTGAAATAGGTCCTGTCTGAAAGGGCGAGACAAAGGCTTGCGACTTCAATTTGCCAGACATTGCTGCAATTATAATACTGAGCCACTTATTAAAAACTAAGTGGTTTGTCCTGTAGAAAAGGGCAGCACATAATCGTCAGTGTCCCATTGGAAGAGGTGATCGATTTCCTGGAACAGTGGGAAACGGTGGCGAGGAACATGACCTTGATCTGCTCCATCACATGGCCTGGGGTTAGGACACTCGGATGATCTGTGTCATTGCTTCTTCATCTGCTTGGTTTGGATCCTAGAGACAAAGCATAAGAGTGATTAAAATCCTTTGCGAAAGTAATAAAGAACTCAAGGCTCTCACTTCTTATCACCAAGGGGAATACATACGATTTTGCTAAGTAAACCAAAGGCCCAGAATGCATCTAAGTCTACCTACATGGATTAAAATGCAGCTCCATAAGGAAAGAAAAGATAACAAACCTCTGTGTAAAAGGACTGTTAAGTTTGGCTTGACATTCCACTTCCAAACACTCCAGAGTTGACACTGTATCTCTTTCCTAAGAGAACCTGTGTTGTGCTTTACCTTTCAAGTTTAAGGGTCTTTAAGCGGCCAAGAGAAACCATGTCACCTTGTATTTTTATGCCATGATTTTCTGATCATCATATTTAAATACTAAGCACTTAGCAGGGCTGGAAAGGACATTGACATTTATGTTAATGCACTCATTTTGTAGATAAACCTGAAGCCTGGATGGATAGTGATTTGCCTGGACCAGACTGAGAAAGTTAGTCAGCAGCCCAGCCAGAACTCATGCCCAAATCTCTTGGCTCTCATTTCACTATTTCTTAACTATTTTCCCATTTCTTTCCACTAAATTCTGCCTGCCCCTCTCACTTAAAACCTGCAATGTTAAAACAAGGATCAGTCCTTGGAAGCTTTTTGCAACACTCCACAGTAACGGCCTTCAGTTCCTCCACACCAAGGCTCTGAAGCATCAACTGACGTGATCTAAGAAAAAGCTAAAAGATTTCTGGAGGTGGCAGGACTGCAGTGGGGTCTTGGAAAAATGAGTAAGAATAATAACCAGCATTAACTTAGCCCTCACCATGTATCAGATAGTGTGCTAAGCAGGTGCCCAATATGGCTTACTGTATGAAATCCCCACAACGGTCCTATGAAGTATCAACAGCAGCCTATCTTACAGGTGAAAGAACTCAGGCCAAAGGAGGCTAGGTAACTTGACCAAGGTCCTACTGCTAGCGCACAATTAGGAGAGTTCCTGCCATAATGCCCATAGATGGCACCCTATATCCACACTGAATGAACAAATGAGAAAGGAGGGGCTCCCAGACTACAGCAAGGAATTAATAGCATTGAAAGAGGAGTCTGTGCTCCTGTATGGAAATACTGAGGATTCCTAGTCTGACACTGAAAGGGGTGAGGAGGCCAAGCTGTTTAGACGTCATGCAGAAACAGTCTGGAATCTGATGCAGTAAAAAATGAAAACCAGCATGCATCTTTGAGCAGGGTACCAACATGATTAAAAAAGCACTACCTTCTGAAGACCAATTTGGCAGTAGTGCAGGTGGGATGTAACGGTCACACAGGATAAAGTAGCAGGAAATGGGAGGAATCCATGAATTCAACACACATTTACCGAGTGCTTGTTCTGGACTGGGCATTATGCTAAGTCCAATCAATACGACGGAGAACAAAACAATTCTCTACTCTCTACATAGCTTACAGTCTAGTGAAGGACATGTCGACTGCAATTACACAAATAAAACAAGTCGATTATGATGATGCTCAAAAGAAAAGGAAGATGTGAAAAAATGATGAGGGGGAAGAGACCTACTTGGGCTTCAGCCTCAGATTTATACCAAGACCTAAAAGGTAAAAGACAGTCATGCTTTATAGATTAGCTATTTTCAAGACAAAGGTCCTATGGCAGGAGATAGATCAATGAACAGTATAGCAAGAGCATAAAGACCAAGAACAGGAGGAAATGAAGCCAGACGTAGGCAGGAGCTCGATCACACACGTGTCTTTTTGGCCATGGTAAGCACTCTGGATTTTAGTCTAAGTGCAAGTGGGAAATGGCAGGAGCGGAAGGGGTTTAAGTAGGACAGAGATGTGAGATTGACACACATTTTAAAAAGACCACACAAAGATGTGAAGAATGGACTAGAGGAGCACAAGAATGGAAGAAAGGACACCAGTAGGCAGCTGTTACATGAACGAAAGCAAAAAAAGAGAGGGGATTTCTTCAGGCTGATGGCAGCTGGAAGGGAAAAAAATGTTAACTGATTCAGATTATTATTTTAAAACAATTATTATGTAATAATAAATAATAATAATAATAATAATAAACAAATTATTATGTAAAAACAAGAGGATTTCTTCAAGAACTGGACAATTTAAGTTTTAGCAACTGGGTGGATGGACAGGTCATTTACTGAATGACTGGTTTAGGGATTAAAAAATAAAATAAAAAATCAAGAGTTCTCTCTGGATATATTGACTCAGAAATGCTGATAAGTACAATCAGTGGAATCAGATGTAAGAACCAGTGACATACAGAAGATACAATAAGTTCTGGAGTAGCACTGGCTTTGAATTTCAGGTGTACCATTTTATGAAGTATTTTACCTTGGGCAAACTACTTAACCTCTTTAAACCTCAGATTCAACTGTAAAATGGAAATAAGAATTCTTACCTCATGGGGCTTGAGGCTGCTCTAAAGAGTCAATGAAAAAAAAGTTCTTACAAAAATGCTTCGTGTAATGGCTGGCACGTAGCAGTTAAGTGTTAGCTGCTGCTGATTGTGCTATCGCACTAAGAGACAATAAACTTTTTCTTTTAAAGTCAAGAAAAATGAGAATTACAAGAAGGAATTAATAGGAATGACTGGCAAAGAGGAAGAGGAAAAAAGGGCACTGAACATCTTTAGTGCTTTAAGGCAAAAAGGAATCTAAGAGACACAACTTTGCATTCAACTTAGAGAATGTAGTTAGTGTCTCTGGTGTGAAGGTAAAAAGAGGACTCTGAATGCTCTTCCCAAGAAAATACAAGGCAAAAAGAGAAGAATGAAATGTATCATCTACTTACCTGCATATGGGGACTATCCTTTTCCTTTGGAGAGAAAAACCGTCCACCTTCACCCCGCTTCCGGGCCATGGCGTGACGGTGCCGAGACTCGTGCAGGTATTTCTAAAACCAGAGAAATAAAGGGACTAGTTGGAAACAGCACAGTTCTCTCGTGCAGATTCTATTCTCTGAAGAGAGAATAGAAGAGCTGTCATCAGAGTCACCAGGGGCAATTATGAACTTGAATTATGGAGAGAGCTTTGGAGGAAACACTGGCAGCAGCTGACCATATATTAACTATCATAAAGACATGAATGCTAAACGAATAATAAATAAAAAAAGACTTCCCAAAGGTGTAGCAACGATCCCTATCTACCCCCCCTTCCCATACACCCCCTCTCCTTCACTTCAGTAACAGACCAAATTTTAGTTGAGCAAATGACTGCTCAGTAAAAAAAAAAAACAAACCCTGCATTTCCCCGCCTTGTTTGCAGGTTTAAGTGAGGGCATGTAATTAAGTTATGGCTAATGAGATGTATGGAGTTTCTTCAAAGTTTCCTTGAGAAAGAGTGCCTTTCTTGTTCCCTTTGTACCTGGGCTGGAGCCCAAGCAGTTATCCTGGACTATGTCTAGCACACTAAAGCCATCAGAACAGTGAGACTGGAGGAGAGAGCATCATGAGGGCTGACTGTGGAAACGGGCTAACAGCCCAGGACAATTTCTCTCTGGACTTCTCTTGTGTAAGAAAAAAATAAACTCTTTTTTAAGCCCCCGTTACTGTTTTGTTATGGTAGCTGCGACCACACAGAGCAATGACAAATGCTAACTTTTATAAAGCTAACAGCTATTTACTTTCAATTGTTTGGGAGGTGCTCAAGGAAACAAACCATATAAAAGGTAATTTCAAAAGTAGAACCCTGCCCTTTCTCTTCCTTCTTTCAATGTTATACACACCCTTCTTTCCTTTGGGATTTTTCCTTCTGCCTCTAGTTTAGCACGGGCTTGCCTCCTCTTTAATATACGGTGGTACTGTTTGGCGTTCACGTAGAGAGGCTCTTCTTCGAGCATCTCTGCCCCAGGGAGAGGGATTCTCTGGATAGCAGGTACGGAGCCAGCACCAGGCACCATCTACATGAAGAGAAAAACCACAGCTTATTAAATAGTGGCACACAGTATGGATGTAGGAAACTGCCTCTCAGTCCCTGTTAAATTATTTTCTCTAAATGCTATAAAGAGTAGCTTTTATAGAGCACATAGTTAAATACAGATTCTTGGAGAACATTTACACTCAAGGTCTGCATTTTAAATCAAAATTCCAGAGGATTGTCATAGGGAACCCAGGAGCTACAATGACAAATGACACAACTATGTCCACCTATGGCTCCATTTCTAGAAAAATCTGCTGCCATCTAATGGTCAGGAACAGTAATCATAGACAATGAAACAGTACAAAGGTAAGTTGAACAAAATGCCTAGTTACATAATTAGCTACTTAACTTTCTAAATAATTCATACCTAATTTTTCTAAACACACTAAAACTAAAAACACTGTACTAAGTGTATGAGGAAACCAGTAACAGGTTTCCATGCCCCATTCCCTTCCCAACTAACAACTTTGAATTGGATGTGTTGTTTCTTCTGGTAGCTTCCTCCACTTCTGTGTGCAGCCTTCTATTACTTGTTCTTAATTTACCCATTTTAGGTATTGTGTACTGCCATCCATTTTGGACAGAAAGATTTAGCCTCCACTTACCCCACTACTCATCTCTCCTTCCCCATCTTCCCAATGTATTCATAGCATACATGTTTTGGTTTCTTTACTGATTATAATCTGATTTTGAGTTTACTTTTTATTTCACTCACTGCGGGCAATATATTGCCCACTTCCCAAAGATTAGTAGTTTCTGCCTTCATTATTTGAATTCTGAATAAGATTACTCAAAAGCGGGTATTTCTACTACCTGTTTATCCTCTGCTCTGTCTCTAGCACCTAGAACAGTCCCCAGCACACAATAGGTGCTCAGGATGAATTATAATGCATTGTAATGTTTCTTGTAGAAGTAGATCTCTGTAAATGCCTTAAGGATCAATTCAATTCCACGGGGCCAACATTATCAACAAGCTTTACGAGAGACATCAAATTACAAGTCCAAAAAAATTTGCAATGACAAAGAGATATACGGAAGGATAAATGACAGCAACGGTGAGGTAAAGAATCTGTTTCCTTACCATGACCATCCCTCCTGAATTGACCACATTGCCTGCCACTGGTAGTGTCACAGTGACAGTCCCTTGCCCACTGCTGGTTGTGTTGGTGTTGGCTCCTGTCTGAACAATCTGTGCTCCTGCCAAGCTGGCTGCTGGGATGGTGATCATGCCTGAAACAGGGACTGTAACTTTAAGAAAATAAAACATAAAACAAACGAAAAACAGGTACACAGAAAGAAGGGAACACAGTTAGTCCCTCTTCTATCTGGCACATGCTTATTTACCCTGGAAAAACATACTACACAGCACAAAGGGAGAAGCACTCTGCCCAGTTTGCTGCATGTAAGCTAAGTGATCACTACCTTTGATATTCTAGTCACTGTCTGGGTTCCAGTTCTGATAAAATTATCCTTGAAGTGGATACCCCCCTAGGTATTCCAGTAATAGCTTTCAATGGTTGGTGAGAAAGTTTGGAGGCCTCCTCCTCTAGAGGTCAGTCTGATTTCAGCCATACCACTGTTCTTGTATATATGAATAATCTGTTTAGGATGGAGATTTTATAAATTTATAATTTGTTTATTCTAAACTGATAATGATTTAACCTGCTGTAGAACTAAAACTTAAAATTAAAAAACACTCCATGCCCCCAAACTATCACCAGTACCACCGAGGGATTTGTTCACCATTTTCTGTTCCAGCTCTAGGCTCAATCCAGTTTAGGCTTTTTCCTGAGTCACAGGAGAGCACACTGACTACAGTCATTGGAGCTGCATACTGCTACATTTTAATCACAAGTCAAAGTTTTTGGTTTTTTTTTTTGGTAACAGCATGCATGGGTGTGAGTGGGGGCAGGCAGAGGGAGAGAGAAAGAGAGAATCCTAAGCAGGCTCCATGCCTAGCATGGTGCTCAACTTGGGGCTTGATCTCACAACCTCGAGATCATGATCTGAGCTGAAATCAAGGATGCTTAACCGACTTAAGCGACCCAGGTACCCCCTTCACAAGTCAAACTTCTGCTCACGGACCCAGATATCTTTTCCAGATTTAATTATCTGACAGATGCCTTCAAAAGCTCTCAAGTTCAGTTTGAGCCATCTCCTCTTCTCTGAAGTCCATTCTCCCAGGTTAAACAGATTTCATCGTTTCTGTGTTTATTTACTATCTATTCCTAGAACATATAAAGGCTTGGTCGGTACTGCATTTATTTGGTCACATATATGTCTCCCTTAATAGAGGTTCTCTGAGAAGAAAATTCTTTCTTAGTGAAGTGCTGCATACATAGTGGGCACATAATAAGTCTTTTGGGAAAAAACTAGCAATAAAGTAGACCAGAAAAAAAAAACAAAAACCTGCAAGTAGCAACAACACTAAATGCCAACTTGACTTCTGATCTGTTTCTTCCATTACCAATAATGAAACTGTATTTCCAATCTTCTATTTAGAAACATTTCCCCCCCCACCCCCCCAGAGAGGTTCAAAAGCTTCTATAATTCCTAGGGCCAGTCTTAACAACCACTGTAGGATCACCTACAAATGTTACCAACACTGGTCACGTATGAATGATGGGAAAACAACAATCAATGGAGATTTAGAAAAATTTTTTGTCATTCAAAAATACGTTGTGTGGAGGTCCCCACAAAATTTGTGGAGCAGTCATTTGCTCAAAGAATAAAAAAGATGCCCCCCCCCCCCCGGGGGCGCCTGGGTGGCTCAGTGGGTTAAGCCTCTGCCTTCAACTCAGGTCATGATCTCAGGGTCCTGGGATGGAGCCCCGCATCGGGCTCTCTGCTCAGCTGGGAGCCTGCTTCCCTCTCTCTCTCTCTGCCTGCTTCTCTACCTACTTGTGATCTCTCTCTCTGTCAAATAAACAAATAAAATCTTTAAAAAATAAATAAATAAATAAAAAAAGATGCCCCCCCAAATCCTAAAGAAATGCACAGGCACACTTACCTTGCTGCAGAATGGTGCCATCTGCGTTCACTGGCTGATAGACAATGGTCTGCCCTTCGGCGGTCTGTGCCACCTGCTGTCCCTGGACAGCAATCTGCTGCTGGGTCTGAAGGACAGAAATTGTGACAATTATTAATAGAGTCCAAAGCTACCACAGAGGTCCCTTCTTTTTAAGAAAAGAAAATACAACATTTTTGATGGTTCTTGCCCATTTCTACTACGGGTGAAATATTTGGCTCAGCTGTCTGACCCTTCCCAATCAGTTATGCTCTTGGGTTGACAGAGATAATGGGAATTACCTGGGTCTGGCCGGCAGTGACTGCCGTCTGGGGCTGCTGGATGATGATCTGCTGGGTCTGGCCCTGCTGGCCCTGTACCTGCACAGCCTGCCCACCCTGGATCTGAATCTGTCCAGGTGGGACCAACTGGATCTGTGCAAGAGAACATAGAGAAAGGTTAGTACCCCGCTGGCCCTGGTCTCTTTTGGTCCTGGAGTATTAGGTACCCAAATTCCTCTAGAAAGCAAGAAAGGCTCTGAAGAGCCAAAACAGAATCTTATTCTGCTCTTTTATTATAAATTAGGCATAAGCTGTTTTCCATTCATGAAACAATGGGGGAATTTTGGCTGCCATCTAGATACAGGATGATTTTAAGCAATCAAGGTCAGTTTTTAAAAAGATGATATATAACCATGCTGGCGTGGTAATATCTGTTTTTAAAGCATGTTCATCTAAAAACATATTGTGAAGTATTTTTTATAGATAAAAAATATTATATGTATTCAAAATAATCCTTCAGAGAGTAAGGGAATACAGGTGCAACTAGAAG
Source organism: Potos flavus (assembly GCA_028534135.1). Classification (NCBI taxonomy): domain Eukaryota; kingdom Metazoa; phylum Chordata; class Mammalia; order Carnivora; family Procyonidae; genus Potos; species Potos flavus. Next base: position 98,317,110 of record CM052886.1, read on the forward strand.
ACTGATTATGTTTTAATAAATGCTGAAGCTGGGTGGTAAGGATTCATCACACCATTCTCTTGGTTGTCTATTCAACGTTCTCTATAATAAAATGTTGAGAAAAATGCTCTTCTATAAACATGTATATACAAAGGCTTTAAACATACAGAAAAGTTGAGACAATCATATTAGAAACCCATGCAGTTACCACTTAGATTTCACAAATTAACTGCCATATTTGCTTCATTTAACATTCCCTTCCCTTCTAAAAATTATTCACTGTATTAAAATATGATCATCCTGGGGTGCCTGGGTGGCTCAGTGGGTTAAACCCTCTGCCTTCGGCTCAGGTCATGATCTCGGGGTCCTGGGATCGAGTCCCACATCGGGCTCTCTGCTCAGCAAGGAGCCTGCTTCCCTCTCTCTCTCTGCCTACTTGTGATCTCTCTCTCTGTGTCAAATAAAATAAATAAAATCTTTAAAAAAAATAAAATATGATCACCCTTACAGAGCATTTTACATAAAAGGCTTTATATCCACAAAAACCTATGGATAGTTTTAGTTTATAAGTTTCACATAAATAGTAATATGTCCTATCTTTTTGCAATTTTGATCTGAGTGTTATTTCAACAGACTAGAGTTTTTCCCCCTTCATTCTGCTACTGTAATGTATTACATTGATCAATTTTTCTATGTGGAAGTATCTTTGAACTCTAGGAACATATCCCACTTGATCATAGTGTGTAATTTTTAATATGCTCTGGATTTGGGTTTGCTAGTATTTTGGAGGGATTCTTGGATCAATGAGCTGAAGACAGACACTTAACTGACTAATCCACCCAGGTGCCCCATTGATTGACTGATTTTTCTTTTTTTTAAAGATTTTATTTATTTGACAGAGACACAGCGAGAGAGGGAACACATGCAGGGGGAGTGGGAGAGGGAGAAGCAGGCTCCCCGCTGAGCAGGCAGCCCAATGCGGGGCTTGATCCCAGGACCCCGGGATCATGACCTGAGCCGAAGGCAGATGCTTAATGACTGAGCCACCCAGGCACCCCTGATTTTTCTTTTTCTAAAGTAGGCTCCACAGCATGGAGCCCAATGTAGCTTCAACTCACAACCCTGAGATCAAGACCTGAGCTTAGATCAAGAGTTGGATGCTTAACAGACTGAGTTGCCCAAGTGCCCCATGTTTATTTTTTTTAAATTTATCAGAAAGAGAGAGCACAAGCTGGGGGAAGGGGTAGAGGGAGAGGGAGCTGAGCAGGGAGCCCGATGCGGGACTCGATCCTAGGACCCCGGGATCATGACCCGAGCTGAAGGCAGACGCCCAACCGACTGAGCCACCCAGGTGCCCCTTATTTTCTATTAGCACTCTGAATATATCAGTCACTGCCTTCTGGCCTCCAAAATTTCTGATGAGATATCTGCTAAAAATCTTATTCAGGATCCCCTGTAAGTCACTTCTCTCTTGCTGCTTTCAAGATTCTCTATTTGTGGCTTCAAAAAGTTTAATTATTATGTGTCTTGCTATGGGTCTCTGAGTTCATCTTAATGTCTTTCAAGAAATTTGGGAAATCTTCAGCCATTATTTCTTCAAATATTCTCTCTGCACTTTTCTCTTTCTCTTCGTCTGAGACTCCCACAATGCATCTGTTGGCACACTCCATAGTGGACTCACAGTTCACTTTTTTTTCCAATGTTTTTTTGTTTTGTTTTGTTTTCTTTTCTTTTTGTTCCTCAGATCCAATCACTTCCACTGCCTTATCTTCAAGTTCGTCGACTCTTTCTTCCATCTGTTCAAATTTGCCTTGAATCTTTCTAGTGAGTTTTTCATTTCCATTATTGTACTTATCAGTGCCACAATTTCTTTTCAGGTTTTCTATCTCTTTATATGTATTTCCATTTTGTTCACACATTGCTTCCTTGACTTTTTCAACATCTTCTTGCAGTTCTCTGAGCATCTTTAGGACGGTTATTCTTAAAATGCTTGTCTTACAGTAAATCTATTGTTTTTTAAAGGACGGATTCTAGATTAATTTCTTCCTCTGAATGGGCTACACTTTCCTGTTTCTTTGTAGGCCTTATGACAAATTATGTAGACATATTAAGTCAAATAATGTAGTAGCTGTGGAAATCAAATTCTTTCCCTTCCCTAGGATTTGCTGTTACTGTTTTGATTGTTGTAGGCGGTCTCTGTGCCAAAAAATCAGCCTAAGGCATAAACTCAAGGCCTTTTCAGGTCTTTTCTGAGCCTATGACTGTCCCTGAGTATGTGCAGTCCTTTTCTAATTTTCCCAAATATTCATTTTTGAGTGTCCTAGAATCTAAAGTTAGGCTCTCAAAAGGGGAAAAAGAGAAAAATGACGGGGGCAGGGAAGGGTGCTGGCTGTTTAAAAATTCCCTAGGGGTCACTTCAGCTGGAGGGAGGGACTTACACAACAGTGGGGGAAGGTGTGATGACACAGGCTGCCTCCTCCTTCGTCTGCACCTCTGATCAGAAGCAGCAATCAGTGATCCCTGATTTTAGAGGATGGGGTCTATTTTGTTCACCCTGGCTCCTATAAGCTGCCCAGAGGTTGCTTCAAGACCTGTGTGCAGCTACCTGCTAGGCTGCTGGATAGCTGCTATTGTGCTAAGAACTCAAACTTACTGAAATTATCTTCACTATAAGTCTATGTCTCCCCCTATACCTAAAAAGCTTTCAGTAGACTCGAGAGTCCAAAATAATTTGTATCAGACAGACACTGCCAGTGCGATTATTGTGTAGGTGGGGAGACAGATTCTTGAAATGTCCTGCTCCATCATCTTCCCAGAATCCTCTACTTAGGTCTTCTTAACTACTTTTTCCAAATACTTAGCTCATAGGTGGCACTTAGAAAGTAGTGGCAAATACATAAAGAAGTAAACAAATTTATTTAGTTATCTGAATCTATTTCCTGAGTTTCAAACAGCAAGGGATACCTGCTATTAGTCATTTGGACTTCCTTTTCCATCTATTCATATTCCTTGTCCATTGTTATTTTCATATCAATACGTAAACATTCTTTATGTATTTTGGACACAAACCAAATTATGTGTGTTAAAAGTATCTCTTGCATATCTGCAGCACCTTGTCGTTTATTTGTATTTTGACGTATATACATTTTTATTTTGAAGTAGTCAAATATATTTGGTTTTTATGTCTTTGAAAAATCCTTCTCTACTCCACAACATAAAGAAAATTCTCCTGTAAATAAAATCTCAAAGTTTCCAAGTATGCTTTTTTACATTTATACTGTAAATCTACCAAGTATAGTATGAGATAGATACAGTGTTTTCTTTTTCTAGGTCATTCTTAAACCACTTCTTCGCTGGTATTTAATACTATTTTTATTATACATTAACCTCCAATATTCTTGCATTTATTTCTTCACTCTCTACTTTGGTTCCACTGTCCTTATTAAAAGCCACAGATCTTCATTTAAAATTAAACACAAATTTAGCATGTATCTGAACATCTGTACCTTTTCTAAGGGGATATAGGTTTCAGTGGAATTCTAAAATAGAGCATGCAATCCAAAAAAAGGTTAAGGAGTACTGTTCTAAAAGAAATGGTTATTCGAAAAACACTAATGAGAAGCAACCTCTAATAAAAAGGGATTGAAACCTTAAGCATTTTAAGGGAGGCTATGGAATCCTACCTAGAGCTTTATACATGTTAACAGAAAAGAATTTCTCCAGGATGGTTTGATTACTTCCAGTCCTACCTGAAGGGAAGGGAATGAAATAAATAATTCTTTCAAAGTCCCTTAAAGGCCAAAAAATCCCCACAAAATCACAGAATTCAGAGCTGGGATGAACCCTCAACATCACCTGATATAAACTGCATTTCTGGAAGAGAACACTGACAATGAAATGACTTGGCCAGGATCAGAAATCCTGTTTAATGGCAGACCTGGGAATGAAAGTCAGGGCACTGCATTCACAGTACACGGTTCCTAGCATTGTATCACACCATTTGTACTCAACAGTGGAGAGGAAGGCGTGGCAAGGGGGGCTGGAGAGGAGGCAATGAGAAGGACAGAAATGAAAGAGCAGTACAACACTGCAGCAAGCACACACACAAAATATATTTAAAGCCTCATACATTTATGCATGGAGCAATGTGGAAACTATTTTTAATCCTAACTACAACTCTATCTTGGCAAAAAATATGCCAACAGCCTTAAAAATGATCTTACCCTTTGCTCAAGCAATCCCTCCACTCCAAAGAAATTACTCTAAGAATTCAACTGGAAAATAAAGCAATCATACTCAAATACATTTATAATAACCTTACCTATAAAAGCAAAAAAACAAAAATAAAGCAAAACAAACAAAAAATCCCAGAATAAACTTTGCAAGAAGTGTATACATTACACATTACAAGGGTTTATATAAAAATTAATTTAGATTTATCAAGTAGTGTGATCATGGCTGGTTTTTTCAACTTCTATTAAATTCCTCCAGAATAACTAAATTATTGGGACCATTTTAATTGTTAAAACAAGATACAGATACACTAGAAAGTTAATAGTTCTCCCTTGTCCCCGCCCCTATGCACATAAACATATATACCCATGCGTGTCTGGCTATTCATTACAGAAATCACATAGTATATATTTCTCTGCAAATTATTTTTCACTAAAAATACTTCAGTATTGATTACCCCTCTACTAAACAGTTCATGCTTTTTAACAAGGACAAAATGCTTCATACATGAACATATAGAGTATGACATATTCAACAATTTCTTTATCCTTATTGATGGAATGGACATTCAGGTTACATTTTTTTTCCTAGTACAATGCTGCAATAAATGTCTTTGTGCATTCTCCCCGTACACGGGTGCTTTTCTTCTTACACAACAGATTCTCAGAAGTGGGGCAGAAAGAGCAAAGGTTTATGTTTATGTATTTAATAGTGAGATGCCTTCAGAAATTGAAATTACCAATAATAATGTTTGCTTTTCTCTACACCCATTCTAGCACTGGACATAAACTCTTTTCAATTTTTTACCAACTCAATAAAAAGTCCCTCTAGTTTTTCAAAATCTGATGCCACCAAGCTGCATGTCTTGTTTTACCTTGTTTTCTGTTTCTGAATCCGTCTTTCCAGTGGATTTACCTAAGTACTTTACTGGTCTGTTTACAGATTCAGCCTTTATTTACCCTTTCTACATTTTTGTTAGTTTTCTACTTCATTAATTTTAACCTACTTTTTTGCTCATTTTGTTTTCTTTCTTTCTCTAACTTCATAAGGGAAATATCATTCATTTTTCAGTTCTTTTAAAATAAAAGTATTGGGGTGCCTTCCTGGCTCAGTCGGGTTAGGTGTCTGCCTTAGTTCAGGTCATGATCCTAGGGTCCAGGGATCGAGCCGCATGTTGGGCTCTCTGCTCAGCAGGGAGTCTGCTTCGCCCACTCTCTCAGCCTACTGATCCCCCTGCTTGTGCTCTCTTGTCAAATAAATAAATAAAATCTTAGAAAAAAAGAAGTATCTAAGGGTTACATATTTTGCTCTAAGGACAGCTTTAGGTGTGTGTGATGGGTTTGGACTGAAGCACTTTTTTTTCATCACTTGCTAGATAATTCAAATTATAAATCACTTGGAAAGAAATGAAAGGGTAACATTCCTGACCAAGAACAGTTCATTTCCAAAGCACAGTGTAAATTCCCTCAGTTGCCAGAAGTTCCAAAAAAGTTCAAACCAATGAATTACTTCTATTAAACTAGACTCTCATCTTTTTGTATTCTTTATATACTGATTCAAGATCATACCTAACATCTTAGTCCTTACCAGAGATGTCCAATTTCTGTACAATTCTTTTGTCACTGGTGGTACAAAAGGAGAAAACAGACTAATTTTATGAATGTAGGGTGGCAAACAGTTAAATGCCAAATCAACAAATAGTTTCTAACAAGCTCTTCTTTAAAACCTCTACTCTGATATTCCGTAACATTTTTTTGCATCGCTCACCTGCTGCAAACCCTGAGTGCCAGACACAGGTACTTGCATGATGGTCTGACCTTGTCCACCAGGGACAGCTTGGACCATGATGGGTTGGCCAGTTGATGTGATTAATTGGCCTCCACTGACCTGTACCATTAATGGCTGCCCCTGGACCTAGAAGGAAATAAAATAAGAACGATGAAATAATGTAAGATAGAAAATGGTTTCTACCAAAAGATAATCACTGGAACTATTCTGCTGCCTTGGTAGAGGGGGAAAAGGTAGAAGAGACGCTAAGAAAATAAGTCTCAAGTCCCTATCTTCAAGTTACCTTCTTCAAAAACGCTCTTTGACTAAATGCCAAGTTGAATACTTTAAGGTCAGATATAATGAACTATATCCAGGGTCTTGAGAAAGTCTCAACAGATAAAAGGCATTTGTCATCAAATACAGGCTAAATTCATGAGAAGCACTTAATCAAAACATCCAGACTATGTGTCTTTTGAGACTAACATTCAGGAATAGTTTCTAGTGAATGCTGGAGAGGAGGCAACGAGAGGAGGGCTGATGGTAGTGATGGTGGTTGAGCGCAAATTCTACATAACCTGGAAGGAATAAATCAAACCACCCAGCAATGACTCCAGAAGGATGGGTAGCAAGTAGCTCTGGAAGCTTATGCAGAAGACCCTTTCTCCCTATAGTCTATCAAGCATAAATGAAATATACAACTTTTACCCTCTACCTCACTCTGGGAATTCTAATCTTGTGGTTGTTTCAAGAGCCCACTAGGGCAGGCCTAGAAATATTTTCTGGATCAGTTTTCAAGCTCTGTGGTGAATTCCTCATACTAGACCCTACAATATCTGCACAGTTGTTTTAGTTTTAAAAGAAACTGTGATAAATATGAGAATTAATACACTCAAGTGTACCAAAAGACTCGCAACTTTCAAGCTCCTGTGAGTAAATGGACTACTTTAGAAGCCAGGGCATTACACATGCTCTGTAACATTTTAAATCCCAATATAAAAACGTCTAGCTAACTGAATGTGTTCTGGAAGCCAAAAAACGAGCCATGTTAGAAGTTAAATGGAATGTTCAAAAGAATAGCTCCAGTGAAAAATTTTCATTTTCAGATTCTGTCCTTGTTTTGAGGAATTATTTGTAACAGAACACAAGAATATTCATATGACTAAAATATTTATTCTTAATGTCCTTGAAAAGTGTTCAAATAACAGTAATTGGTTAAAAGATCAATCTTCCCTAGATGAATAGATTAGATATTAAGGCCCCCCTTTCCTCACCACCACCATCACCACCACCAAACGCATCAGAATCTTCAGGAACATTTAAATCCTAAGCTTTATAAACTGTTCTTTGAGAAATTCCACTTTACTTTTTAAAGGACTTTACAATCTGATTGTCTCATGCTTTCTCCTTTCCTTATCAAATTAAATTCCCTTTGCTACACCAATGTTTGCATATACTCCATCAGAAAGGATTGTTCTGAATATTTATTAAATGAGTAACTGAAAGAAGTATTAAAAATTCTCCAAAATAATGAGACCCCTAGAGGAAAGGTTTTCATCATTTACATAAAGTGTTCCCATTTCTTTTGAATAAAATCTATGTAAGTAAGAAACACAAATTTTAAGGCCCAACTGTTCATAAGTTTCTGGCTACCCATCATCTTAAACTTCTCCCCTCACTGACGCGCTAAATGTGTACGTGATCAACCATCTGAGACTCCAAGGACCCCACTGTATTTACAACATATGAATGATTACAAGGACACATGCATCAGACAAGAAGCCATACAGTTAAGAGCATGTTACATTCCCATTCCACAAGTGGTTAATGACAATACTCTTTTATGTATCAATAAGATGAAGCAAGCATGAAAAACATGAAGAACAAGCTGTTGAACTCTTGAGATTTAAACATATTTGGGAGTACCTATAAGCTCAGCTTTTTTCCAGCCTAATTTATGTCCAAAACTGACTGCATATTACCGTCAGGCGCCACACGTGGCAAGTGTGGGGGTAGGGCTGAAGTGATCACGATGAGGGGGCATGTAACTGCCGGGTGCTGAGCAGCACTGAAGTAAGACGCCAGCTCTACATCCTAGGTCCTACTTTGAATCATTTCCATTCAATGGAGGAAAAAAGAAAGGGCACTCAAATCTTGCCAATTTCTCAAAATAGAGTCATTTTCATCAAAGTAACCCGCAGACACAGAAAAGACTTGGGCTTCTACTCTCACTTTTACATAGGCACTAGCCAAAATATAATGCCAACTTAGGATATTTAGCTTGGCCATACATAATGTTAGGGAACTGCTCTAGTTAAGTAAGAATTCTTATAGGCTGTAACACCTAAGACTTATAGAAAGCATATTCCACCTCTGTCTGAGGAAGAGATATATGGTAACTTTGCAAATCTAGTAATAAAATTGGTCACGGTTTCCTCAGGAAAGGTAGTGAAAAGGCAGCAGTTAAGAGATTAACAAGATTCACTGATTAGATAAACCTTGTTAAGTACAAGGATTATTCTGCAGCTGCGTTGCCCTTTTAGTAAAAATAAAGCAGAATCTAACCCTAATTACTTTTAATTCCACTATGATAAATACAAATCCATGGAATTTTACCGTGCATTCTGATTATAAAGCTTGAGCTCCAAATAGATTCTAATGGCACTTGTAAGAATTTCTTACTGTCACTTACACCATTTCCTTCCCCGGTATTCTCAAAGAAACACAAGAGCCAAATTCAATTTTAGAAAATTGATACTGGGGTCACTACACGACTAGGCATGAAACGTGAGGAAATTGGAATCTTATAAGCCTCAAAGACAAGTTAACAGCATCAAAAACATGCAATTGACTTTGCCATTCCTCCTTGAGATCCTACCACAAACAGCACCAGACATGAGGACAGGAGAAGTTCATGCAGTGCTTACAGAGAATCAGAGAGGGCACCACTACCTGGAGGGTCTGGACTTGCTGGCCTGAGGCGGATGCCACCTGGGCCTCAGTCTGCAACTGGACAGCAGTGACACCACCCTGCTGCTGAGAACAGGAACAGGAAGAGCTTGAAATGTGTCAGGAAGGAAATGTAGAGTTCAAGATATGAGATCACCTTACCTCTTGTGGGAGAGGGAGGGAGTCTTCTTTCAACAGTCCCATCCAACAGAGGACTTTCAAACTGTATAGACTCCCTATACTGAAGTTGTTGTGTCACAGGTAGCAGGATTAAAGATATTAGCCCTTTGTCCCCAGAGTGAAACTCAAAACACATTTCCATGACTCAAAAACAATAGCTGTCCATCATTAACACAACTTTTTTTTAATGAAATCCTTCCCTCTCGAAATAAGCATTTGATCCTTCTGCTTTGAGTTATCTTAATGCTTTTTATTTCCTCAAATGAGTTCACAACAACAAACTTATCAGGTTTTTACGGCTTTGAAACTACAGTGAAGAATTTCTGGGACTTAAATGTAATCACCAGATAGGAAGAATGAAGCAATCGCTGTGAACCAAAATCATCTTCATGCTGGTCACTGCTCTCATGGCCCCAAACTAAGATTACTTCTCAATTGGATCACCTTAGAAGCAATGTTTTCAGTGATTTAACCTAATTTTTATATCCTTTAATGGTAAATTCCGACAGAACAAGACTTCATCCATCAGGGCGATGATATGAATAGAGGGCCCTTTGTGGTATCCCCTTTCCCAAGCAGGCAGCTGAAGGAAGCTGCCAGAGACACAGCAGCTGTGTGGAAGGAAAAGCCAGCGAAGGAGTTTAAATAATTAACTTTCTTTTAATCAAGAGTTGCTCCTTCCTTTGATCATTAGATAGGAACAACTTACCATCAAAATAGCCTTTGCACTCCCTACCATCTACTTTTCTGTATTCTCTAAGTTCCCTTTTGGAAACAAAACATTCCCTAATCTTGGCCTAAGGTCAAATAGATGCATAATAAATGTCTTTTCTTCTACGGAGAAACACAAGTAAACTTTTACTACAATAAAAAGCTAGTAAAGAGCATCAGAAAATGTAATCTTTGTATAAATCTAAGAAAGCAATCTATCTTATCCAGGAATAAACCAACAGGGGATTCCTTTCTAGTATGTGCTTATTCATAAGAGGGGCTAAGTATTAACCTCATGTTGAACTACAGCTTTTCAGAATAAGCACCCGTGACAGATCAAACCAAAGAACAGTGGATTTCTTGGATGCTGACTATCTTGGTTTATCACTGTGCCATAGCCTTCAAAGATCACAAAGCTAGCTTAATCGAGAAGAGAAACAACAAAACTGAATCCAGAAAAAAATAAAAACTCCACATTTCCATCTGAGAACAGACTAGGTTTTGACTTTTAGCAAAATGAAATGGGCAATGCAGTATTACCCCAGGCTCCCGAGAAGAGCAAATTCTGTGTGGTCATGGACTGAATACAGAGCTCTGAACACATGGAACCATGAGAGAAATCCCAACAAATCCAATCTTCAAAGAGCACTCTGGCACAAGTCACCAGACCTATTATTCGTAAGATCTGGGACCTCTAAATAATTCCCCACTTGAGTGGTGCCAGTATGGGCTCCAATGCTGTGCTGTTTAAAGCAGTTGTACTTCCATACCTGCTGCTGAATCTGTCCAGCCTGCACAACAATCTGCTCTGTCGAACTATTGCTGTTTGCTGTATACTGCTCCATGATCCCTCCAAGTTAGAATCCTGTCCACAGTCAGTTTCACTCGGGAGATCCTAGAAGGCTGCGAAATGCACTCCTATTAGAAGGGTCGGGAAAGAAACTAAGTGAGATTGTTAATAAAAGCCTTGCCAGATGATTAACATTGATAACTTCATGCTGTGCTTTATTCAAAAGTAAACAGGGTAAGAGAATAGGAAACGTTTATTTTTGACATCATTTGTAACTAGGATTACAAGGCACGCTCATGCCAACAATACCATAATGCCGTTTCGCTTGTCTTGAAAGTGCTTTGAGTCATTTCTGATTGGCAGCCTTACCTTTTAATACTACCAAGGCAACACTTCCAACTTAGAAATACTCATGAAACCACAATATCACGTTGTTACAAGGCCTATTTAACACCGGTTTTAAGGTCTGCAGGTATATTTTAGAAGACAAACAGTTTCTTTATTTTGTAGCACAAACTTGCTGCCTGTCAATAAAATACCAAATGTGTTACTCCAGCTCGCTACACATGGTCTGCAGTGTAAAACTTCAGGGCTTATCATTTAGTAAGGAAATTACCCAGACATGAAGTTAACCATTTTGCTTATCAAAATCTCCATTAAGTAGTATTAAGAAAGCTCAAGTGAAGGTTTAGGAATTTGCATTTTAATCCAGGGCAAGGAATAAGAAGTTATACTAATGGCAAAAATGGTGTTTATAAATAGAAGGAAAAATTTTGTATGACATATTAAGGCTATGAGTTTCTCTACAAAGAAGTTTCCCCCACTCTTGCATTTGAATGCCTACCTAATAGGCCTAATTCTATCCTACCCTTTATTATATAATTTTAAATTTCTTTATGGCAATTTCCAAACCTATAGTGATAGGAGCGGCCTAGATGGCTCAGTTGGTTAAGTGTCAGACTCTTGGTTTTGGTTCAGGTCGTGATCTTAGGGTCGTGAAGTCAAGCCCCGCTTTGGGCTCCATGTACAGCATGAAGTCTGCTTAAGATTCTCTCTCCCTCTCCTTCTGCCCCTACCCACATTAGTGCACACTCTCTCTCTAAATAAATCTTACGATTCTCTCCCTCTGCCCCTCACCCTTGCTCATGTGTACGAATGCACGCTAAATAAATAAATAAATAAAATCTTAAAAAAAAAAAAAAAAAAAAAGTAATGACAACGTCATTAATGAGTCCCCACAGCCATCTCCAATTCTTACCCCATGGTCAGTCCTGTTTCACACATCTCATCTATTTTCTACCCACCCCTGAATTATTTTGAGGTAAATCCCAGACACTGTATTATTCCAAAATTCTGTGAATACTTTAGCATCTATCTCTAAAGAGGAAGGACTCTTCCTTTGTCTTTACCATCGTGTCATGATATTGTCTCTATAGTATCATTTCAAACATTAGAAAAGGAGTTAGTCCCTCAATATTATCAAATATTCAGGCCTTGGTCAAACTAACCCTTCTCACTTACTTTATTTTTTTAATTTAATTTAATTTTTTCAGTGTTAAAGACTTTTTAAAAATAAGGACACAATTAGATAAAACTTGACTCAAAAATTTAAAATTACACCAACTACCAAAGGGTAATTCACCTTGGAAGTATGAGGAAGGTACATGTATATATATAATCAAATGTAGGTAAATCTTTGTCCCCAATTTTTCTCCAGGCCTTCATAAATTCTAAAATTTGAATGATAAAGTTATGTGAGCTGAAATGAACTGCATGTTATATCAGTAAAGAAATGTACTACTCTCCATAAAATCACACATGGTAGATGAGATTAATCACTTGTAAACTATCTCAATATGGTTTGAGAAAAATAAAAATATATTCAAGTGCATGTGCAAGTATTTAGGAAGAAGTATATTTAGGTCTAAAATTCACTTTGAGAAAGACAATTATCATATGATCCCTCTGATATGAAGAATTCGAGAGGCAGGGTGGGGGGTTGTGGGGGTGGGAGAGGGAAATGAAACAAGAGGGGATCAGGAAGGAGACAAACCATAACAGACTCCTAAACTCATGAAACAAACCGAGGGTGGCTGGGGGGTAGGGGCGGGTAGGGATAGGGTGGCTGGGTTATGGACATTGAGGAGGGTATGTGCTATGGTAAGTGCTGTGAAATGTGTAAGCCTGAGGATCCACAGACATGTACCCTGGGGCAAATAATACATTACATGTTAATTAAAAATAAATAAATAAAATAAAATTCACTCTGAAATGCATCAAAAAATAAGATGGATTGATGTATGAACGGACAGGGATACCTAAGAAATCAAATATGGTACAGTGTTCACAGGAGATGCTAGGTGATGGGTATATGCTGGTATTCATTGTAAAATTCTTCCAACTTTATTATATGTCTGAAAATTTTTATACTAAAATATATGTATAGCTTATTACTCATCACCAAAATTGTATGCAGAGTAAGAGTGTAAGAGCCATAAATAGGTGACAGGATGACTGCCATCACCGCATGCTCTTCTGTGGCCATATGGTTCTCTAACTCACTACCCTTGCTCTGATGGAATGCTCACCAAGGAACTATCTAACTATAATTTGGATTTACATACAGATAATGCCAACAGAAAGCAAATATGATCAGCAACACAAATGAACTTGTTATTTCTCATTGCGTACTGACAAACTGACTTTTTGATTTTTATACCAGTTCTCTTTGGAACTGGTTGACTAAGTCGGCTCCCGAGAGATTCTGGAAACAGTACAGAAATCGGGCTTTCAGCAACACTAAATGGCTCTGCCAGGGAAGTAAATGGTCTTCCCTAAACTATCTTGTCTCTAACTTCAGTACAATATATTTATGTTGGTAAACTAATAAAATTAAAGAATTACGGATCATGTTAACAAAAGACCATATGTGATTCCATTGACATGAAACTTTCAAAAAGCCATAGAAATCTAGAGACAGAAAGCAGGTCAGTGGTTCCCTGGGACTGGAAAGGCAGGGCAGGATAGGGGTGGGAAGTTGATCAGGATAGAGCATCTGAAACTTTCTGGGGTGATGAATATGTTTCATATATTTTTATCGTGGTGGTGGTCGCATAGGTATATAAACCTAAGTTCATCAAAATGAACTTAAAATGCTTACCTTTTGTGTCTTATTGTATCTCAATAAAGTTGATTTAAAAAATTGGGATCATGATGACACTACAGATAAAGGTCTGATATCTAAGATCTATAAAGAACTCCTCAAACTCAATCAAGAAACAGATAATCACATCAAAAAATGGGCAGAAGACATGAACCGACACTTCTCCAAAGAAGACATACAAATGGCTAACAGACACATGAAAAAATGTTCATCATCACTAGCCATCAGGGAGACTCAAATCAAAACTACATTGAGATACCACCTTACACCAGTTAGAATGGCCAAAATCAACAAGACAGTAAACAACAAATGTTGGAGAGGATGTGGAGAAAGGGGAACCCTCTTCCACTGTTGGTGGGAATGCAAGTTGGTGCAGCCACTTTGTAAAACAGTGTGGAGATTCCTCAAGAAATTAAAAGTAGAGCTACCCAAGACCCTGCAATTGCACTACTGGGTATTTACCCTAAAGATGCAGATGTAGTACAAAGAAGGGCCACATGTACTCCAATGTTCATAGTGGCAATGGCCACAATCGCCAAACTGTGGAAAGAGCCAAATGCCCTTCAGCAGACGAATGGATAAAGAAGATATGGCCCATATATACAATGGAATATTATGCCTCTATCAGAAAGGATGAATACCCAACTTTTGTTTCAACATGGACGGGACTGGAAGAGATGATGCTGAGTGAAATAAGTCAAGCAGAGAGAGTCAGTTATCATATGGTTTCACTTACGTGTGGAGCATAAGG
>CM052886.1:98331732-98373058 GCA_028534135.1 Potos flavus
AGATGATGCTGAGTGAAATAAGTCAAGCAGAGAGAGTCAGTTATCATATGGTTTCACTTACGTGTGGAGCATAAGGAAGAACATAGAGGACATTGGGAGAAGGAAAAGAGGGGTGAATTGGGAGAAATCGGAGGGGGAGATGAACCATGAGAGACTGTGGACTCTGAGAAACAAACTGAGGGTTTTGGAGGGGAGAGGCATGGGGGGCTGGGTGAGCCTGGCGGTGGGTATTGAGGAGGGCACATATTGCATGGAGCGCTGGGTGTGATACATGAACAATGAATCTTGGAACACTGAAAAAATAAAATAAAATTAATTACAAAAAAAAATTGGGATCGTGAAGGAACATCTTCTTTCAACACTCTACCACCAGCCCTCCCCCTATATCCCCTTCCTGTATGAGATTTTTTCCATGACCACTTATTTCCAGAAATTTATTTTATGAAGGATATGAGAATGAGTAATAAATAGAATGTCATGCAGATTGTCCTCTTAACTAGTTTATGCTAGTAATAAAAACACTTCAATCCACTGTACTTTGAAGGGTAAAAAAAGGAAGCAGTTCTCAATCGAACAGCACCATTTCTCTCTCCCATTAATGAGGGATTCGGGTTGCAGCATGATGCTGAGACTGCTAATGGTGAATATATACCCAATATACTACCTCGAGCTTCAGTTAGCAAAACTGCAATACAATGTGACATTGTCAATCGTCCAGCGCTTTTCTGTCCAACATTTGAAAAAAATTAAGTCGGCCAGATTTACTCAGTCTAGCTCTCAATCCTAACACAGTTTTGGATGTTTCTTTCTCAAAGAGTGAGTGTGTGTATGTTCTTGCTAGCATGAAAATCCTCTTCCTCCCCTACTTCAAGGTGCAGAACCCTAAACACAGCTAACTACTAGGAACCCATTCTACGTGCCCCTACACACATTTTAAAGCTAAAACTTCCAAAAACTCAACCATAAGCATGTGAAAGCCCTTTGAAATTACTATATTTAACAATCACTACCAGGTAAAGATTGTAACAGTGTCTTCACGTTTCTTTGACCACAAATCACTGCACACAGAACATAGAAAAAAAGTAACTGAAACAAAATTTCCACAAATGCTTATCTTTATATAAGATAAGATGCACAGATATTTCCTATTGTATTGTAAAAAATTAGCAGTATTACCCACTAAATTGACTTCACAACTCAACAAATGGGTCATCTGTGTTTGATAAAAGACCAGAGAACAAAGGACTGTCCAGCTTCCCTACTGTCCAAAGGATTTCCAGACTGGAGTTCCCAATTTGCTCCTTGTCTCCACTAATGAAGCATCATTTGCCAGACACCTTCCTGAAGGTTTCCGAAATAAAAAGAAAACTCTGACGAAGATCCTAACTTCAAAGAGTCTTTAAGTTTGGTAAAGAAGTAAAAAGCTATACTGGAACCCTAAGAGAGAAACAAGGTAAAACAGTAATAGGGAGAACTGAAATTTCTTCCACCTGGGGATAGGTAAGTCAAGGAATGCTTTAGGAAAATGTGGCACCTGACCTGGTCCACAGTATGAGAAGAATGTATACATGGGATGATGTGGGAGGGGTGGAGTACTTTATATGAAGAGCCAGCATAAAAACAAGAACAGAGAAATTTCAGGATATTAAAAGCAGACTAAGAGGCCCCATGTCAAGAGAATAGCTAGAGGCCAGAACACTCTCTTAAAATTCCAGGCGAAGAAGTTCTTCTGCAGACAGGTGGAGGTTTTAGCACAACAGCAACCAGACTATAATTTGTAACTGCCTTTTAGAAAAAAGTCTAGTGAAAATGCCCAGTGGTTTTAAAGAGGCTATATATATCCATTTTTACATACCAAGGTTAAAACAATTATTTGGAAAACAAATATGTTCTTAAAAACACATCTGAACGGATTAGAAACGCATTCTAAAAAGTGAAAACAAAAAATCGTCTCCGAAGTTTTAGTAGTGGAGAGAGCACTGGACCAGGAAGAGTTTTCTGAAACCTATCAGTTTTATGACCTTTAATGTGATCATAAAAAAGGGCACCATATAGTTAAGACCTACTGTACTTGCCACGGCTGTAAAAGATGCTTTACATAAATAAAAACTTTTAAAGTCCTAGGAGAAAAATCTTTCTTTCTTCCCCCAAAGTCAGCAGCCGTTGTACGGCAGAAGCCCACAGTTCAGAAACTTGTTTTTCAGACCCCAGAAAAAAGTACACTGCAGGATTTCTTCCATTTGAACCTTCAAAAAATAACTATTTCTGAAAATCCCATATCAAGATACACAAGTGCTTTTACCACCTGGGCTTTCCAGCCTAAATTCTCATGAGTACTGCCCAGTGTCTTCCCCCACCTTTCCCTTCAAACACAGCACAATTTGGTGCCTCTGCACATGCTCTTCTCTGTGACTAATGCTCTTCCATTCTTTCCTGTCAGAAGAAATCCTATTGTCCTTCAAGGCCAATGAAAAGTGTGGCAACATGGTCTTCCACCAGGGCTGTTAGTAGCTCACATACCAGTACTTCACAGAACTGAACTTGGCCTCCTTATTGCACTAATCTTTAAGTACTAATTAGTTGTTCACTTGTTAATCTCCACCAGGCAGGTAAGATTCTTACTGCCCTCTCCCTACTTTCTCCCCATCGTATAGAGTGATGCTTGGTACATACTAACTGCTAGAGACATGGCTGTCAATGATTTCGTCTCACCCTAACGAAACCCCACAACACTGTTAAGTTTCTATAAATACCTTGGTAGAAAACGTCAACATGGAATTATAAAGTACGCAAAAAAAAAAAAAAAAAAAAATAATAATAATAATAATAAATTAAGAGCTGGCTGTGGACCGAACTAATGAGTCAAGATTGACACATGCAAAGTGACACCGGAAAGTGAAAGAAAAAAAAATAATTCTACATTCCTAAAGAAGAGAGAGTTCGCAAGATGAGCAATGGGGAAAACTAGTAATATGAGAAACAAGTTGTGCAGCCTCTGGGAAAAGGAACGCGCAGGTCTAGCAATCTTCTAAGAGTGAGGTTCCAGGCACCGAATGCACCGGTCAGCTGTACAGCCAGGACAAGAAAGGGAGACCGCTTGGTTGGACTCCAAGACGGAGGTGCGCGGTTCTGCCCGGGCGAGCGGGGCGGGGAGAAGAGGAAATGACGAGCCAAAAGGGGGTGGTAACGGCGCCGGGCCGGAGACCCGGGCCGAGCGTGCTGAGAGGAGGGGCGCGGCGGGGTAGGGGAGTGGGCGCACTAACGGACCCCCTCCTCTAGCCCGGGAGACGGCGGGG
Source organism: Potos flavus (assembly GCA_028534135.1). Classification (NCBI taxonomy): domain Eukaryota; kingdom Metazoa; phylum Chordata; class Mammalia; order Carnivora; family Procyonidae; genus Potos; species Potos flavus. Next base: position 98,335,029 of record CM052886.1, read on the forward strand.
GCGGGCCCGCAGAGCGCCGAGGCGAGGGCGGGCTGGCTCCCTCTCCCTGCCGCACTCGGGGCCCTCTGGCCGCGGCGCGTACCTTCCCCAGGCCTCACTCGCGACCCAGGGGAGGCTGCAGACAGGCAGGCCCGACTCTCGGAAGACTGGGGATCGCGGGCCCGGCGGGAGACTTCCTGTCCCGAGGGCCGGAGCACGGAGAGTGCAAGGGCGGGTTTCAGTTTGAGGTTGGAACGATCTGCAGAAGACCGCCAAAGCCCCGGGCGTGCGTGGACCTGAGTGTAGGGGCATTCGTGGCAGGCAGGCCCCCAACCCTGAGCCTGGGGCCTGACCAACTGGGCTTAAGGATCGGGAGAACGGGGACACATCCCCAACTGGCACGGGCACCCTGCAAGAGTCTGGACCCCGAGATGCTAGCCCCCGAGGGCACCATCCTCGCGCGGGGCGGCCCCCTGCAGGCCCCGGCCGGGAATGGCCCAGGGCATTCACAGGCCCCGAGCCGGGGCCGCCGGCCGCCCCGCTCGGCTAGGCTCAGCTAGACTCCCGGGGCTCGACGGGCGCCTGGGCCTCTCCTGAGTGGTCAGCGAGACCCGCCAATCGGGGCGCTGGGGCCGGCTCTGGGCCGCTGGATATTGGCTCCTCACACTCACCGTGCCTCGCTCCCCCGGTTCGCTGCCCGCGCTGATTGGCTCCAGTACCGGACCCCGAAACCCAATCAGAGGCTCCAGCCGCCGCTGCCGCCGCCACTGCCGCTGCCTCGCAAAATGGCGAACCCGAACAAAGGGGAATCGGGCCTCCCTCCAACCGCCTCCGCGCAGGCGCCTCCGAGACCACGCCCCCTAACCCCAGCATCGGGCTTGCCCCACCCCCAGTTGAAGGAGCATCGCGCAGGCGTGCCCTGAAGCCACGCCCACTTCTCTGATTTGACACCATCTCGGACTGAAGGAATACGCAGGCGCCTTCTAGACGCGCCAGATCCTTGAACTCAAACACCGCCCTAAACATAGTACTACGCAGGCGCTAACTATCTCCTTTGCAAACTGCCCACCCCTTTCTCTGCGGTCGCTGGAGACACACCCCTGGGGCTCATGCGCAAGCGCCGTTCTTCCCCACTCGCGGTGGGCTCTCTCGTTACGCATGCCCGGACGGCGGCGGGACATTCCACGGATTTTACCGCCGGAAGTTCGGCGGCCATTACCAAAGAGTGGGAGTTCGGCTGGCTAGCTAGAGGGGCTTGTTTCCGCCCCGCTCCTGGGTGGCAGGCGGCCATTTTAGGTGCGTGCAATTAAGGGCTGTGGTGGGATTGGCTCCGCGTCTAGGTTCGTCGGCTGCTTCCCACCTACCAGGGCCGGATCCGGAGCCCTTCCCCGCGGGGCGGGACTTCGCAACGGCCGACTCCTTTCCAGGTGAAGGGTAACCCCGGTACGTTGAGGCTTTGAGCGAGCCTTTCCGCTCCTTCGCACGGGACCTCAGGACAGGCCGTACGCCCTCGCTGACCCGCGCTAGGGTAGGAGACAGAATGGGAGGCTTCTCTAGACTCCTTCCCCTTTCCGCCCAAGAGCAGGTGCGGATGAGCCTCCTAGAAAGGCCGCCTTCCCTCTTCCCCGCTTGCGGTTCGGCAGTACACTCCCCTGGTCCGGACACTCCTCGTTTGCGGCTCAGCGGGACTGTGGCCAAGTCCCTCCCTTTTTCTTGTGGGCCAAACCCACCGGGGACATACTTTTGGTCAGGCCGAGAAGACTGTCCTCAACTCCGCCTCGCTTGGGCGCGGAGAAAAGAGGAGGCGCCTCGTAGGCACCGCCTTTTCTTCCCCTGGCCGAGCGGCGCGCTCCAGGAAAGCGCGAAATGCGAGTGGGGGCCGGCCGCCTCTGGATCTAGCCATTCTTCCCCATCCTTGCCCCAGAAGAGTTTTGTATTACTTCCTAGAGGCTGAACGAGGTCACGTAAATGGTGGGGGAAGAAATTGCCAAGTGGGTGGCCAGGGCAGTTTGGATATAATGTATTCAGGCCGCCTAAGCATCTTTACTTCCTTTTCCCTTCTCATAGCTGAAGAAACACTCAAGTTCTGGAAATAGCGACTCAGTATCATGGCCGGCAGCCCTAATGAAGATTCAGAAGGAAGCAGAGTGCGTAACAACTATTAACTTATTGGTGAACTGAAATTCAGAATAATTGAGGTCAAAAGCATAAACACTTTTTAATTAAAGCAATAATTGAATTGTCGTTCTTCCCCCCCCCCCCACCAGCCGATTTACATCAGAAGGGCTGATACAGCCCTAGGCAGAAACCATGCATCTCTTTCCTTTTACGCATAACTTTAATTTGTTGTAGTTCCTTAAGTTCTGCAGGTCGGGTTTTAAGTCAAGGAGGGGCAGTGGTGGGGGACTCAGTAAAGAGAAATGAAAGAAACAACTTAGTGTTTTTCTGTATCAAATAAAACTTGTTCTTTCCCTTTTCACATTTTAGATCACTTATGTGAAAGGAGACCTTTTTGCATGCCCTAAAACAGACTCTTTAGCCCACTGTATCAGTGAGGATTGTCGAATGGGTGCTGGGATAGCTGTCCTCTTCAAGAAGAAATTTGGAGGGGTGCAGGAACTGTTAAGTCAACGTGAGTTTTGAATAACAGCCGAATTAGTCTGCCTTGTCTAGAGCATCTTGACCTCCTGTTATATTTTAATTATTAGACTAAAAGACATGCAGAGAGCGGGGTTCCTAACCACGAGTACTTGTAACTCTCCAGATTAAGGTTTTTCTCTACAAAAGTAGCCTCTAGTTTGGGTCTTTATCACACCAAACTTGAATTCTTATAAAGGTTTCTAATCTCTTCCTCTGTCCTAAAACTTTCTCACTATTATTCCACTTATTTCTGAACCTTAATAACTGAAGTGCTTAGCTTCAGTTCTGCAGGTATTAACTCAGCATTTAAGATCCTCTGTTTACCTGTTTTGTACTTAACTCCTCAAAGAGGAGTGTAGAAACCTCTTCCTTACAGACCCTTCCCATCACTTTCTACCAGAGATTTTAAACCAGAGATAAGTGTTAGAACCACCTGAAGAGCTTCTGAAACAGTTGCTGCGATCACAGTCCAGGCTTATTGGGCCAGTCTCCCCTGGTGCTTCCTTTAAAACAATTTCTTACTGTTTTTTATTGTAGTTCTTTATAAATGTGACACTGTCTCTTCATTGAAAACTCTTTAGTAATTAGGAACTTTTATACATCTATGTTCTCCGCAATGCTTAGCACAATAAATAACTCTGTATGTGAAAAAATCATTAAAGTTTTTTAAGTAAATATGGGTGTATTTGAAAATATGGTTAGGACAAAAGATGGGGTAAGAGGAAAACAAGAACAAAAAATAAGAAAGCTGGAAGTTAAGGAAGGCTGATAAGGAGGAAAGTGTTACAGAGACTGTTTCTTCAGCAGTGAAAATTATTTTTAGATCTGAAGTGAACTCAGATCTGTAAAGATTTTTTTTTCAAATTGAAGAATGCAAATTGGTGCTTTTATTTATTTATTTACTTATTACCCTTCTACTATTAAATAACTTTTCCTTAGAAAAGAAATCTGGAGAAGTGGCTGTTCTGAAGAGGGATGGGCGATATATATATTACTTGGTAAGATGGGGGTCATTTCTCACTATGTCAATTCTCACTAGGTCATAAGGACTGGTGAACGCATGGGCTGTACTGCGTTTGTCGATCATGATTCTAGACAACCAAAGATGACAAAAAGCTTCTGATCTTGTGCTCACTCAGATCAAGTGGTGGATAGACTTAACAGGAAGTTTTCAGGTGGTATGGGTTCTTCCATGTTGCAGATAATTGCTTATCTCTTGGAAGTGGCACAAAGACTTTGACCTACCTTGCTTAAAAACAATAGACAATAGGCACCGCCTGCTAGTCTGGGCTTCTTGGGAAAAGGAAAGGTTATCACATGACAGTGTCTGGGTTTCTTGGGCGTTTTTTTAGTAGATTTTCCTGTGGGCCTCCCATAACTGGAAAAGACAGTATATGACATTTGTCATCCTGCTCTGAACTCTTCTATAGAAATGTACTTATTGTAATTATCAGGATGTTGGGAGAATGTGATGGCTCTTCTTCGGCTGTCATTTTGGACTAATGGAAGTTTGAATTCATTCTTTGTACTCAGATTACAAAGAAAAGGGCTTCACATAAGCCAACTTACGAAAACTTACAGAAGAGTTTAGAGGCCATGAAGTCCCACTGTCTGAAGAATGGAGTCACCGACCTCTCCATGCCCAGGCAAGGAAATCCCGGGCCCTGAATAGACTTGTAATTGTGTGGTGGAATTTGCTGTCTGACTTGAAAGCTTAACTCAAAATATAGGCTTAAAAGTAGAGAAATTGAAAAACTTCTAAAAATCAGTGAACCCGTGATCAGACTTTAAGCCGCATTATAGCCATTGCTTAGCCTGGGTTGAATGAATCAGGATAATTAAAACACACCTACTTCAGACTACTTTGTAGGGAGGACCTGTTGGTCAGTCACCTTTGTTGAATTCTGGGCGTCTTCTGCCTGAGGAGGATGAGGCTCCGTTCTTGAAGCAGTAAAAGCCTAAGAACCAAGACTGAGCAATTGTGATTTTCTTCTGGGTCACTTCATGTGTCCCAAGCTTGTTAATCTGGTGCAAAGAAGGTCGTAAGTTATCACTGCCTTTTAAACTGCATGCTTGTGCTCAGTGTGGGTAGTAGCCAGAGGATATGTCCCTTATGTAATGTCTTAGATCCTTGCTATTGGGAGCTTAAGGGAATGGCTTTGGGGGTGCAATATCCTCTTTATTTACTTTCTTTTTAGGAAATAGGTTTGGGGTCATTTCTCTTCCTGTCAGTCTAATTTTGAGTCAGTGCTGGCCATGCATGCAGGTTTGTTTCAAGCCCCAAGTTACTTATGAATGTGGCTACAAAATCCCTCATTTACCCTGGGCTTTAATGTATTCATGTCTTGCGTATCAGAAACTGTTGTGTGTTTTCATCACAATTTTTTTAGGGACTTAATTATGAGACTATATGAAATTAGTAGTTTTAAGCCTTTCCTCCCTAGGGATATTGAGGATCAATAGAGTAACATCTTAGAAGAAAGGTGCCAGGTAGGAGAGTTTTGTGGGCTTGACTCAGGTTTCTCACCTGAACTGCAATCAGCTTGGCATTTCCCATCATTTCATTTTGATTTCCTTTTCACAGAGACCCTGTCTTTTGTCCCTCTTTTCATCTTCCTTAGCATTTCATTATCATAATTGTGTTCTTAAAATCCCAGCTAGTTTTTATTAATAGCTATAGAAGGATAGTCTCCTATGTCACCGCAGTCACTTTCTCAAAGTAGCCTCAAACAACTGAGAAGTGGCATCTTACTAGCAAAAGAGAAGTGACAGCTGTTGGATGTTGGGGCTATCTAGGAACAGCCTTAGGTGACTCACAATGGGAATTCACTTCCAAACTCCCACCATAGGTGGGAGGCCAGATCATTTGTCTTTATGCTTTGGGTGGGTGCAGCCCAAAGGAAGGGGAAGAAATGATTTCCTAGCTAGCTTCATCACAGTCTGTGGAGGTGTTTGGTCTTTTTCAGGATTGGATGTGGTCTTGATCGTCTGCAATGGGAAAATGTATCTGCAAAGATTGAAGAGGTGTTTGAAGCCACAGACATCAGAATTACTGTGTACACACTGTGAACAGATGCGCGCTGTGGATGTGTCCACATTCTCCTGTGTCATCCCTCCTGGACTGTAGCACTGGACCAACTGACCTGAAAAGAGTCTGAAGAAAGTTTCGTGTGAAGTAGTCTGTGTCACAGGCCAGACTTGGGTTGCTGTACTCTCATGATGGGACTGGGATTCTGGAGGAGGGATTGCTTGGGAAATGTTGCTGTAATTTTTTTTCCCCCCTTCAGGAAGGTAAGGAGTAGAATGCCTCATATTAGGCAAGGAAATCAGAGATGTTGGGCCTCTGACCTCTTTTGATCCAGGATACTAACTGATTTGTTCGGCTTGCCGCTAGGTGGCAGCATTGATTCTACTTCTCCTGTTTAAAAGAAATTTCAGGAAGGATGAACATTTCAATTAGTTTTGCATTTTTTGTCATTTGTGAGCTTGCTTGGTATTATCCTTATGTCATATTCATTCTAGGAGAGAATTACGGGTTTTGTTTTGTTTAAATTATAAAAATGAGTCTTAACGTTGTTAACAAGAAATTTGTAGTGACAGAAAAGGAAAAATAAATGTTTTTCTTGGGGGTGCAATGGGGTTCTGTGCACACGGCTGCCGTTCTGGATCTGGGTCGTGGAGGATTTGCCTGTAACTAATTGGGAAGAATCAGACAAAAGGTCCAGTGGGAAGAGCAGCAGGGTGAGAAGAAATAAGGACTGACAAGAACTGTGGGTCAGCATTATTGGGAAGGCAGGTTTAGAATCTCCTCGTGGTGAACTCTTCCTCATAACTTCTGTGACTGAACGGGTCTGAATTCAGTCATGGAACAAATGAAATGATGTATATGAAATGTCTGCTAAATTGCTTAGGGCAGAGTAATGACTCAACAGATCAGTGGTTCTCAACAAAATCCTTAATGAATCTTTTAAGAAAAAGGCCCACTTCCTTCAAAAATTCTAGTTTGGCAGTTTGGGGTGGGGTGGGAGAAATGGCTAGGTTTCTTGGCGTCATTAGGCTGCAGAGGATTATGATCGTGCAGCCAGCTGGGATGGAGAACAGTATATATTAGTCCCTTTTTCTTTAGCTAAGAGAGCAGCACTTTATCCACTCCGGTGTTTACAGTGAGAGAATAGGCTCCTGGATTCAGTATCAAAGGTATTGGGAAAACTAGTGGAATTCTCTTTTATCATTACTATGATAGCAAGAGTTAAAACAGGGTTGCCTGGCTAGCTTAGTCAGTAGAGCATGCAACTCTTCAGGTTGGGATGGTGAGTTCAAGCCCCACATTAGGCGTGGAGCCTACTTAAAAAAGTACAGAGTTAAACTAACCACACCTACTATTGATTTTCTCGCTAGAGTGAATTCTGGGTCTGTTGCAGGACTTGCTGCTTTCCCAAGTGCAAAAAGAACTGGGTTTCAGAAGGGGCTTGTTGAAACACTAGGAAAACACCGGTTAAATATAATCTTTGTACTTTAGACTCGTGTTCTTATCACTGCCTCCTAGCGTGATAGGAGGCAGCAGTTTCAAAAAGTATTTCACTCGTATGTCTGGAACAGACAAGTTCATGTCGTTGGGGTAGGAGTAGTGCAGGGCCAAGTTCATTGTTGAACTTCGACTGAGGTTTTTGAAGCTTTGCTTCTGTCCACATACAGTAAAACTGAAGGGGAAAAAAAGAATGAATACACAATACAGAAAATGAGAGTGGGATGGTAAGAGGAAACTTAGAATCAAAGTATTTTGCTTAACTGCAAATAAATCTTCGCTCTTGGCTCAAAACATTGGTTTTGTAGGCTTCTACATTTAAAGGAATTAGGGTTAATTTTTTTCATGGAGTATGAGCCTTGAAGAGTCTTTGAACAAAGACTAGTCTTGGGGAGGACTGGCTGTAAGTAGAATTCTGGGATTCAGTGGGACATGTGATAAAGTGCTTTGTCATTTGCAGATAGTCTTGGGGTCAAATTCTGATGACTTTATCACACTTGAAGCTTGGGAAGAGGAGGCATGGCCTGATAAAATGAGCATGTTATTCCTGGAAACGTAGTTAGAGTTTGGCAAACACCCAGAAATTTGTACATGAAGTTTTGCTTCTACATAGGACTCAAGCCTTGGAAGAAAGGAGACTTGACACCATCCTGCTGTCACCATCAAGTACCACATATCCACTAATCTACGGGGTGTGTGTCTCAACATTGAAATCCTGCTTATTTTCTCCTTAATCAAGTGGCTAATTGTTTATTAAGTAGCAATGGGAACATGGGTATCTTATAAACAGATTTCCCCGGCCCTTCGTTTCACCCTCTGCCATATTCCTTGTCTTCAGAGAAGGGAAGAGGCACTCATTCACAAATAATCTCAAAAAATATTTGATAAAGGTCAAGACCAGGGTGGGAAGTGGGCCTAGGAGAGTTAGTATCCTGTGTTGCCTAAACAAGGCCTGGGTTAAGCTTCCCTTCCACTTTCTAATGTCATGGCTTGGCTCATAGCCTGAGAACATCCCTATTCCTAGGACTGTTCACTGTTCATAGTAACTTCTAAATGCCCACATTCCTTAAAAAACCTGCTCACAGAAAAACCATGCCACTTATTTTATTAATGTTGCTATTTTTCTTTCTTAAAAAAAAAATCCAACTTCACATAAAATGCATTTCTGGACATATTTCAAAGATCTGCACAGACCCTGGGTCTGAGGTTCTTTGCCTTAAGCAGCCCATTGGGGGGAATAATTAGGCCCTTCTGCCCCACAGATGCCCGGTGCCCATATATGGTCGCTGTTTCTTTCTTTGCAACTCCTTTTTCCCAAGAGCAGCCTTCGGGAGAGCCATGGCTTGAATGATTTACAGCATGAGCAATATATTTAGAGTCCTCGGAGGACCTGTGCACTAGGATTGGTTGGTGTCCAGTGTTGTCCAGCTCAAGTATTAGGAAGTCAGGCATGTCTCAGATGGCCATACATGTCACTGCTGTCTCCTGGTGGCAGCAGGCAGACCTTAGTGAGAAAACAGAAAGCATGTTACTGAGAGCTCTGCTGGCCCCAAACAATGAAGAGTTTTCTTTTGAGCTAGGGTTTCTGTGTGCCCTCCGAGCAAGTCTGAATTTCTCCCCCGTAGTCTCCTGTGATTTCCACTTACTCCACAACAAAACATGTGTTGTGTTCATGTTTTGGTGTGGTTCATACAGGGAAAACCCCAGAAGATACCTACTTTAACTCTTGTGTTAAATATATGCTTCAGTCCTATTCTGTCATTTTTTTTTGTAAAAGATGGAATAAGAAAAAAGGCAAATTTAACAAATGCCCATTTCTTAGTATTTTAATTAAGCAGAGTTGTTCTTTTGGGCTTTGAGATTACAACTTGATTTCATGCCAATTTTTTTTTTTTTTAACTTGGTACATTTTAACCTTTCCGTTCAGGAACATGAATAACTCAGCGTAAAGGGAAGCATGTTAATGGGTCCAGATAATACGGTTATGTTCACTAATGGAAGGAGGCTTATAGTGTGGAACATGTCCAATAATTTATTTAAAAATAATTTGACTTGGAAGTGGACTTTTCCCTCAAACTGATTAATCTATTTTACTTCCGTTTAGATTAGCATAAGATACAACCCTCAATTATCTAAAATTAAAAGCTCCTTTGAATCCTCCTTGAAATGCTTAATTTTTATAGCAGATTTAGCTAATTATTCAACTTAATGGAAAAACAACAGTACACACACACACACACACACACACACACACACACACACACATATCTCTGAGGACTTGCTGGCTAGGCAGCTGGAAGAAGTGGCCCGTGGCTCTGAAAGGTTGTTTAAGAAGAAAGTATACTATAGTTAAGATTAAGCTACCACTCATCATTCTGGAGAGTCTATGTAGGGTTTATAATTACAGTGATACCTACACGAATAAAATCTTCAAGGAATTCAGAAGTTAATTTTGTATTTTCAGAGGTCACCCTTAAAAATCTGTTTTTACCACTCCTCACCACCACTCCGAGTGGTACCTGATTTTATGTGAGCAGAGTACAACGTGGCATTACTTGACCATCTTCCCACTGAAATCAATGAATAGGTACTGCTTTTTGTAAGAAATGGCTTAAAATCCTGTCTTCTCGGATTGGCGAATGCTCAGCTGAAGGATTATCGGGCACCCTGTGTGCATGTCTAATAGCAGATGCCCACCAACATCAAGATCCAGAACATTGATATTTCCCAAAACGTACCTATGAACCCACCACCTCCTACGAATATTAAGAGTGAGAGACACCAGAAATAAATTGAATAGGTTCATGGAAGATGCTGCTTTATATTTTACTAATATGTGAATTGTTCCAGAAGTGAAGTTGGAGAAGAGGGTGGCAAAGACCCTTTTCTCTGTTTCCACAGGATTTTGATCAATAACAGGCCTTGTGAGGGGACTTGGTTGTAGCATTTCTGCAGGAACAAACTAGATCAGACCAAACTCAAAAAAAGTTAGTGAAAGATCTTTTACCCTCTTTCCTGAGGGTAATCGGCCTGTTTCTGTGCGAGAGACTAATTTACCCTCAGCAAGAGGCCAAATTGGCCTTAATTGTGTCCTAATTATTTGCTTAAATAGCTAATCTTTACTTCCAGTTCACATCTTGATATCTGTAGGAGGCTATGTGTGAGCTGCTGTCCAATTTACAAACATCTTTTTAACCCTTTCATCCCTGCATAGCTGCGATATCCCCATTCCTGAATTCAGCATTTTTCTATCAGTTCTGCTGAGGTCTTCTCAAAGTAAGAAAAATGGTCTTGCATTATAGATTCACACAAATTATTGGTCTCCTTCAAAGCGGAACCATTTGTTTGAAAACATGAAAGCATCTCTGGCAATAAATAAATAAGCTGAATACAAATCCATTTGGGGAATTTCAAAAGTACCAAAAATGAAAAAAAAAAAAATTGTCCCTGAAGGAATGAAAAACCTCCATTACAGGGCATGGAAGGATAAGTTTGCAAATGGGGGTGAGGGTAGGGTGTCCAAAAGGTGTCCAGAGTTAGTGAGTGTGGGCTCATGTCCATGGGGCCATGCCTAGGGGAGTGAGGCCTCTTTTCTGCTGTTCAGTAATAGGGCCTCGCACCATCCAGAGCTGACCACGGCAAGCCATTCTGTCTCACCAAAGCTTTCGGGTTCCTGTCACACCCTGAGTAGTCCAAGGTATGGGGAAAGTCCGTTGAATATAAAAGGGTAGAAGCGAAAAGGGTTTAGGGAGAGGAATTGAGAGGAAAGAGAAAAGGAAACGGAATCTCCTAAAATGTTTCTACAGCCAACCCAAAGCAGAGAAATGCAATTCTTCGGGGTGGAGGCGGCAAACCAAACCTACCACTCATCCCACCTGCCCTCCAGCTTTCTACCCAAGTGACCGACTAGGGACACAACCCAGGCACCAGGACTCACGTGAGGCGAGGCCCAGAGGCCTACTTCAGGATGTCCGCCAACTTCTCCTCGTAGTACAGGAAGTTCTCCTGAATGTCCTCCCAGGGCTCAAAGGCCTTGGATTCGCCCTCTTCTTGCTCCACAAAATTCTGCCAGACGTACTCGAAGTCCTGGGGCTTCATGATGCGCAGCCGGCAGCCGGCCTCCTTCAGCTTCCTCAGGGCGGCCTGCACGTCCGGCTCCTCCCACATGAAGAGGCGCCCCACCAGGATGAGCAGACGCAGGTTCTTGGTCTTGCCGAGGGTCCGCAGGATGCGGTCGGCGCAGGCCGCGCAGGGGCTGGACGACACGTACCAGGTGACGTTGTAGCGCAGGGCCGGGTCGAAGGCCGGCAGGATGGTGTTGAAGAAGGCCTCCTCGGCGTGAGCCGTGGCGTGCTCGTCCTCCAGGTACCCCCGGGTGGCCTGCACCTGGCCTCCCTTGGCCTGCGTTTCAACCACGTAGCACAGGAAGGTCTTGTTCCGCCCGGAGCTGTACTCCACATTGCGGAACTGGAACTTAAAGTAGTTGACGGGCAGCCGCTCCCTGGGGGCCGGGGAGACAGAGGGACGGGGGAGAAGAGAGAGGGCTGAGCTCCTGTTCCACGGACCACCCGGGAGCAGGTGGCTCTCCAAACTCGGTGTCTTGGGGAACACGTAGGCTCTTCCTGTCAAAGCAGGCCTTGCCCAGGCTAACATCGGGGACCAAAAAAAAAAAAAAAAAAAAAAAGGCAGGACGGAATCCAGAAGGGTTTATCTGGAGGAGAGGAGAGAACTCGCAGGTGTGCGTTCCAGTCCCCCCAGGAGGGAGGGTCTCCAATCACTCCACTGTCCCTCCAACACACAGGGCACTCCTACATTTCTGCATCAGTCACTGCTTCACCTAGCCACGCGTCAGAGCCACCCAGAGGACTCTGCACTCGTCAGAGCCTGGGCCCCACACTAAAACAATGAAATCAGAACGTCTGGAGGGGGCCCAGGCACCAGCATTTAGAAAAAAACAAAAACAAAACTCTCCAGATGATTCTAACAGGCAGCCAGGTTGGAAAAGCTGTGCTCCAATAGTAATTTTACAAAGTAGCAAGCATATAAAATTTTTCCTGATAGAGCAAGATGAAGATTTTGCAGAACATTTCCTGCTTGCATTTCTCTTCCCTGCCACTCACGGCTAGTGTATCTTAGGCATGGCTCGGCCCACCACTCAGCGCTCTTGCAGTGATTGTTTCTCAAGTCTGGCTTTTCCTGCAGGTGAAAGGGTTGTCACAGGAGAAATGTTCAAGAATTTTTTTTATCTTTGAGAGTACCTTGATATGCTATACCTTGTATAGTCATTTCAAAATCATAAAAGACTTGGCCTCTCCCTTCCAGATGCTTCTAATCTAGCAGCTCGACTGCAGCTAAGAGCCTTCGAAAACTGCTGATGTAAATCGTATAGGGAGCGTGGAGGACATGGCATGAAGGTTCTCAAACGTTTAGCCTTGATTCAGAAGGCAACAGAGAATTGTTATAGGCTCCTGAATAAAGAAAGACGTAATGACAGTGATGTCCGTGGGAGATGACATGGTGGCTTTAGGCAGATAGAGCGAGGCTGGGAAAAAGCCTGAACTAAAGCAAGCCCGCTTGGTGTCTTAGGTCGCCAGACATGGTGATGACTATGTCCAGTGGCTTCAAGGGTGGGATGGATGATTAGGAAATGAAACCAGCAGAAAAAAGGCCAGGTTTAGGAGAAAGTTCAGTAGTAAGAAGGAAGAGAGAGCAAGGTTTCAAAAGGGGTTAGAGAGGGCATCAGAGTTGATTGTTTTTACCTTTATGTGTGTCTGTGTCTCTTTCTAAAATAGGGAAGCCTTTTGCAGGCTAGGAGGCCAAGGAGAACGAGGAGGCTTTCGCAGGAGAGACTGAAAATATCACACAAGAGGAGGGGGATTGAGTACTGGTTTGAGGAGGCTGAATGTTTTCTTTCCTTCTTCTTTTTTTTTTTTTTTTAAGATTTTATTTATTTACTCATCAGAGACAGATAAGCAGGGGGAGCAGTAGGCAGAGGGGGAAGCAGGCTCCCCACCAAGCAAGGAGCCCGATGCGGGACTCGATCCCAGGATCCTGGGATCATGACCTGAGCAGAAGGCGGATGCTTAACCGACTGAGCCACCCAGGCATCCCTGAACGTTTTCTTTTTAAAAAATGTAATCTCTGGGGGCGTGCCTAGGTGGTTCTGTCAGTTAAGCCTCCGACTCTTCGTTTCTGCTCAGGTCGTGATCTTGGGGTCGTAGGATCAAGCCCCACGTTGGGCTCCCCTCCAGACATTCTGATTTCACTGGGTTTGTGTGGGGGCCCAGGCATTGACATTTGTAGAGTCCTCTGGAGGGTTCTAATGGGCTCCATGCTCAGTGGGGAGCCTGCTTAAGATTCTCTCTCTCCCTCTCTCTCTGCCCCTCCCCCCTCATGTGCTCTCTCTAAAATAAATAAACAAATAGAAAATTTTAAAAAGGATATCTCGGGGCGCCTGGGTGGCTCAGTGGGTTAAAGCCTCTGCCTTCGGCTCAGGTCATGATCTCAGGGTCCTGGGATCGAGCCCCGCATCGGGCTCTCTGCTCAGCGGGGAGCCTGCTTCCCCCTCTCTCCCTGCCTGCCTCTCTGCCTATTTGTGATCTCTCTCTCTTTGTCAAATAAATAAATAAAATCTTTAAAATAAATAAATTTAAAAAAGGATATCTCTGCGGTTGCCCCAGAAAATACCCCGTGGCAACCATTAACTCTGCTGTTACTTCTCTATGTGCCTTCCCTTTCTAACTCACAGGACTACAGGGAACTCCCGGGAGTCCCGGGGCCTTGGCTCCTTAGGGATAAGCAGCAGGTGCCAAAGAACTACTGAGTGACCCCGAGCTGTTTCCCTGCATGCTCCCTGCCCCCACCACAAAATTGTCTCCACCCAAGTTTCCATATCTCTTGCTGTCAAGTTAAGTTTCCACTGCGGAGATGGATGTGTTTGAGGACCTGGCCCCAGGATTCCTTCTATACTATACTTAGCTCTCTAAACCCCTCTGTCCCTAGTTGGATGTGTTTATTATTTACTTAACATTTCAGAAGAACGGATGGCCTGATGATTCCCCTCTCCTGTTTCAATCCCTGTTGGGAGTTCACTCATACTGAGCTCTCCCCAATTAAACCCACCCTACAAGACCACTCCTGGATTTTACCGGTTGCTAAATGGTCCCTTCACTTCCTGGAATGGCTTTTTTTTTGTCCGGAGAAGCACAGAGCTTACCTTTCTTGCCTAAACACTTTGTGCTCTTCAAGGCCTTTTACCAGGCACCCCCCTGCCCCCAAGCCTAGCCCAGAGCCACCTGTATGATGGATTCTCAGGGGGAAACCCTTGGAAGTATTCATGACTGTATGGTTGATTGGGGCTTCCCCAAAGTTGCATGTGTGCCCCCCCCCCGGTTTCCTACTGGAGCCCCCAAAAGCTTTGCTCCAACTTTGCCAAATATAGCCCAGCCACGAGCGTAGTTTGGCCCAGCATGCCATTGCAAATCGGCTGGCGGGTCTGAGGCTGCTGCTTCTCCCAATGTCTTTTAAGCTCTGATGTTTTCCCCTCCTCCTCTTCCCTTTGCAAGAGGAGAGGACCCAGAGAAACCTGAAACCCAAGGGAGAGGAAGAAAGTTCACCTCTCTATAAATACCAGTTTCCCACCCTTCTGGCGGGCAGCCCCATAGTCTACTCCGTGCCTAGCAGGGCCTTCTGGACTAGCTGCCCAAGGAAGGGAAATACTTTCAAGAGGCAGAGGAAAGTCAGGGAGGGTCTTGGCTCCCAGTTTTCCTTCGGGCTTGCTCAAAAACCAGGCTTTCTTGGCTTCTCAATGGGCTTCTTGGTTTTCCAGAAGGAGCTTAAAGGTCAAATGAAGTTCTTTGGGCCTCCCATAGGCTGAAACAGCCAGGCCCTAGAGAGGACCCAAGAGAAAAGAGGTGGAAAAGGTCTGAAATCTCTCCAGAGAGCTAGACAACATGGCCATCTCGGATGATTTTTATAGAATCACAAAATAACTCAACACTGTTATGCCTGCTAGCGGAAGAAAGGAGACAGGGACACTAATTTCTCAGATAATTACAAACGTCTTTTTTTCTTTTTTCTAGTAGCATGATGCCTGCGTACCTTAGTGACTTATAGCCTTTACTTTCACCCCCAGTGGGTGTTTTCCTGCTGAAATGGGGCGTGCGTGTGCCCGTGTGTTGGAGTGATGGTTGGGAGAAACACACTAGTAGCAGATTTCTTCACCTGGGCTCAGTCACAGCTTCAGGCACAAAAACCAAGAGGGTTATTCCTCCCCCTCCCCCTCCCCCTCTTCTTCAAGCACCCCTTCCTCATACTTTCTGCAGGCAGGTCACTCACACTTCGTCTGCTGAGACCCAGCCTCCTGGGTCTTGCAATTCTCCAAGCAGGAAACCAAGAATCCTAATCTCTAGGAAAGACTATTTAGAACACGGTCAACTTGATGGAGGGAGAAGGGTTGTGAATAAAGGTAATATATATAATTTTTCTCACGTTCACATTAAAAAACATTTGTGCTCCCTAAGTATAAATCTATACGGTGAAAGAGAGCAACTTGGATGACAGTAGAAGCTCTGAGATGAAACATTTGCTCCGAAATGATCCATGGAGTGGAAAAATCTACCCACAGATCATTGAGTGTTGACTTGATTAGCTTTCCTCACCGGATCGCTCATGATCTGCTCAAAAGAGGCAGACGTGCTGGTTTCCATCTCCTTCTCCCTTTTCCAGACCACTTGCAAAGTGGATGCTGAGGAGTGGGCCCAGGAAGAAGGAGAAAAGAAGCAGAGAGTTCTAATAGCCTAACTTCCTAGAGCCCAGATGGGGTTTGCCAGGCTGCTGGCTGTTGGGTTGTAATTCTGGATGGGATTCTGCCCTAGGGAAGCCCTGAGCCCTTGCCTTTCCCCTGGGAGGCACTGTCTTCACACTGGAGCTCTGACTTGCCCCCAGCCTCATTGGAGGCCAGGGTGGCCAGAGTCAGTGGCTGTCTTCTGCTTTTTCCTGGAACAAGCCTCCCCAGCATGCTTTGGAGGCCAGGGTGAGCCATGAGGGGGATTAGCAGCCGAGTCAAAGGCCCCCACTCCTTGCTGTCCCTTCTCCTCCGAACCCTACCTTGTCCTCTCCATGTGACCAGAGTAAACCACTGGTAGCTAAAGAAGCAGCTGAAAGGGCAGTCACAGCCTGTGCCATTTATCTCTCTTCCGTACCAATCTGTTTGCTAGCGAGTTCAGCATGATGCAAATCATACGCAACACAACTAGAAACAAACAAAGACAAACACACAGTCGGAGGTCCTGCTGGGCAGAGCCATAGTCGCTCATCACTGGGGTGGAAAGATGAGAAGACAACTAATTCTGGTGCCCCAGAGCTTCCCTAAAGCAAGCCGAGTTGAGAGGCAGGCACGGACCTTAGGAATTAATTCTCTTCTATGCCAAGCGCGCTGGCTCTTCAGAGATCGTCCCATAACTGCTCTCCTCCCAGAAGCCCTCCCCACAACTAGTTCCTTACTCTGATTCCTGCCAGAGAGCCTACCAGACGATAGGAGTTCATTCATTAGTTCGTTTATTTATGCAACGAGTATCTATTAGGAGCTAGGCGCTATTTGTGGTGCTAGGGATAAAGCAGTTAAAAGGCAGAGTCCCCGTCCTCGTGGAAGTTGAATACTGGTGGGGAAAACGGGCAGCACATAAATGATTCCTATTCAGTAAATATTTGTTGAATACAAAAAACCTCCTAATAATGGCTTTTTTTAGATGCAGTGTGGTAATCTGAAGTCAGTCCTGCGGTTTACGCGCTAATTCATCCATTAGCTTTGGGCAAATTACTCTTCCCTCTGAGGCTTGGTTTCCTCATCTGGAGGATAGGTCGAGTAATCCCACCTCTCAGAGTTTGGACAATGGTCAACACGCAAGAAATTAAGCCTGGTGCTATCGGGTGATGGCTTCTCTGGACCTCAAGTCTTACCCCTCAGAGCTGAATCTTAAGCACAGTCAAACCTGAGCCCTCTCTACTTTTCTTCTCCTTTTTAGAGGGTTCTCTCTTTCCTTGGTGTGCTGGTTTAACACCCAGCTCTGTGACAGGAAGGGAAGGAAGGGGGGGGGGGGAGGAAGGAAAGAAAATCCTCATTCCTAAGGTTTGGTGATCTTTGTAAACTCTCCTACTGCAGAGATCTCAAGAAACCAACACAAAGTCACTGAACACAGAGTTGGAAAGAGACGCGTGCAATTGATTTTCAGTCATTATGAGTTGGCTTTGGCAACTACTGCGGTTTTAGACCTTTCTCTAGCACTTTCTACCATGTAATGTTGTTAATGTTCTTAGATCTGCTTTCTATCCCGAGTGCCCTATTCAAGCCAGAATCACGACAAGCGGGGCATATCTCCTTATTCCTACCTGGTACGCCCGCCTCACCTCTGACTATTTCCCAACACCTGCCAGCTCTTCTGCTAGCTTGCAGCCCAAATCTAAGGAGTGGTATAGACAGACCCATCCCCTCTGGGAGTCTAGGCTAGGGGAGGAGCTATTTTGCTGACCCCCTTGACGCCAGGGCTTCTGGAGAGGAAAGAAGGGGAAAGCTATTCCCCCATCCTGTCTCCGCACAGACATAGCCACACCTCTGGGCTATTTTAAGCCATCTGTTTACCCAGAGCGGCCCAGGAGACAGATCCCCACAGCTGTTACTTGTGGCCAGGAAACACTCAGGGCCCCACCTCCCTCCTGAACTACTCTCGGAGCACCCAGAAAACTGCCCTGCTGAGTCTCTTTTTCTGAGCCCCACTATCTCGCAGATGGAGATGGGTGGTTTGGGAACCCTGTTTGGGAAATCTGGGACCCGGAATGAATAAGAGACCCGTGGCAAGAGCACTTGGCTGGAGTCAGAAGACCTGCTACTTACTGGTTCTGTGGTCTTGAACAAATCACGCAATCTCTCTGACTCAGTTTCCCCATCTCTAGAGTGGCAGTAATCACCAGCATTGTGCTGAGAGTCGAATGGGCTCACGCATGTGCAAGTTGCGTCAGAGGATTGGACCATTACGACCGACCCCCCTGGGACCCCAAAGCATGTTCAATTGAACAAACATAGTCTAATTTTGTTCCGGACCTATCCTGCCCCTGTGCTGGGGAGACCACAACCGTGGGCAGAGTGGGTGTGCGCGTGCCTGTGTGCGACCAAGGGCAGCGTGGACCAGCAGGCTTAGGGGTGAGGAAAAGGATTTCCTTCCATAGGAGGCCACTGAAATTGCGGACTCTCCTGGCCCTAGGCTCTCCCTACGTCTATATTAATCTATGCTCTGCTGCTACTTTAATCCTAGGACAAGGGTGAGACATTTGTTGGTTGGGCATGGGTGAACGCAAGTTCCAGGTTCTCACCTGAATTCTTCCCTCAGGAACTATGGTGCATTTCCCCCTCGGGTTCTCTTAGAAATCAGAAAATGTCTGAGCTGGAAGAGACCTTAGCGATCAACTTAGTGTAACTTCCTCATGTTACAAATGACCAAATCACTTGCCAAGCTTAAAACAGCAAGTCTAGAGGGCCACCCAGGGCTCTTCTGCCCCCTGAGGACATCATGCCTCCATTCTTCCCGAAATTTCTCCCAGTGTGGACCTTACTCTGCCTGTGGGCATTGCTGGAGATTTCCATCAAGAAAGCCTTGGGGCTGAGGGAGGCAACCTGGCCCTGCAGAGTCCCTTCTTATTCTCAGCCTATGAACTTTGCTGGGTCTTTTGCAAAAGGAACAGAGAGGGAAGAGGAGGAAGGACAACTTGGTTTTATTCCTGGAGATGGCATAATCCAGACAAGACAGAGGGACCCGGTATGCAGGCCTCTTTGGGGCCTGGAGACCCTTTGCTTAGGGTCCTCGTTCCTCCTTGGGGCTCGGCCAAGGGCAGAACACCTCTTCTGCCCAGAAGCTCCTGGGCCTGGACTATGACCTGCCCTGTAATTCCTCTTGCCCTTGGGGGCGGATGTGGAGAACCCCTGGGCAGACTCGATTCCACATGAAAAAAAAAATGCTCCTCACTCAGCCTTGGGAAAGGGTGGATCGGTTTTCCCTGTCTGAGGATCTTCCACTCTGGAGAGAAGCTCCAGAGAAAGAGTGAGAGCCATACAGAGAGAGGAGAGCAGCAGGGAGAGAAGTCAAGGGAGGAGGTCCTTTGACTGGGACCATATTTAAATGTGTCTGTGTCACCCCATGTCCTTACCCAGTTCCCTGGAGCTAGACAGCCTGTACCCAGAGAGGAAGGTGACAGCCCGCTACTGGGAGGCCTGAGCGGTGGTTTCCTTCTCTGGGGCCTTGTCTCTGAGGAGCTGCTCCTATCTCCCCCTGGTTAGAGGGGGTGGTAGGGGTCGCCCGAGAGGCCCAGTGAGCTTTGCAGCCGTACCCTCTGCTGCCCCTACCATGCACGGTAGGCTCCTGGCGGCAGGACCGTGACCCTGACCCATTCTGTTCCCACCCCAAATTCCCCCAGCCCGCCCCCAGCCCACGCTCTTCTGGGGAGGAGGCCCCCGGCCCACACCCAGCTCTCACCCTGTGACAATCTCAAAGGGAGGCAGTTCGATCAGCTCCTTCAGCTTCTCAGGGTCATCCAGGTTTTCCAGATCCTCACCATTCTGGGAAGCGGGCGCAGGGGGCTCAGCGGCCGCAGCGGCCTCAGCCGCCTCTGCTTTCTGAGCCATGGAGGGATGCTGGCTCCGCAGTCACTGAGAAAGGGGAGAGGCGGCGAGTTCCCAGGGCCGGGGCCTGGCGGCAGAGTCCCAAGCAGCTGTCAGCAGCTAAATCTGCCTGGGGACGTCGGGAAGAGGACGAGGCAAGCCAGGCTTAGTGTTCTCACCTCCTGGCCACATGGGCTTTATAACCGGAGCCCTCGCTCCTCCCCCAGGCCCTTGCCCTCTATCTTTTTTTAATTGAGTGACAGCGGGTGCCGGGATGGGGGGAATGGAAAATCTGGCCACTAGTATCCCCTATTTATCAGTAGGCAAAGACAGGGAGCTGGCAGTTGGGGATGGCAAGGCCTGCTCTCCCTTCCCCCACTGGCTCACACACATACTCATACTCTCTCCCTCCACCTTCTACCCTTCCCTCTGTCCCCCCCCCACCCCTCGTGCAACCTTTCAGCTCCACTGGGGGGATGGAGAAAGGGATAGAGGGTGGGCATCCTGAGATTTAGGAGAGACGCTCTCAGAGGTGCAAGCAGGATGAGGCTTGTGTTGAACGGGGGTGCTTGCAGAGAAACCCCGCCCCCTTGGGCTGGGGAGATGTGGGTCCAGGGAAGGAGGGGCCTGAGACGGGGGTAGGATAAGGACTTGCAATTTGGAAAGAAACTGTGAGTTATTACTTAAAGGGAACAGATGCTAATTTGCTTGTTATGTCCCCATAATGCTGTGTCCGTTCCCGATCTCCAGTAGTAACAATACTGCTATTTACAAGCTCAGAGGTTTTTTTGGTTTTTTGTTTTTGTTTTTGTTTTTTTTTTAATTTTTTTAGGAGTTCGTTTTTTCCCACTTAATTTTATTTTATTTTTTCAGTGTTCCAAGATTCATTGTTCATGCATTTTTTAAAAGACTTTTTATTTATTTATTTGACAGAGAGAGACACAGCGAGAGAGGGAATACAAGCAGGGGCAGAGGGAGAGGGAGAAGCAGGCTCCCCGCTGAGCAGGGAGCCTGATGTGGGGCTCCATCCCAGGACCCTGGGATCACGACCTGAGCCGAAGGCAGACGCTTAACGACTGACCCACCCAGGCGCCCAAGCTCAGAGATTTCGAAAGAGGACAGGCAGTGAGTTTCGTGGCTTACGTGTGAAATCAGATTTAATGCTCTCAACAACCCCGGGAGGCAGTCTGTGTCATCCCATGTTTCATGTGGGGGAACTGGGACTCACAGATTGGTTAAGGGCCTTGCCTAAGGTCATACAGCCCACAAGTGGCAAAGTCAGGATTCAAACCCAGGCCTTTTTACTCCAGAGGCCAAACATTTGACCTCCAAACTGTTTCCTCTCAGTTGGTCCTTTATTCATTTAACAAATATTTGTTGAGCATTTATTATATGCCAGGTGCTGTTTCAGGTACTGGAATATGGCACGGAACAAAACAAATGAAAATCCTTGCCCTGTCTTCATCCTCAGCAGGGGCTCGGGCACGCAGCGGTGCATTCGGCCCTCAGGCCGGTCTCACACGGGCGGGGATCGCTGGCCTTGGTTTGCAGGTAGGGACCTATGGCTCGGGGAGGTGAAGTCATGTGTACAAGATCGCACAAGGATGTAAGTCCAGGTTCTTGGAGAATAGTTCTTATCTCCAGGGCGGTACCCAGCCAGCTCTGATGAGTACCTGTTTAAAGCTCATAGGTGTGTGTCCCTCTCCTCCTTCCGGGTCGCAGCTACGGTGAGGGGCTTGGAGCAACCCCCGCAGAGCGAAAGGTCTGGGGGGACGCAAGTGACGAGGAGGGATCCTTTCAGGGCCTTAGTCCCCCTGTGGGAAGGATTTCCTCCTTGAGGACAGGTTTTGTTTTGGTTTTTTATTTTTTTAAGCTGTATCTATCTATCTATCTATTTATTTATTTTTAAAGATTTTATTTATTTATTTATTTGTTTGTTTGTTTATTTATTTATTTATTTGAGAGAGAGAGAGAGAGAGTGAAAGAGCACAAGCAGGGGGAGGCACAGAGGGAGAGGAGGAAGCAGGCTTCCTGCTGAGCAGGGAGCCCGATGCAGGCCTCGATCCCAAGACCCTGGAATCATGACTCCAGCCGAAGGAAGATGCTTAACTGACTGAGCCACCCAGGCGCCCCAAGATTTATTTATTTATTAGAGAGAAAGAGAGTGAGCAAGCTGTGGGGAGGGGCAGATGGAAAACAAGACGGGGAGAAGCAGACTCCCCGCTGAGCAGGGAGCCTGATGTGGGGCTGGATCCCACAGCCCTGAGATCATGACTTGGGCCGAAATCAAGAGTAGGATGCCCAACCGACTGAGCCACCCAGGCACCCTGAGGACCGGGAGCATGGCACAGATATTTGGGCTGTCCTGTATAACCCAGGATTGGGAGGGGAAAAAATAAATCCATGTTCACGTCCCCATCTCAGCCTTGATTCACTGTGTGATCTTGGCCAAATCACTAAGCATCTCTGGGCCTCCATGCTTCCAGCTGAGTTATTGTCCAGGACGGTCAAAGGGATGGAAATGAAAAGAGGAGACAAGACTGTCTTCTGCGAGGGTGAAGATGAGCAGTGTGGTGAAAATTTCCTGACTCTCAGTGCTGGTGGGAGGTGGGACAGAGGCGGATCCAGCCCGGTCCTTCCTGAAGAAGTGACCTCTGGCTCCCACCACACCCACACCCACTTTTTCCTTTGATACTTGGGAGAGCACTCTGGGCCCTCCCTTGGACTGATAACTGACAGCTTCCTTTTCCGCTGCTCCTTGGCAGCCCCCGCCCCTGACCCCCATCCCCGGAGGCCCTCTGAGCTAGCTCTGGCTATTTATGGCACCTCCTGGGGGCCTGGTTCCTGGCCGGTCCCTGGTTCTCCTTTCCAAGTCCTACCAGTTTCCCCCGCTGGCCCCAGAGTGCAGCCGCTAATCTGGGATCAGGTGCCAGGGGCTTGGCTCGGCCTTCTGCAGCTGCCACTCTACTCTTTAGGGCAGGCATTCCCCAACCCCCCTGTTAACACTCGGGTAAGTTTCTATCCCTTTGCCCCTCCTGCAGAGGAGGAGACAGAGAAATGAGGCATCTAGTTCAAGGTCACAGTAGGAGTCGGTGGGGTGCTGGAATTTGAACCCACAGGTCTGTCAGCCTCCAAGTTCCAGGCTTTTCCAACTGTGTTGTGCTGCCTGGGATTCAGTAATAGGGAGCACTGACACTAACACTGCCCTTCCTGGGGGGCCTGACACTGTTCTCAGCAGGTCATGTCAATTAGCCCATTTACTCCTCACGAGGATGTCGGGGTAGGTACTACTATTATTCTCATTTTTTTTGGTAAGGAATTTGAGACCAGAGAGCTTAAGTGACTTGGCCAAGGTCACACAGCTAGTGAGAGCAGAGCTGTGGGCTGCCAGAGTCATGCTGTTGCCCCTTCACCATTCGGCCCCTACCGCTACCAGGACGCCCGAGGCCGGGATCCGAGGAAGGAGGCGCAAGAAGGGCTCTAGGGGAGGAAGGCGTTCTTCAGGGACCTTGGCGCTGGGAGCAATCAGTATGTGAGGGATGCCCACGCGGAGGTGTGCATGTACGTGCGGGGTGTGTGTGTAGAGGGTACAGGGATAGAGACAGAGCAGCTGGGGAGTAGGGATGGAAACCAAGAAGGGAGTGCTCCCAATCTGTCCCGGCAGGCCCCAGCCCCGTTCTCTCCCAGAGACCAGTGGCTGGAAGGAGCTGTATTCGGCCCAAGAGAAGCAGCAGCCTGCCTCTCCCGGTCCCACTTCCCAGGGGCGTTTCGGAAAACATGCGGATGTTCTGGAGGTGGCCGCGGAGTAGGGGACAGGGTCAGGCACAGCTGTTCCTTGGGTCCCAGCCTGATCCCGCGCTGCCCTCGCTGGGAAGGGAGTAGAGGCCGGGAGGAGCCTAGTGGAAAATAGAAGCCTCACCAGGGGAAGGTTTAAATTCTCACTTTGTGAAAGAAGACACCTCGGGAGCACGTGGACGGAGTGGGTGCTTTATGTGCAGCGACAGCTGGGACCCCAACAGCGCGTTGCCCCAGAGACCCAGCCTGGGTGTGCCCGTCCCTCGGTCACTACCGAGACGAGGTACACAAACAACGGGCTGCAGGCACCAGACACCCCCTGGCGGGCAGAAGCCTGCGCCCTCCAGCAACCGCTCTGTTGACATAAACACGGGCTTTGAGCTTTGGCCGGCCGGGGGTGGGGGAGGGGACCCAGGGTCTCCCAGAGGTCTAGCGCTGAGATCAGGGAAGGCACTGGGCTCATAGGGCCGGCCAGGGTTTTCAACATCCTCCTGTGCAGAACGCAACGCTCGGCTTGCCAGGCAGAACGTGCTGCCCCCCAGGGAAAATGGTGACACCGGGACTTTAGTCCCGGTCACCGCGGTCCTCCATTCCAGCAGCCACTCCCGGCACCGCCCGGCTCCTGCGGCGGGCGTTTTGAGTCTTTGAGGAAAGTGAGCTGATAAGAATCATGCACACGAAGGTGACTAATAGTGTTCCTCTTTGAAGGGGGTGTTTGCAGGGCCAAAGAACCTACGAGGAGAAAGCGATAAGCTGAGTCAACTTTTGAAAGGAGAATTTCAGTGCTTAGAACGGTCAGCGTGTGGAACAGGTGCAGGTGGAGGGGACAGGGGTTTCTTTGGTGCTCCTGTGGGCAAACAGTTTCTGTGTGGGCTGGGAGATCTTGGAGATATAGACAGTAGAGGGACGAATGAGGCTGAAAAGATACCACTGAGGCATCTGGTGTGACAGAGAGCCTGTCCCGGTTTGCACACTAGCAGAGTGGCCCTAAGTGGGTGAGGGTCCTTGAAAGCTAGTGGGGAAAGAAGGGGCCTCGAGGGACCCTACTGAGTATAAAAGAGGGAGGTCCAGGGGCACCTGGGTGGCTCAGTGGCTTAAAGCCTCTGCCTTCGGCTCGGGTCATGATCGCAGGGTCCTGGGATCGAGCCCCCCATCGGGCTCTCTGCTCAGTGGGGAGCCTGCTTCCCCCTCTCTCTCTGCCTGCCTCTCTGCCTACTTGTGATCTCTCTCTGTCAAATAAATAAATAAAATCTTAAAAAAAAAAAAAAAAAAAAAGAGGGAGTTCCGGATCCGAGGGGGTCCCGACCAGAGCCAGTCTTTGTGCAGGTTGGTAACTTGCCTGCCACTAAAGGGAATCAGCAATAAGTCCTTAAAACAAGAGGGCCTTGTCCTTGTTTTCCAGAACTACAAGAAGGAGGAAGACTCTGAAACTCAGCTTGGGGTGCCGGGGAATTCCAGGGGGTCAGATGGAGGTGACCACCACAAAGGAAGACTTTGGAGCCCTGGCCCAGGCCTGGCAACACTCTGGGGGCCTTCCAGTACTTTCTATCTCTACCTGCCCACGGGGAGGAGGGGCCGGGGCCGCCCAGAGAAAACACCACCTGCACTCTGCTCCCTCCCTGCCCGGTGGACCAAACTTTGTCCACTCTTGGTCTCCCTACTTCACCTCGCCCCTGTGTGGCTCCACTCTGCAGACTTGGCAAACGGAGGAAGAATGCAGCGTTCCAGGGAGGGAAGGAGGGACTAAGACGCAGCAGAAAGAGACGTATCACCATCTGGGGGTGCTATGTTACCTGCTGCAGCTCCCCACCTCTGCAGACACTGGCGGGAGGGGGGTACTGCACAGCCCTTGAGGAGCTCATCTCCCCCTTCCTGCCACCCTCCACCCAGTGACTCATATTCACATGCTGTGCGCTTGCTCAGAGGCAAATGGAAAACTACCACCGGAGGACAGAAAGCACACACATATGACTGGGGTGGTGGGATCCCAGGACACATCTAGCAAAGACAGGAGGCAGCTCTGAATCTACTCCGGCATAGCTCTAGGTAACTCCGGATATCTAGGAGAGGCCCAGGGCATTGTGCGCTCCAGGTGTGGCTTAGAACTGGGAGGTGGGGTGGGGTAAGGACAAGGGGTTCGGGCAGATCGGGAGACCAGGGGATTAAAGGCTCCCACCCAGGAACCAAGGAGCAGTGCAGAAGGGAATTTTTTAAAAAAGATTTTATTTATTCATCCATTTGAGAGAGAGAGAGAGAGAAAACGCTCACAGGCACGAGCGTGTGAGCGGGGGAGGGGCAGAGGGAGAGGGGCAAGCAGACTCCTCACACAGGGATCACAGAGCCCAACTTGGGGCTCAGTCTCATGACCTTGAGGTCATGAACTGAGCTGAAATCAAGAGTCGGACGCTTAACTGACCAAACCACCAGGCGCCCCGACAGAAGGGAATTTTAAGGACGACTCTGGGGACAGAAAATGAGAGTTTGTGGTTGGAGTCCTGCCCTTTCTGGCTGTTTCTGCTCAAAGCCAGGAAGCCCTTTAGTTTGGCTCATCCCTATCAGGCGGTGTCTTGTTATTACAGGGCTCGGGACACTGCCCAAATCAAGCCTTGTTCTAGGGCCAAGCGTCCAAAACTAGAGGTATCGGGATGCCTGGGTTTGTGGATCGGCTTGCACTGGGGAGGGCAAAGTCATGCCATGGGCTTGAGCAGACTCTCCTCTTCTTCGAGCATCAGTTAAACTTCCAGAATTAGCTGGTGACGCCAATAAAATTCGGAGCAAATATTTATACTGCTTATATGAGATGATGACGACAACGACGATGACAAATAACTCTGGGGTGTTAACTTCTCTAAGGTCACCCGGTGACAGCGGAGCAGGGACCCGTGCAGTGCGGTGGCTCCGAGCCCACCCTCGATCGGTATTTATAGATGATGCTTCTACGTTTAAAACAGTTACACATATAAATGAAGTTATAAATTCAACCGAAAGCAGCTTTAGAAAATTTGATTGGGGTGAAGACAAAATCCACCTGAACTTGCAACATAAAAAGCCAGTCATTTTGTGCCTGTGACACTGGTCTGGCTGGCCGCTAGACCTGAGGAGGAGGTCACTCACTCTCCTGGATCTTAGGAAGGGAGGGAAATGCAGCGGGGGGTTCTTGGAGCAAGATGGGGCTCCAACAGGTGGCCCCTGGGTTCCCCTCCTAGAATAGCTAACAGGCATTAAGCACGTCCACTGTGCCAGACCTCATTTTACTCGTTATCTCATCTCTTCCCGACAATTCTAGGGGTCCCCGTGGCACAGGTGAGACAAATGAAGAACGGACAGTGAAGTCAGTTGCACTGGGTTCCCAGTTAGTAAATGACAGTCCGTACCAAGCCCAGGCCGGCCTGCCTCCAGACCCAGAACTGCAAACCACGGCACCGCATGGCCTTCCTTCCCCAAGATGATCTGATTCTGTGGGTCTAGAGCGGGGCTGGAGTCCAGGCCTTCGAGAGCTGCCCCAGGAGGTCACTGGGCCACACTTTGAGAACCAGGCTGGTAGCTGTTTCAACCAAGCTGAACATTAGAACCACCTGAGAAGTTTCGAGAACTATGAAGACCGCTTCCCTTCTCCAAACAGGCTTTTTCAATGGCTCCAGAGTTGTTTGCAGGCATTGGTGGGGTGCTGGTCAGCATTTTCTTTTAATGGCACCAAGTGTTCATTTTTCCAACCAATAAAGATACCTGAATAGGGGCGCCTGGGTGGCTCAGTGGGTTAAAGCCTCTGCCTTCGGCTCAGGTAACGATCTCAGGGTCCTGGGATGGAGCCCCGCATCGGGCTCTCTGCTCAGCGGGGAGCCTGCTTCCCCCTCTCTCTCTGCCTACTTGTGATCTCTCTCTCAAAAAAAAAAAAGATACCTGAATACCCGCCGTGTTCTGGGCTGCACTGGGCCTGGGGACGCAGGGTGGGGGTCCCTGGCCTGCCTCGCTGGGAGGATCATGCCCTTTCTCGAGTTAGGGAGGGTGCAGATTCCTTCTTGCTTGTTCTCCTTTGGCGAGCTCCAGAAAGAGCCAGTCTCCTTGAACGATGATGTCCTTCTGGCTTCTCCCCTGTGTGGTCCTCGGCCCCCACCAGAGAGGTCATAGCTGTTCTCCACCCAGAACTCTGCTCACGGAAACACAGGTTGTCGAAGTGAAAAGAGCCCCGAGAGATTATCCATCCCCGGAGCTCTCAAATTTCAGTGAGAGCTCACACAAGTGCTGGGAGCGTGATAACTCTGAAGATGCCTGGAGTCCGCCCCAAAAGTCCTGATGCTTAGGTCACGGGTGGGGTCTAAGGAACATGCATTTGTAATAAGCTTCCCAGTGGCTCTGCGATGCACTCAGCAGTGGTTCTCAGCTGGGCTGCAGGAGGCCCTGGGGGGTTGTAAAAACACGGATGCCAGCTCCGTGGGAGTGGTCAATATTTTTAAAAGCTCCTGGGCAGGGTGTCTGGGCCTTCTAGCTGACCTTGTTTGGGATCTGGGGGGGTGGGGGGGCAGCCCCAGGGGCAGTCACTGCTACCCTTGCTACCACCAGGGCCTTGAAACAAGAGGAGAAGAAAACAATAGGATAGAAGAAACGAAAATAAAGAAGCCAATGAGAAGATGTAGAAAGACAGAAGTCTGAAATCACTTAGCAGCACCGAGGTGTTCATCTCTTTTCCTCAATGTTTTCTCTTATTATAATCGTCATTAACTGATTTTAAAAAATTAATAGTAAAAAAGTATATGAAAACAAAAATAAAAAATGAGTCATAATCCTCTTTAGCAGAGATAATCGCATAAGGTCTTAATATGACATATGTGAAGTACAGTATAATATATTGTATAACCATACTATAATATTATTATAATAACTGTAGTATACTATGATATATATTATACACATTATATTATTGTTATTAATATTATTAATTAAAATCCAATGAAATAACATTAAACTATTCTAAAATAAAATATAATATATAAACCTGACATGTATACTTCGCATCTTTTTTTTTTAACTTTATCTACTTTTTGCTTTTATACCACTTTTCAAAATAACTTTGTGCCCCAGGTAACTGAAATCTAAGTCCTAAATATCCCGGCCCTATCGGGAGGGCGCGGGAGTGGAGAGGAAACGGTGCGCCCACCCTCTGCTCCCCGTGCACTTGGCCTCCTGCTCGCATTGACCGACAAGCACTCCGACACATGCGCAGACGCGTCTACCCTCGCTCCGCAGCCCTAGGCTTCCCGTACCCAGATACGCACTTCGCATCATACCCTCAAAGTGCGTAAAGGATTTTACTAATGGATATTACTAAATTACTTTATTAATACAGGATTAATTAATTTACATTAAGTGTAGAATAAGGTTCCCCTCTCCCGTTTCTGAAATGGAATGGAAATTGGCACCAGGGGACCCAGGACAGTGACGACATTGGCCCGAGTCATCTTCGGGGATTCATCGATCCCTGACCCCCCCTCCCCCTCTTGCCCTCTCCCCAGAATAGCCCCACAGCCCTGCCTGCGTTCTCTTCTACTCCTACCCTGGCCATCCTCCCTCCGCTCCTGTCTCTGGTGCCTCAGTCGCTCTTCTCCCCGATGGACTGAGGCTGATGGTTGGGACAGAGGCTGTCCCTCCACAGGCGGTAGGCGATGGAAGCGGTCACGGTGAGCCAGGCCAGGTAAGGCAGCAGGAGCAGGGCGGCCAGCTTGTTGATGGGGTGCCAGATCAGCGCTGTGCTCACCACCAGTCCGTAGAGCAGCAGCAGGTGCAGCAGGGCCTGGGCGGGCGAGGGGCGGGGGGAC
Organism: Potos flavus; assembly: GCA_028534135.1. Taxonomy (NCBI): domain Eukaryota; kingdom Metazoa; phylum Chordata; class Mammalia; order Carnivora; family Procyonidae; genus Potos; species Potos flavus. The sequence goes on from CM052886.1 coordinate 98,364,430, forward strand.
CCGCGGTCAGGCGGGGTGCTCTGCGCACTGAGCCCTCCGCCTTCCCGCAGCACCCTGGACCCAGCGAGCCAAGTCGCTGAGGTCTGGGCACTCAACCAGAGCTCAGAGAAGTCTGCCCACCCCTTAGCCTGCCTGCGCTCGATTGGTCTCCTGTGTTTTCTGCTCTGGGGGGCCCGGGGGTTCTCACCTGCTCCTACACTACCTCCGCTGCATGCCTTACCAGACCGTGGGTGTGGGCTGCGAAAAAAAGAATCAAGGCAGCCCAGCTGACGGCGAGCTTCACAGCATAGAGGCCGAGAGGCAGGGCCAGGGGCCGCCCGAAGCCCCCTCCCAGGTCCTTCCACACCAGGTAGGAGGCATAGCTGTGGAGAGAGGGTGGCCGAACGCTCAGAGGGAGGGAGGACTCTTGGTTACCAAAAGGAAGCCCTATGGGCTGAAGTGGGAGCAAGCGTGTCTAAGCATCCCTTGAAGGCCGGAGGGGAGGTGGTGGGAGGAGCCGGGCACAGGGAGGTCCCGGAGGCCATGGGGAAACTTGGAGAGGGGGAGGGACAAGGCCGGCTGGAGTCCTGGGCAGGCACAGAGGGGACCCCCCCCCCGCCCCCCGCAAGAGGCAAGATGGCGTGCCATCCCTGTGAAGGCCAGAATGCAGTAGTAGCTCAGGTGTGGGGGGCCTTGTTCCCACCCTCGCAGGTACCAGGGCCAAGGTAGGAGAAATGGGTGCTCACCCCATAACAAAGTAAATGGCTATCCACCCTGCCAACAAGACTTTGTGAGGCGGGCACCAGGGCGGTTTCTTTGGGTTGTCGTCCCAACCAGACGTCCGATGACGAGTGAGCAGCCAGAGCAGGATGGGCCCCAGGTGCGGAAGGGCCAAAAAGATGGCACCCTGAGGCCGCATTCCCCCCACAGAGGCAAAATCTAGGAAGGCAGACAGCGCGCTGGTGGCGGGCCGCCCTCCTAGTCCTTTCCCGGTGCCTGCTTGACTGTCTCCACCTGCTACCTGACCCCGTTCCGTGCCCTGAGCCCCTCCTGGGAGGTCTGGGAAGAGATGCCTTTCTCCCCACCTTGGCCCAGCTCCCATCCTACACTTGCAGCCCATACTGCCTGGTTCTTTCTCTGGCTTCCACGGACTTATTTTCTCCATACCACCCATTTGGCACTCAGAAGAGACTGTCCAGTATTGATAACTGCTTCTGAGTGCAAGGCTCCCTCCCCCCCGTGTGGATCTGACTCCTAGAGTTCGGGTCCAGGTATGACCGTCTTTTCTGCCTCCCACAGTGGACGGCACTTGGTCAGGTACATAGCAGGCCCTTGGCAGGGACGCTGCCTTATGCTGAACTCAGCCAAGCTGATACAACCCTCCTGGAAGAACCAGAAAGGCAGGATCCAGAGATTCCCTGGGGGAGGGTCTTTTCCAGTCCAGAATGGGGCAGCCTGTCTGCCCCCAAGCTTATCTCCATACGCCAGACTGGCAGACCCAAGAGGCCCACCCAGCCTGAGCTGCTGCCCAAATTTGAACTTAGCTGAATGACACTGGGTTCCTTTCTCTGAAGCCTTAGGTCTCGCCTGCCCCTCAGGGGCTGGGGAGGTCCCTCCTCCACCTCTCCACTTCCGGAGGGACCGAGCCCGCGACACGAGTGCTCAGCTTTCTTGTGGCCTGACTTCTCAAAGAAGCAACTGCCTGGTCTTTGATTAAAAAGATGCCACTTTCCTTTGCACGCGGAACGAGGCCCGGACCCTCCTCCAGCCAAGGCCCCCCACCCCATATCTTTCTCATTTGCACCTGATACTTCAGCCTCCTCCCCATGACTGCCGGGACTGCAAGGAATGCTTCACTTGTTGGAGCGATTCTCAGTGTCCCGGAGTGACTGCCTACTCCAGCCTTCCCTGTCCAGGGCCCCTGTCCACGTCCTGGAGGTTCCGGGGACAGGGCTCTCTGACCTGCCCGGCCCTGCATCTCTCTATTTCTCCTCACTGGCCATTCGTTCATCTCCTGCCTTCTTGTCTCTCTCTCTCTTTCTGTTTTTATGCCCAGTGTTGGAGGCTTTTCCTGCACCCCCACCCTCCTTTCTCCTGATTTCCACCCTCTTGCTGCTGCCTCTTCATTCCCAGGCCTGCATTCCCCTTACCTCAGGCAGCACACCTCCCAGGCCGAGTGCCCTGCCCGATGATATCCGTTGTGTGCAAAGCAGAGGAGGGTGGGGGACGGGGAGAAGGGCGGAGTGAGGCTCCCAGCTGGCTTGTCTTTCTCCAATGACAAGGGGGCGGCACTGGCCTGTCTCCATGGCCCTGAAGGGTTCCTTTTAGGAGAGGTCCTCCTGGTTGGCCAGACCTGGCCTCTGGAGGGGGCCCCTTGTTAGAAAGATTGAGGCTTTGGCACTGTGGGAGCCTGATCCCCTGGGCCGGCTCAGCCCCAGGCTACAAGCCTACCGAAGCTGATGGCCTCCGCCTCCCGTGAACTGGCTTGTGCCCACGGGGGTGGTGGGGGCCCTCAGGTTTCCCCAGGACCTTCCTGTAACAGGGATTATCCCCCAAGTGAGGCAAGCGCCAGCGGCTTGGAAATGAGTTCATGATATAGGGATGCAGTCTCTGGTTATAGCCTAGTTGGCATGCTCCTTCCCGGCTCGGAACTCAAGCTTGACAGATTTTCACAAACCCCTATAACTTCATGACTCAGAGGAGAAAGCAGCTTCCTGTGTGACTCAGACGGAGCCTTGTCCAGCAAAGACTAACACCCGCCCTTTCCGTCCCTATAAAAGTTCTGAGCACCTCTCCCTTGCTCGTCCTTTACTCATGAGGTCCCCTTCCCAGGGTGGCGGCTCTCCATCGTTCCTTTGCCCCATCTCTCCGCTTTGGGGACCCAGGCACCCCTGGGAGGTGTTCATCCCATCCTCTGGCTTCTACCCTGGGGAAGGCAGCAGCGGGGAGGGGGGTACAATCAGGGACAAGAGGCTGGGCAATCATTAACTGAGATGAAAGCAGGGGCAGTCACTTATATTCCGTGAGATGATACCTGGGGGTCTGGGGAGTTCACCGCAGTCCTCGACGCAGGAGGCCAGCCCGCGGGGCCCGCCGTGACAATGGTTTCCACTTACTGGGCATCTACTTTGTGGCGAGCATTTTACAGTTATTAGCTCATAATGACCATGCTTATCCCTCACGCGGTAGATCATATTGTCTGCATTCATCAGACAAGGGAAGGAAGGGAGGCTCAGAGGGGTCGAGTAACTCGCCTAAGCACAGCCAGCCACCAGCTGAGTCTCCCGTGTTCAGTGTCTGTAGTCTGGGGCCAGAAACATCCTTTTTTCTGAGCAAGTCCACGAATTCGCTCAACAAGTCTTTATTTGATACCTGCTACGGACCAGGCTGTACCAGGAGCTAAGAGTACAACAGCAAACAGCTGGAAGAAAAAATCCATCTTCGCGGGGATCTTTCATTCCGCTGGCACTATCTTTCCGAGGCAGAATTTCTATGAAAGGACTCAGGCTGGCAAACAGCCCAAAGTCTGCTCTCCCCCAAGTGCAGGGCTCCTGCCAACGCTGGCGCGGGCAGGGAGCAGATAGGGGAAACACCCCGGAGCTGCCAGCACCTTGTGAGTCCTTAACCCTCTCGGCGCCTCCTCTTGTCAAGGGCATTGTCTAAGCTCCCGGACCAGCTGCACTGGCATCAGCTGGGAGCTTCTTAGAGATGCAGAATCTCAGGCCCCAGCTCAGACCTATATGGGATCAGAACCCCCCTTTTCACCCGATCCCTCGTGTGCTTTGTGTGCACGCTGTTGTTTGAGAAGCTCCCATTGGGGCTCCCTCCTCTTACCTTCTGCCCTTTCCCTAGTCTCTGGCGGGAGCAGCCGCTCACCAGCAGAGGGCGCTGTAGGGAGGGGGTTCACCTGTACCCAGGTTTTCTCTTTCTCTGTCCCCTCCCTTCCAGACCCAGACTCGTGAGTCCACTGACTTCTGGGATCCTCAGCTACTCCCCCGCCTCGGCTGGACTTTGCCAATAGACAGGGACAGACTCCCTCACCCCTCTTTAGGGCCCTGGGAGGCAGGTCACTGCCGGGAAGCTCAGGGCCACTCCTGCCGGGATTCCCCGCCCACCTCCACTTGTCTGCTGGCCTGGTGACAGGGTCTGGCTGACCTCTCTGTTCCCCAGAGAAGGAACTGCTGTTCCTGGACAAGCTGACGGCCTTTGGGAGCACCTACCCGGTAAGGTGCGCACCCCCGGGGCAGCCGGGGGTGGGGTGGGCATTGCAATGGAGCTGCCTGGGGCTCAGAGTGGGAGCAAGGCCAGCTTAGCCAGAGTGTGGAGAACGTCTGCTGGAGGAGGAGAGGGCAGGGGCAAGAGCCCAGGGGGCATGAGGACCTGGGAGACCACTGTATGCACTATGGAAATGTAGACTATGCTGATGAACGCTGCCCACGGCAGGTTTGGACTTATCCATCCCGGTACTTTTTATGTGTTTCAGTAAGGAGCTAGCAGGGTTGGAGTAGGCACGGTAAGAACCAGGGATGCGGGGGAAGGGTTGAGAGCTACCTCGAAGGACATGAGCAGAGCGTTGCAGCAGGAATCCAGATCTTAGTGCTGGAGGAGGCAACTCCCGAGGGACAGGTGATGGCCGCATTCTAAAGGACCATTGTCTTGGGGAGCTGCTACCCTGGATGATCTGGGGTCAGGGGCAAGGCAGACTGGAGCCATGGGTAGTTAAGGAGGCAGGCATGGGTTTGGGAAGGTCTCGGCTACATTTATCTGGTTGCCCTGCTGTAGATTCAGGACCCTTCCTCCTCCTAGGGTTAAGGGGAGAATGGAGTGAGGGCCAAGCAGCTAGGAGAGCTGTCAGCCTGGGAGAAAGGGGGCCGAGCTGGGGGAGAGTTAATGAATGGGCTGCCCATGAGAGGCCCCTTGGGGCCTTGGGGAGCAATATGCCAACTGTTCCAGGTTGGGAGGCTGGGCAGGGAGACTCTGCTGCGCAGTCCAATGGGGTGGAGGGGATTTGGACTCTGGTCTTTGGAGGCTCCAGGAAGGTTGTTGCTACAGAAACAGCGGAGTTCCTCCTTTCTTTCATGTTAGCTAGCCATGGGTGCCTTTGTGGGCAGGGGGTGGGGGGCGTCCCGCACCGTGGAACCGAGGCTGTGCCTTTTGGGTCTTTCCATTTATTTTTACTTTATTTTTGTTTCTTTCTCTTCCAACTTCACTTCCTCTAGAAGTGGAAAGGAAGAGAGACCCCGGGCGGGGGGAGGGGGAAGAGGGCAGGGAGAGAAAGGCAGAGTTTCTGAAACACAGTTGTCATCCCTGTCCATCCTTCCCTCTGCCTTCAGTTGTAGCTTAATAACCTCCCATACGTCTCCACGGTGGGGAGAAAACTTGGCTTCCTTATCTGGGAAATGGAGATTGAAAATAACACCTAGCTCACAAGGCTACCGTGAGGATCAAATGAGAGGGGCCACATAGAGTGCCCCAAAGCAGTGGCGTGGGGTAGGGCTCCATGAATGAAAGCCAGTGTTACTGCAGTTATAATTCCAATTATCTTTCCTGTGGGAGGACCTTTTGGAATGGCTGCACTGTGAAGGGAAGCTGGCTGCCCCAGCCCCCTTTTCCAGCAGATGTGGGCCCTTACCAACTCACCCACTTCACTCATGTGCTCTGCAAGGGGCTTTGGCTGAAGCAGGTTGCTACATTGTGTCTGTAGCATTGCATTGGAAGGGGAAGGGAGCAATGCCAAACCTTCCTCCCTGTCTACATTTTCAGTGGGGTCGTGGGGTGGGGGTGGGGGAATAGATCCCGCCCCAGTCCTTAATCCTGAGGCTACAGAGGAGTTTCTGCCCCTGTCTGGGAGGACCTAAGGAAAGGGGCTTGGGTTTCCTGGGCCCTGAGGAAGGAAGGAAGAAGTGGGCATGGAAGGAGCTGGAGGCTGGAGGAGAGACCTCAGCTCCGGGACCGGGTGTGAGCCGAGGGAGTAGGGAGGAACGGATGCCAGAAGCCTGTCTCTAGTGCAGACGCTGGTGAATCAACCACCGGGATCCCCAGGGTTTTGAAAGAGGTATTATGCCCCCCAGAACTCGGCTCCAGAGAGAATGAATCACATTCCCTCAGGAGCTTCCTGAGAGCTACCTAAGACATCATCTTTATCCCACAGTGCGAGGTACACAGCTGGTGCTCAGGAAATATGACAGCGTAGAGTCAAGGGTGGTCCCGAAAGGTGGGATGGCAACGGAGAGAAACTTCGGAGGGGTGAGCGTGTCAAGGGCTGGTGAGCCACAGGGAGGCGCTGTCGAGCCGGAGGGGGATCCAGGTGGGTTGGGTGAGGCAGATGGGGAGAACAGCTGGAGCAAAGGCCAGAGGCTGGAATTAGCGGGGTGTGAGGACCCCAGCCAGGCCGGAGTGTAGGGTGTTGGAGATTAACGGAGGATGAGGGCAGTAGACTCTGGAGGGCCTCAGGAAGGTCTGGCAACCGTATGGGGAAGCTGCTGGAAGGGCCGGGTTCCAATCTGATGCCCCCGCTGGTAACCAGGTGAGCAGACAGCGGGCACCTGCCTTTGCCCTGCCTCCTTCCAGCCTCACTGGAGGCACCCACCTTTGGTTTTCTTTCTCTTTTTGCTTCCACATTTAACTGTGTTACTCTCCTTCTATTTCACACGTCCCTGTGAGCTACCTTCTGACCTTCCTGGCAGTAGGTGGGGCATCAAGAAACATATTTGGGCAGGGCTTTATCATCTGCAAATGCTTTCCCCGTGATCTCATGCCATCCTCACAATCACTCTGAGCGGTAATTATTTCTTAACTTTTGATAGCTTTTCAAAAGAATTACGAAGTTAATTTTTAAATACACGCCTGGGGTGAAAAAATTCAAATACAGGAAAAAGAGTTTAAGAAAATTGAAAGTCCTAGTTCACACCTTCCACCCTCTCAATTTCCTGTCTGTTTCAGAGCGACTGGTGGGAATTGCGTGGGGTAAGTCCTCTCAGACCTGCATTGCCCTAGACAGGAATCACTAGTAGGTTCCAACTGCCATGTGCTGTGAGTGTAAAATACACACGGATTTCAAAGACTTAGTGTGAAAACAGAATGTAAAATATCTCAGTAAGTTTACATTGATTTCCTCTCAAAGGCATATTTTGAATATATTGGGTTAGAGACATAAACTATATTATTAAAATTAATTCCTCCTGTTTCTTTTGACCTTTTTATTGTGGCCACTAGAAAGTTTAAAATTACATTTGTGGCTTATATTATATATATATTATATATAATAAATATGTATTTCCATATATATGAAATATATATATTACATGCATATGTAAAGATTTATATATGTGAACATACATATATCTACATATACATATGTGAAGATTTTATTTAATTATTTTAGAGAAAGAGTGATGGAGGAAGGAGCAGAGGGAGAAGCAGAGAATCCCAAGCAGACTCCCCGCTGAGCACGGAGCTCAACCCGGGGCTCGATCTCACCACCCATGAGATCGTGACCTGAGCCAAAATCAAGAGCTGATGCTTAACTGACTGAGCCACCCGGGCACCCCAACTTACATTATACTTTTACTGCATAGTACCGTTCCAGACCTTTCTCTGTGATTGATCTGTATACACCCATAAATATGCATCTGTACTTGTCTACAGTTCTGTTATTTGCATTAATGGGATCAGAGGATGTCTAGTTCTCTGTAACTTGCTTTTCTAGTCAAAGATTTTTCCGTGAGGATCAAGAGGGGTATTCCAACAGATGCAGAAACTGAGGGACAGTAAACAATATGACAGACTCGCTCAGCCAGTGGGCAAGGTGGCACTTGAATTTACATCCTCTAACTCCAAACCCAAGCTCTTTCTGCCTCAGGGGAGTTAAATGAGATGTACTAGGCCATGGGGAGCCATGGTAGGTTCTTGAGTAAGACAGAGATAGGTGAAGTTTCGTTAAAGGTACTAATCGAGGATGCACTGAAACAAAGACAGTTGGCTCCCCCACTGCAGCCGGCTGGAAGCTAAATCTTGGCCTCCATGACATTGGAAAGGCTTACCTGCCCTGCCTCTTTCCTCCTCCAGGTGCTTGGCCTTGGCTGGCCCAGGGGTGCAGGGGAGCCGGCAGCATCGAGTGACCAGGCAGATGCGCTCCCATGAGAGTTCCTTCCAACCCGCCCAGTTCCTACTGCTGGTGGGGGTCCCGGTGGCAAGTGCCCTCCTTCTGGTCCAGTGCCTTCGATGGCATTGTCCTCGCTGGCTGCTGGGGGCCTGCTGGAAGCTCGATAGCCAAGAGGACCCAGTGGCCCATCCCACTCCCCTACCGGAAAATGAGTCCTCAAGGCCATGCCCGCCGGCCACACTGCCGGAGATGGCCGCCTTCTACCAGGAGCTGCACACACCCACTCAAGGCCAGACCATCGTCCGTCAGCTGATGCACAAGTTGCTGGTGTTCTCAGCTCGGGAGGTGGATCACCGTGGCGGCTGCCTGATGCTCCAGGATATGGGCATTTCTCTGCTCATCCCGCCGGGTAATAGCACCTTCTCCCTTCTCAGCCCAGAGTTGCTCGTTGCGCGTTGTACAAGGGCGTCGCGCCTAAGGGAGCGTCATGCATAGACATCGCCATAATTCTGAAAATTATTTATACTTTTAGTAGTATGACTTTAT
>CM052886.1:98373558-98411314 GCA_028534135.1 Potos flavus
CAGGACCCCGCTGAATCGCAGTGGCCCTGAGCCCACCTTCCCTCCCTCCCATGCTGGAGGGGGCTTGCTGGCTCTTCTCCCCACTTGGTGATGGTCACCTCGACACGACTCACATTTCGCCCCCCTACCTGCCTGACTCCCACCACTTCCCCCCTACACCTGCCCTTGCCCACGTTCCTTGGCTCCTAGTGCCGTAGGAGCCAGCTGGCAGGTGCACGGGGCTCCCAGCTCCCCCGTCCCCGTCTTTCTCTGCAGCCTCTACACGTGTGTGCTGGAGGCGCCCGCGGGCCGGGACGCCCGCAAATGGCTGCAGCTGGCTGTCTTCTGCTCGCCGCTGGCGCCGGGACAGTCCCACCTGCAGCTGCGCATCTACTTTCTCAACAACACGCCTTGCGCCCTGCAGTGGGCCGTGGCCAATGAGCAGCCCCACGGGGGGCGCCTGCGCGGGCCCTGCCAGCTCTTCGACTTCACGGGGGCCCGAGGGGACCAGTGCCTGAAGCTCAAGTACATCTCTGAGGGTGAGGGAGGCGGGGGCCTGGGTCGCAGGGAGCCCCCCCCCACTCGAGCGAGGGGGTCTGGGTTTCCCCCTGGGCAGAAATCTGGGAACCTTGAGTTTCTTTTGGAGACTCCTGGGCAGGCAACGGCTTTCAAGGGACCTCTGGCTTCTGCTGCCTATGGGAGCCCCGGGCTCTGTCCACTTCCTTCCTCCGTGGTCCATTCGGCCCTGGCCCCTCCGGGGAAGGACAGGATGATGCAGGGTGGGGCAAGGGGAGGGGAGGCTTTTATTGTCCCCCTGGCTGGGGCTGGTGTCTGAGGAGGGGTCCCAGTCTTCTCTGCTCCCCCTTCCTTTGTGGCACGGGCCACTGCACTTGCTTACGGAGCCGAGGACGTCTGTGTGGTGCGTGGACAGAGCCCAGACGCGTGGCTGTTTCTGGGGGTCGTGGATGGGAGGTGGGAGGCCTGCGTGCTGTGTGGTAGCAGGAGAAGGCTGCTCACAGCGTCCCTGTCCAGGCTCCGAGGACTCGCATCCACTCGAGACAGCCTCCTGCTTTCGCTCCCGCCTCATCCCTCCCCACTGCGCCCTGCATGACACCCGCCGCAGAGCAGGCGTCCTCAAACACTTGTGGAAACCCCACTTTCTGAGGCCCTCCACTCTGCCTCCTCCCCAGGTTGGGAGAATGTGGACGAGAGCAGTTGCCAGCTGGTCCCCCATCTCCACATCTGGCATGGGAAGTGCCCCTTCCGTTCCTTCTGCTTCCGGAGAAAAGGAGGTAGTCCTGGAGACCCGGTCCGCCCCCTCCGGTCTCTTCTTCCCAACCCCCCTCCTCCCCCGCCTCTTCTCTCCTCCCCCGCCTCTTCTCTCCTCCCCCCTGCAGCTCCTCATTCGGTCAGGGATACACACACACCTTCGCTAAAAGGCGAGGAGCCACAACTGATCTTTGTAGAAAGAAAGACGGAGCGTCCTGCCCAGTGCCTTCAGATTTCAAAAGCCTGCCTGTAGAGTCCCTGTCACTTCTCCTGCTCCCTTATACCAGGCCTTGCCCTCGCTTACCTGCCATGTCCTCTCCTCTTTGTAGCCAATGAGAACGAGGACTGCTCCGCACTTACCAGTGAGATCATCGTCACCATGCACACCTTCCAGGATGTGAGTGGGAGCTGAGGGGCAAAGCAAGGGCAGGCAGGGCTTGGGGAAGCCCTGGGCAAAGTGGGCGAGGGGTCTGGTGCCAAGTCTGGCCTTAATCACACAATCAAGCAGGTGGATGGCATTCTTCCTGGGGCTGAGACCGCCTGGCCTCCAAGTTGGCCTCCATCCCTGATTCTCTCTTGTCTATCCATGGATGAATCCAGTAGGAGGGTAAAAGAACCAAACCCTTGACGGAGCCCTTCCCTTAGCCCAGAGGAACTTGGACCTCAGAGAAAAGTGGTTTCTTTCTAGGCTAACTTCTGCATCTGAGAGATGACGTCGTGTATTTTCAGTGTGGAGAGCGACCGGGGAGGGGGGCTTGAGTTGGTGGGATGAGAGTGAACTGTCCCACTCTCCCAAGGGGAGAGTTGAAGACATCAGGGCTGAGAGTCCTTGGGGAACCGTCGTGGTGCCTTAGTGGAGAGTAGGCTAGTACCTCTCAGGTTGTCACCTGCAAGGAGGGACCAAGGGATGGAGGGAAGGAGACACACGTGCCCGAGTTCAGTGTCCCCGTGTTTGGCTGACTTTCCCCTGCCCTGCGACCTCACCCAGACTTCTCCGGGTCTCTTACGCTGCACCTTCTTCGGCTTCATGTCTCAGCTCCCAAAGAGCTCAGTAGGCAAACTTAAAGCTGGAAGTTCTGGGGTCAGGGGAGCAGAGCGCAGGGGGTGCTAGGCGGGGCAGGGCTGTATCTCCTGGTAGAGTAGCTCTGGGTGACAGGCTGAAGGATATGAAGAATGGAGGCCGGTTCCCCAGTTTCTTGCTTAGAGGATGTCTCACGATCCCTAAGTGTGTTCCCGCCCCTCTGCTGGCTCAGGGCTTGGAGACCAAGTATATGGAAATCCTCAGGTTCCAGGCATCAGAGGAAGAATCCTGGGCCGCGCCACCCCCTGTCTCTCAACCACCCCCGTGCAACAGGTGAGGTGGGGTTGTTTGGGCTGCCGGCGGGGGCGGGGGGGGGGGGACCTTTGGGATCCTCTCCCCCATCGCCGGCTCCTGCGGGGCGCGCGCACCGCACCGTTTGGGGTGTGTTTGTGGAACGGACTGGGTTTCTCTGATCCTCCCCTCTCAGAACCCTGCCTCCCCCACCCCAGGCTGCCCCCAGAGCTCTTTGAGCAGCTGCAGATGTTGTTGGAACCGAACAGCATCACGGGCAATGACTGGCGTCGGCTGGCCTCCCACCTGGGGCTCTGTGGCATGAAAATCCGGTGAGAGGGGCGGGGTCTTCGGGTGGGAGGGGGCGTGGACTTGAGGACTGCAGCGGAGACAAGGGAGCCACTGAAAAGTCAGAGAATGGCTCTTCCCCACCCTGTTCCGCATAATAGAGCAGCTCTTTTTATTTATTACCGTATTCTCAGTACCTAGAGTGATGCCTCGCTCATGAGTGGGTGCTCAATAAATATTTAAAAATGAATCAGTTAACTTGTAAGTCATTGGGTACATACTAAGTGCTTGACATGCTGTGCCCTGAAGAGTAGAAGGCAGACTGTGTGATAATGTGTGTAAAGCATGTAGTGAGTGCCTGGCATATGTGAATTCAATAAATGTTAGTAGTAATGCAGGCAACGTAACCATGGTCTCTGTCAACAGCAGTCAGTAGGAGAACAATTCTGAGATAAGCTCCAGAACCCAGACTATGAGTGCAGTGGTCAGGAAGGACTGCACCCAGGAGATGGGACTAGAGCTGGACCCAGTTGAAAGCAGAGTGGGTTTAAAAATCACCTGTTTGTTAAACATTTATCAAGTACCCACATTTATCAAGTGTCCTGGAAAACTATGCTAAGCATTGGCATACAAGGCAAATGAGACCTGGTCCCAGCATCCAGGAACTCGCAGTGTACTAAGGGATACAGAGAGCCTAGCATAATAAAGGCAGGGGTTTTTGTATATATTTGTATATTGTATAAATCCACTGCTGCATAGCAAGTTGGAAACAGAGACCCAACACCTAAAGCAAGAAGCACGAAGACGTGGGGTAGCTTGGACCAGAAGTCTGAACTGGAGGGTGCAGACGGTCTCCACCTAGGAGGTGGGGATTAGAAAGGGCTTTAGTGGGGAGGTGGTAGGGAAGGGGGGAGCCGCCCCTCTGCTGGGAGAGAGTAGCACACCCGGTTGTGGGTGTGGTGTGTGCATCATGGGAAAGGGATGGGCTCACAGCAGGAAGGTTCAGAAGGGGATTTCGAGAAAAGATCAGGAAAAAAACAGCAAGATGAAGTTGTAGATGAGCCGAGGGTCTGGAGTATGGGCTTGGCTAGTACTGGAAAGAGACTCTGGAAGATTTTTGAAGAGGGGAGGGTCCTGGTGAAGCCATGGCTTAGAACAATGTTTTCTGACAGGTGGGCACGATGTGGTGGCCTGGGGGAGAAGGAGGAGGAGGGGACAGTGCGTCTGGGGTGGGGGATGTGGAGAGAGCGATTACAGACCACGGGAGCTGGAAGCAGCCTAGAGGCCCTCTCGCCCAAGCTCTCAGTGAAGGAGGAGGAAATGGGTCTAGAGAGAAGTAGCCTTCGAGCCAGGACAATGTCAGGTCTCCAGGTCGTGGGCCCTCCCAGTATCCCTGTCCCCTGGAAGGCAGGTAAGAGCAGGACAAGGGCCAGAGCTGGGGGAGGGGGTGATCCGGCCACAGTGCGCCCACCAGCCCGCCTCCCGGCCAGGTTCCTGTCCTGCCAGCGCAGCCCGGCCGCAGCCATCCTGGAGCTGTTCGAGGAGCAGAACGGCAGCCTGCAGGAGCTGCACTACCTCATGACCGTCATGGAGCGGCTGGACTGCGCCTCGGCCATCCAGAACTACCTGGGCGGGCCGCACAGCGGCAGCCCGGTGCCGGTCCGCGGGGGCGCCCAGGAGAACCATGGTCTGGAGCTGGACGAGAAGCTCTGAGCGCCCCCCACCCCCACCCCAGGCAGCGGGGCGGGCCGCCGTCCACAGCACTCTGGGCCTCGTGGCCCCCCCGACACTGAGGAAGCATGCAGCAGGTGCTCCTGGTCGTGCCCATCGATCTCATCAGAGCCCTTCGACGGTGCCTGCGGCCACCGTGAGGCCGGGGTGCCATTCATTGCCAGCCTCCTCCACAATTGCGACTCGCTTGGTCCTGCGAACACGTCCCGTCCTGGCCGGCAGGGGGCGCGGGAGCCCAGCAGATGGTCCGGCATGGCGGCCTCCGGGGAAACTCTTCCCTAGACCAGTGGACCAGGAGACTGCCCTGTTGGCACTCCTTGCGGAGTGGCCAGTCCGCCGGGATTCACTGAGCGCTTCGTGATGCCCAGCATCGGACTGGGTATCACGGGGAATCCTGGGGTAGAGGAGATGGGGCTTGGAGCTTGACAAACCTGCAGTGCTCTTGTGGGAGTCAAGATGCCCCCACGGGCTGAGGGCCCAGGCCAAAACAGCAGAGCCCTGTGCTTAGGACACGTGGGCGCGGGATGAACAGCCGAGCTTTAGGAGCTGGGGGGAGGCAGCAGAGTGTGGGCTGGAGCAGTGAGCAGGCTTCATGGGGGATGTTGGAGAGAGGGTAGGGACACGTAAGGAGTGGTGCAGCCATCTTTGGGTGGGGTGAGAAGGGGACGGTGCCGGACTTACAGTAGGAGCCTAGAGTGAGCCTGAGTGCTGCGGTGTGGAGCTCAGCCTGGTGGGTGTGACGGGAGGGGAGGACCAGGGTTCAAGGTCAGTCATGCCTGGCTGTCCACCCGTCTCCTTTGTCTTCCTTTGACTCTGTCTTCCCACCCTTGCCGTGTCTTCCTCTCTCTCTGCTATTATCTCCATCATAAAACATCCAAATGGAAAAGAAACTTCGAGATGAACGTTCGTGCCCAACCTTTTTACTCTATCTGGAACCATGTGGGTTTTCAATCTCTCTGACTTCATTTTGCTGCCACCATTTCCCGCAGCCTCTGCATCCCCAAATCTATCTCTCTGTTGCCCTCTGTCTTAGCATCTTCCCGTCTCTATGGGGTCACCGTGCCTGCCTTTGAGGGTTTCCTTCACTCTGTGAACCCCCCTGTCCTTCCCCTCAGGCAGGTGTCTTTAAACCAATGTTATGTATCAAAGGCAGTGAAAGGACCCTGGGCTACCCTATGAGTGAGCGGGGAGGATTTTACCCTGTGAATCAAGATCCAGTTTAGGGTCAGGAAATAAACAACGGGGATTAAAGAACATGCCATTCAGTCAATGAATATTTATTCACCCCCTACTATGTGTTAGACTCTGTATAGAAAAGAGATTAGTGGCTGGGGCCTGGGAAGAGAATAAAGGATTTGACTCAGTTCTAGCAATACCTTTGTTTGCAAGCAGGTGTTGTTAATTTTTTTTTAAGGGCAGGCAAACAATCTCTCGGGCAACACTAATGCTTTGCTTTTGTATTTAATTAAAAGATATGCCTCTCTGTCAAATAAATAAAATAAAATCTTAAAAAAAAGATATGAAAGCTTTTCCTATGGTAAACAATATTGTGTAATAAAATATGAAAATTACCTTTCGTCGTTACTAACCGTATTTTGCTCAGATTGATAAATTTGGATGTGGGTATGAATGGTTTTATTTGGTCAAATTATAGCGATGGGGACTGGTTGGAAGGAGGCATTTTGTAGATGGTGTTTCCAGGATGAAAATTGTCTGGGTTCAGTGTGGAAAATTGGGGAGGTTCACTTCCCGTTCTGTTAGAAGTAGCCTTCAGGGTGGGGCCCTTCCATCTCCTCCCTCCTCCGTTGTGTCCTACCCTCCTGGTTGGTGCGTTGGCCTTCCCTACTTCCTTGGCTCAGGATTGGGCTGCTAAGAGCATCTCTCTCTCCTGGAGTCCAAGTCTCTTCCTTGCTCTCCACACCAGCCCAAGCATCTTTATTTCATGTTCCTCCCTACCCTGGAATGAATCATTTTAAGAGTTTCAGGTCTCCTGGAATTGTGCATAGAAGCCTCAGGGGTTCCTGGGCTGGGACGGAATGCCTTCTGGCCCCCACTCTAATTCCTCAGAGTGGCTCACAGTGCCTGGAAAGAGATGCTTGGAAGTCTTGGGGGTAGATGGCAGGCTGCCCCATCCCTGGAGGGCACACGTATTTGCCAGCACTCCAAGTCAAGGGCTGGTGAGTTTGGGGGGCGGTGGGAGACTTAGCACTCAGCCCTGTCTCTAGCGCTAATTAGCACAGCTCTCACCTCTCCAGCTTCAGACTCTTCACTCTTGGATAAAGTGACTTTACCTCTGGCCCTTTTCCTGGTAGGCCACCTGCCTGGTTCCTAAAACACCAAACTCGGGACCTCAGCTCTTACACATGTTGTAGGGCCCTGCCTAAACTTCCTTCTGTTGGGTTTAGAGCTGGCAGGGGAATAACCAGGAAGCATTGGCCTAGGTCTGTAGGCTTAGAGGCTCCAGTATTCAGAGGTAACCCCTGTCTTTGGCACCCCATCTGCCTGCTGAGTGACACTCACGCCAACGTATGGATTCGCGGTGTCCAACGGAAATATAACGAAAGCCATATGTTTGATTCTGTGTTTTCTAATAATCATACACACAAAAAATGTAAAAAGGAGCAGATGAAGTCAGTGTTACTCTATTTTGTTTAACCTAATATGTCCAGAATATTATAATTTCCACATGTAACCGATATAAAAAATATTAATGGCGTATTTTACATTATTTTTTCATAAAGTGTTTGGAATCTGGTACATAATGTATAATCACAGCATATCTCGATTTGTATTGAACATGTGCTAAACTTTTGTTGGAAATAGTTGATCAACATTTAGCTCTCATAAAATTTACAACTGAAAAAGTACACTTAATGTAACAAGTTAAATAAGCTAAATGTTTTCCAAGAATGAAATTAGGTATAAATTTTAAAATTTAAATCAATTGAAATAAAATGGAAATTCAGGGGCATCTGAGTGGCTCAGTCGGTTAAGTGTCTGGCTCTTGATTTTGGCTCAGGTCATGATCTCGGGGTCTTGGAATTGAGCCCTGCCTGCTTCACATTCACTTGACTCTCCCTCGTGACACTCCCTCCCCCTCTCATGTTCTCTCTCTCTCCTTCTCTAAATAAATAAATGAATAAATAAAATCTTTAAAAAAGGGGCACCTGGGTGGCTCAGTGGGTTAAAGCCTCTGCCTTCAGCTCAGGTCATGATCTCAGGGTCCTGGGATCGAGCCCCGCATCGGGCTCTCTGCTCAGCAGGGAGCCTACTTCCTCCTCTCTCTCTGCCTGCCTCTCTGCCTACTTGTGATCTCTCTCTCTCTCTCTCTGTCAAATAAATAAATAAATAAAATCTTTAAAAAAATAAAATAAAATAAAATAAAAGTACTGTTCCTAAGTTGCACTAACCACATTTTGGGTGCTTAGTAGCTATGTGTGCCTAGTGGATACTGTAATGAACAGCACAGGTCTGAATTACGGATCCACCTGGGCATAACTTTAGTGTCTACTTAACTATTCACTCATTCACTCATTCATCAAACATTTACTGGATACCTGTCCTGCCCAAAATGTTGCTTATAAAAATTCAATGAAGAAGAGCACTCTTGTTCTCTAGGAGCTCCTGGATGGGGGAGTCGGAGAAAAAGGGCACATTTCCACCCCTCCCTTTGTGCACCTGACTCAAGAAGGAAATGGGGGATAAAGCCTAGGCAGGCTCTGCTGCAGGCTCCCTCTGTAGGGTGGTGGAGAGGCCGTGGATTCCCGAGTCAGGTGTTTCTGGCTCACCCAGCACATCAGGTGGGTTCTCCATTGCTGACAATAGGATCCACTCCGGCTGAGGACTGTAGACAGGGGATTTTATCTTGAAGGATAAACAATCATCTGGAGGGCTGAGAAATAGGATTGCGGTGAAGTTTCCGGAAACGGTACCCTAAACTGTGCTGTAGAATGAGACCGAGGGGGAAACCAGGGTTGCCATGGCTGGTACTACTGAGCGCTGCATAGCAGGAACCCATCATGAGGTCGCAGCCCACTGTCTCCGTTGGGAAGCAGCCCTTACCACCGCCCCTGAAGGCTGAGGTCTGCGGCCGTTCATGTCAGCGCACATGGGAGCTCCTTGCGCTACCTGCTTCTTCACGCCACCCATTTCCGAATCAGATCTCAAGTGGGGACGTAGGACTGTCAGAGTTCAGATCACTTCCTGAATCCTAGCTGCAAAGGAGCCTGGAAATTTGAATTCTGACTTTAATAGTGGAGAGGTAGGGCTCGCTGCAAGCGAATATCCCCAAATATGGGAAAAAGCTACTCAAAAGTCTCTGGACAGCCATGAACACCACAGACGTTGGCTATGGCGTGGTTAATGCTATGGTTCCATAGCAAACTCTCCTCGCAAGAAGAGTCACGCTCTCAGCAGTTTCCTGTGTGAGTCCATTGACCTTCAGAACCTTCTCGATAAAGCATGACTGCACACATCCCTCAGGGTGGCTTTCACGCCCAAACTGGATTCTGTGGTCTAGGATCAGGCCTTGACATATTTCGTGAGTATGCGGGCATACTTACGACAGCGCTCAACTGATTTATTCAGTCCCTTCGACAGCCCCATGTGCCATCCTGTGCCACAGAGGCCGGGAACTGAACCAACATTTCCCAGACCCCTTGGCAGATGGAGGTCCAGGTGTGTTTGGGTTTTGCCACTCAGCTGAACTCATGCAGGACTTTGATTTGGCATTGAATGATGTTGGGGGTTGAGCGGGATACAAGGCTGGTGCTTGTTCTGAGGAGCTGCAGTGGCCCAGGACCCACCAGCTGTGGTGGCTGCTCCTGATCCGGCACCTTCCTCAGTGGCCTGGTTCCAGGATGTGCTGTGGGGAGTCAAGACTGCAAGTCCTACTTACATCTGTTCCTTCAGCTCTTCCAATGACTATCTAGCCTCGTAATATATCATTTTGTGCTTAAACTCGCTAGACAGAGACTCTTGTAATGTACGACTAAGATCCCTATCTCGTGTGCCAATGAGTCTTTTTCTGGAAAGGCTTTCCTTCATTCTGTGATCATACCCTTCCTCGTTGTTGGTGTGTAAAGGTCTATATCTCCTGAGAGAACGGTAATGGAGAGGAGAGTTTTATTAAAATGTCCTTACTTGGGAGAGTAAAAAGGTAGCAATCCTTTGTTGATTTTAACCTTCCCAATTTAAAAAAACAAAACAAAAAAATTTGGTCTTTGAAATGCAAAAGCTTTGGAATACTCTTTTATGAGAACTGTCATCTTTACTCACCCTTTTTAAAGTCTTACACAGGTATGTTCATCTATCTACTTAGCACATATTTGACTAGTTATTATGTGCTTTGAATCATGGTGGTCCCTCATTTATTTTCTTATCTGTAGGTAATCTTCCTCATGTTGGCCTTATTCTAGCCCATGGTAAGTTTTTGTTGGTAGAGACGTTATAGCTCCTGGCCAACAAAAAGCTAACATCAATACTAGCCAGTTAGAGTCATAATATCATAAAAACATTAGCCTGAGGACAAGAATATGCTTTAAATTAGCTATCAACCAGGTGGGAATAGATTTGTTTTCCTAACAAACTAGGAAAAATGCAATCACAAAATTGAGAATAGTATTTAGGAAATGCTGAAGTGGGTAAATACGGCATTGTAGAAAATTCCTTAGTGGAGTAGAGAGTAGGGATGGGGATAAGGAAGTGCCTAACATCTAATCCAGGGAGGGATTGGTCATTCTGTCCCTGGGAATCCCACAAAACATAAGGAGAGTCTGTGACACAGAAAGGGACCCATTGATGACCTTGGTCGTTTGAGAAATCTGCTAGGAAAATCTCCGCATCTTGCTTGTGCCCTTTGTATACCTACCCATGGGGCTTCCCAAAATTGACTTTTTGAGCTATGGCTGAAGAGGCCATCTGTGGCTAGGTGGCAGAAGTGGACTATTTTCAGTCACACGACCTGAGATCTTGGAAAGATTCAATTTCTGGAAGATCTCCTTCTTTATGTGTATGTGCTGTCCTTTCTGCCCATGACCACCACCTTCTTTCTGGGCCAAACCTGTCAGATATGACTCAGATATAGACCCCCTTGAAAGCAGATAAGGTGACCCCCACCACCACTTTAGCCTTTGTTTCTTCCCCTTAATTAACTCTTTTCAACTTGTTTGATTTCATCAAAGCAGAACATGTTTCCATTCTCATAGGGTCCAGTATTGTCCCTGGCAATATGAGACAAGTAAGGACTCTGGAAACTTGGACTTGACCTTGAAATGGATTTGAACTTGAAAACCATGAACTTGAACTTGAAAACCAGCTCCACCACTTTCCATGAAGACCTGGGCAAGTCACTTAATGTGTCTGAAACTCCAACTCCTTGTCTGGATGAGAGGGGCAATACTACCCTTCTTGAAAGACTGGTGTAGAGAGTAATGAGATTATGAATGGAAAGCATGTAGCCCACTTCTTGCATATGGTCTGGTTCGATATTTGAGGCCTCCCTCTTCGTAACACCATGCAGTGACCCCTGGGGTGGATAATTATTGATTTTGCTGCAGAGAATCCCATCCCGTTCTCCAACGGCACCCCAGTTTCCTTTCAGGAATCATCTTTCCCCACTAGGAATAGTCTCAGAGAGAGATAATACCAAAGAAGGCAAAGCCTTTCTCACCTGCCCTTGGTGTGACCTGGGGGCTGGGACATGACCCATGTCACTATCACTCCAGACACGGAATCCTAAGACATTACATTGAGGAGGTGCTCTGGACTAAATGTCTGTGTCCCCCTGAAATTCGTATGTTGAAATATGAGCCCCCAGTGTGACGGTATTAGGAGGTGGGGTTTTGGGGGTAATTAGATAATGATAGTGGAGCCCTCATGAATAGGTTTAGCGCCCCTAAAAGACACAGAAGATCTTGTTTCCACCCTTTCTGCTATCCACCATGTGAGGATACCACAAGAAGATGGCCATCTGAAACCAGGTAGGTAAGTCTCCCCAGACACCAAATTGCCAGCACCTTGGTCTTAGACTTTCAGCCTCCAGAACTGTGAGAAATAAACATTTGCTGTTTAAGCCCCCTAGTCTATGGTATTCTTTAATATTCCGTTATGCTATTCTAGTGCTCTGTCAGCAGCCGGAACTAAGACAGGATGTATGGGATGGATAATGGCTCTTCAGAGCCATGGAGGTGTGGCTACCTGGCTCTTCCTTTTTCTGAACCAGGACTGGAGTTCTGTTGCCCAGGTTACCAGTGGGACCTTCCAGAAAATTCCCCTCTGGATTACATTTTCCAGAATTGATTTTTCTTGCTTGGAATCAAGAACTCTGATTGATATTCCTTAATCGTATACTGAAGCCACGAAATAGCATAGACAATGTATTTGTTATCCATTGTTGTGTAACCAATTATACCCAAACTTAGTGGTTTAAAACAATGATCGTTTATTATCTCTCACAGTTTCTCTCGATCAGGGATTCGGGAGCAGTTTTTGGTTCTGGGTCTCTGTTGAGCCTGCATCATCTGAAGGTTGGACCAGGGCTGGAGGATCCACATCCACAGTGACCCATTCACATAGCTGACAAGATGGGGCTGGTTATTGGCCAGGGGTCTCAGTTCCTTCCTGCGTGGGCCCTCGCACAGGCCTTGCTGAGAGTCCTCACAGCATGACGGCTGCATTCTTGATTCCTAGGTGTTCTGATGAGGTGGTTAGGGATAAAACAACTCTGAGTTCTTCTGCGTGGAACTGTTCTCTCCCAGGTGAATCAACAGCATCCTTCTTCCAAAGTTGTTTCTGAGCACAGGAGGCTTATCTTAATCTTGCTACTCCTAACTGTTTTGTCCTCTAAAGTAGAACAATCTTAGCGAAACTTGGAGCAATGCTGTGTAATCCTTTTTCAAAAGGCTTTGTAAATTTACAGAACACTTTGGCCATCATTTCGCAGTGGTTCCTCGCAACAACACTGTAAGGCAAACAGGGCTGGTTGTAATGGCCCCATTTCACAAATGAGGAGACTGAAGTCTATGGCCGACAAGTGTAAGTCAGCCACAGCGGTTAGGGTACAGTGTCAGGAAGCAGGCCTGGGTTTCGAACCTGAGTGTGTCTTTTACTAGCTGTGTGACCTTCAGTGAGTTGCTTGACGTCTGTCTGCCTCCATTTCTGCATCTGTAACATGGGCTACCAAGAGTGCCCCAGTAATAGTGCCAGTCTTCGGGGTTGTCAGAGTTAAATGAAATAGTGTATAGAAAACACTTAGCATAGTGCCTGGTACTTAAGAAGCACTCAGACGAGGACAGATTATGTATTTTAGTAATTTGCACAATGGGTTGGTTTGTTCTCGTTGGTGAACACACTCATTGGTGCCTGGAAACAAGAAGGACCGGCCATCCTTTCCTCTCCTCTCACTCGCCTCCCCGTGGCTCCCCCTTCTCTAATGTTTGCTCTTCCCTCCCCTTCCTCCTCAGCTATCTTATACTATCCCAATATTTGAAGAATGCGGGGTTGTAAAAATTTATAGGGTACCCATATACCTATATAGCATCCAATTTACCGCAGGCCTCCAGGAAATTGTGTTCAATAAGTACTTGTTAACTCAATCAAAAATCAAGTCACCCGTGTGGATAAATGACTAGCTGCCCAGCTGGCTGAAACAGCACGCGCGCACAGACACAGAGGCGCGTTGCCGCCGAGCTCCTTCAGGCTCGCCTTCGGAAACCTGTTCATCCCAAGCCCAGACCTTGGGAAGGGACCCCTGTGGGCTTCCCAAAGAGCAGCTGTGGTGGCTGGGTGTGCAGGTCCCCTCCCAACAAAATACCCCTAGATCCGGCAGCACCTCTCAGCTTAATAGACCACGACACACTTATTATCTTCCTGGATTCTCTTCTGCAGCAAGCTGAGGGCTGGGGGGTTCAGTGATCTTCCTAAATGAAGGCCCAAGACTCACATCCAAGCCTCTTTGTTCTAAAACCTGGACTGTGTTGCCACTTGAAAAGGTCTGCCCTGATCCCTACCCTTGTTAGAGCCGTATCTCTGGGTTAAGTCTGGCATCTCCATTAGATCCCTGTTAATAAAACATGCGAAACACACATTTTATCTGAAAGAGGTCCCGCTCCACCTTAGTGGCTAAAATTAGTTTGTCAGATCAGATAGCTATTACCTGGGGCGAGCATCTATCTAGATGAGCATCGTATTGGGCACCCATTTCTCAGTCTCCCTGCAGTTCAGTGAGGCCGTGTGATGAAATCCCAGCATTGGAATGCGGGTGCGGTGAGGTAGGCAAATGCCAGACCCAGGGTCCTGGGGCAATCAGCAGGCCACCTCCACGCTCCCTTTCTCCTTTTTACTGGCTGCAAACATACACAGCAAGAGCTTCCCCCAGGAGGATGAGGGCCACGTCTTGGGCGGTAGAGAGAGCCTGGGTCACTGACTTTCTGCTTGCAGCAGAGCTGCCTCCTGACCAGGAAGCCTCCTTCAGATGTTATATGAGCAAGAAATATTCATCTAACTACTTAAAGCCACTGGCTTATTGTCAGGTCTCTTTGTTATAGCAGCCAAACTATCTGTTAGAATTAAATGAGTTTGCCCACAGGAACTGCTTGGCACTGGGCCTGGCACATAGTAAATGCTCAGTAAATGTTAGTTCCTAGTAGGACTGAGTCTTAGGACTCTGCATTCTTCTCTGAGTCTCTTAGTGGAGAGCTCAGGAGTGATTTTCAGAAGGGCTCTGCTGGACGTGGGCTGCCCTGCTTTGGTGTCCAGGTGACCACGCTTGGCCTGGAGCAGGCATCTGCCCTCCTATTTCATGAAACGCTGAGGGCCTTCAGGCCAGGGGAGTCTGGGGGACCTGGTTGGGTTTGCTGATTTCAAGAGACAGCTTCTTGGGTCCAAGCCCTGGTGACCTTCACACCCGGTGGAAGGGCCCCTGGGAAGCAATGCTCTGGAGTGCCTGATGACAGAGGGCATCTATCTGCAGATGGGACGGGAGCGAGCAGAGCCAGTGAGCTCGTGCGAGGAACCTTGTGCTGGGACCAACTTCTCAGCAATTACTTGGTAGGATTTGGGGTTGTGTAGAAATTCTGTAATAGCAAGGAGGGGCAAAAACTGGTGAAACATGGGTAACATCTGTACTTGTGAGCCCTCTCTGGACAAGTAAGGCTGGGAAAGTTGGGTTTCCTTAAAACAAAGTTGCCCCACAGTAAGAGTCTCCCCGATAAGGGGCAGCTATGGTATTTTGCTCTTCTTAGGTTGGGGAAGACGGCTACCACTGTGCTATCATGTCCTTGTGTTATTCTTTACTGGCTAGGAACTATCTAGAATCTCACACCCACTCTGGCCCTATATTTTCAACCGAGTGTTTCTGTATGTATGTATGTATGTATATATATGTATATACATACATATGCACGGGTGTGTATATATTTTCAGCTTTTCACTATTTAAAAAAGATTTGATTGATTGATTTGAAAGAGAGAGAGTGAGTGAGGGTAAGGGACAAGCAGACTTCTAGCAGAGCGTGGAGCCTGACAGGGAGCTTGATCCCACGACCCTGAGATCATGACCTGGGCCGAAGCCAGGAGTTGGACGCTTAGCCGACTGAACCACTCAGGTGCCCCAATTTTTCACTTTGAACAAACTATAGACTCATAAGAAGTTGCACAAAGAGTCCAGAGAGCTCCAACAGATTCAGAACCCACTGCTGCCAGTCGTGGCCTCGTACTAACTGTGGTGTATCAACAAAATCAGAAAATTAGCATTGGCCCAGTGCAATCAGCCAGACCACAGACCTTACTCGGATTTCAACAGTTCTTGCAAATACTCATCTTTTGGTACGTCTTTGTGTGTCATTCGGCAATATTTTATCACATGTACGGATTCCTAGCTCACTACCACCACATCTAAATATCGTTAGCTTCATAGCAGGCACGAGAATGTTTAAAACCTACCGTGCAATGAGGAAGAACACGAGTTTTGTCATGTGACAGACCGGCTTGCAAATCCTGGCTTCTGCACTGGGTAGGCGGGTGACCTTGACCTCGATCTCTCTGAGCCCGTTGCCCCATCTGTAGAATGGGGATGATAAAAGCGGTACCTGCCCTCAGTGTTGTCTCGAAGATGAGATGAGATCGTTCCCAGCAGAGTACGTGCACTATTTTCTGCTATTACCAGTATCCTGGTCTCAATGTCTTTTGGCTTTCCGACTCAGAATTGTTGACTCAGCCTCCAGAATAATTAATAAGAAAGGGAAAAAAAAAAAGGAGGGGAACCTGCATGTGAGGTTCTCAGCACATGGAGGCTACACTTCTCAGCTCCCCTCCCTAGGACACTTGCCTGTGATAACTCTATGTCAATGTCCCTGCCATCAGCCTCGTTGATTCATGTCCCCTGTGCCCCTCCTCATAGGAGCTATGAAAGGGAAGCTCCTCAGAGGCCCCACATGACTCTTCCTCACCTTCAGTTATCTTTCCAAAGATCTCTCCTGCTTTGCATCTGTCTTACCTCCTTTTCCCCCACCTCCCCCCATGTCTTTCCTTTTTAATCACAGTCAATGGGAGCAACTCATGTTGCATGTATAATGAGACCATAATATACAGAAGTACATACGTGCAAATCAGGATTTTATTTAAGAGGAACTTGGTTGGACAGAGAGAACTCTACTCCCATTGACATCTATTTCTCTCTGTCTGTCTGTCTGTCTCTCTTATTAGACCGCGAGTAATTTGAAGGCAAAGATTCTTTATGTGAGTTGTTAAGGTACCTTTTGGGCACACACCCATGCTAACCTCTCAAATAATAATCTCCCCCCAAAATGGTAACTCCCGTGGATTGAGCTTCTCCCACGTCCTTGTCCTCGTGCTTGAAGCCCTGATTCACTTAACATCCTGCAAATTAAGTATTAGGATGAGCTCCATAGTGTGGATGCACACACTGAGGCTCAGGATGATGAAATGAGCAGCCTAAAACTATTATGTTTTTTCCCCAGAACCACATCCTCTTAACTTTCACATGTGGCCTCTCCATTCGTGTCTGCTTGATGGAGCCCCTTTACATAGCTCCGTGAAATAGTGTACAACAGCGCCATGCGTCTCTGTCTTGTTTATGTCCCAGGATCCTTACCGAGGATCCAATGACCCACTGATGGGGACTGCCCACCGCGGTGCTGTAAACAGCACGCATGCGTGAAGCGACCTGCCGCCCTGCACTCCTTGTGAGATGGACACTTTGTACTTTCACTTCTCTTTTGTCCCATGTGCTGTCAGTCCCTAACCCTACCTTGCAGTGCTGTCCTAGGCAAGTAGGAGGAAATAAATTCATATTTATCTTACAGTTATTGAAAGCTGTCTTTGTTGTAGCCACTTCCAAATGGGGTATTTTATTTTAAACACCGTCTCAGTGAATGCTCACACCTACTGACGGTAAAGGTATTATTCTCACCATTATTTCGCATACGGAAAAACCAAGGCTCACAGAGAGTAAGGTGACCTGCCTCACATCACACGACCAGTGGATTTGGGTTTTGAACCCGGGTTTGATTCCAGATCCAGTGCTGTTAAGTTAAAATCTATATATTCTCAACATTTTAAAATTCAAAATATTTAAAAGAGAAGTCAGTGACTGTCTTGTCTTTTGGCTCCTTGGTTCTCTTCCTCAGAGACAATATTGTTAATTTCTTCAGTTTTCTTCCTGAGTTATTCCAAGTATATTAACTAGATATGGGACTCTATGACTTTTTCTCACTTTTCCCACTGTCTTCTGTACTCTGCTTCTTTTACATAACAATGGATCTTGAGATGTTTTCATAATCAGTTTATAGAAATGTCTTCATATTTTTCTACAGTTGCCTAATATTCCACAGTAAGGATAGACTGTAACTTATTGGACAAATAATGGATATTTGGATTGTTTCCAATTTCTGTTGTAACAAATAATCCTGCAGTGAATAACCCTAGGCTTACATCATTTTGCATGTATGTGAGCGTCTCTGTAAAAAAAAAAAAAAAATCACCCAGGCCAAGTTTTTGGGTCAAAGGGGATGTGCATTTGGAAATTTGAGAGTTGTGAGAGCACTCTGCTCTCCATAGCGGTTGTACCAACTTACATTTCCCCCGTGCTCCTTCCTCTGCACGACACCAGATCAGAACACGGAAAAACTCAGGGAAAGCAGGGTGCGCCGCTGGGACACAGTCCTCCGGGCGCAGGCACAGCGAGGCTTCCTGTCTTCCCGTGTTCCACCCTTTCCTCACTCGGGGTCACCAGATGTTACCACTGGAGGAAGGGGAGATGTTTTCCGCAAACAGAAGACACTAGCGTATCTGTTTACAAGTGATTCACCCTCAGAGCCTCGATGAACCCTAAGAGCCTTGGCTGACTCCAGAGGAAGCTCACAGGTGGAACTGATGGTGGAGGCAGGCGGGCAGCAGCCTTCAGTTAAATGTGAACATATTAAACTTTCACTGTGCACTTTTTCCAGTGCTGGGAACTGGGCTAAGCACCTTTCATGGATTACCTTGTCGAAGCCTCCAGACAGCAGTATGCAAGATGCGTGCTGTCATTCTACTCGTTTTAAGGATACAGAAATGGAGATAATGGGATTGAGTAAGTTTTGTAAGACCACATAATTAGCAAATGGCACCCCTGGGATTCGAGCCCTTGTTTGATGTCACACTCAATCACTACACTAAACCACATTCTTGGGAGGACAGAGAACGAGCTTTCTGACTCCTTCCATCTCCCATGCTTGGCTTTCACCCTTTGCCCCTTTCCCCTCGCCCACCACCCGGGGCTGTATTTCCTCTGGAAAGACTCCGCTTCTCCCACCTCCTTCTCCCTCCACCAGCACATTTGATCCCTCCATTGCCCCAGCTTTTAAATCCCAGCTTCCCTTCCCTTCAGCGTTTGTAGTAACAGCCACGCCTGCATAGGTCTCCACTGGATCTTAACCTGGTGGGATTTCAGATGCCGAGGTGAGCCAGTGGGGGAGATCTTTCAGAGGGGGGATGTGTGTGTGTGTGTTTCTGTGTGCATAGGGAGCGTACGTGTGTGTTTGTGTGCAAATGTGTGTGTAGGTGTGTTTGCTTATGTGTGTGTGCATATAGGCATGTGTGTATGTGTGTGTGCATATGGGCATGTGTGTGTGTGTGTGTGCATATGGGAGTGTGTGTGTTTGTGCATATGGGCATGTGCATAAGTGTGTGTGCATATGTATGTGTGTGTGTGCATATGGGAGTGTGTGTTTGTGCATATGGGCATGTGCATAAGTATGTGCATATGCATGTGTGTGTGTGTGCATATGGGACTGTGTGTGTCTGTGTGTGCAAATGGGCATATGCATAAGTGTGTGTGCATATGGGCATGGGTGTGTGTGTGTGTGTGTGTTCTGTCCTCTAAAATCATACCGTGTGAGCACCTGCCCCTGGGAGAAGGTTGGCTGCGAGGCTGCTGGCAGGGTCAGCAGTGAGCTGAGGAAATGCCTGCGCCCGTGGCGGCGCGGGATAAGGGAGACAGTGCTCTGGTAGCTGGCCCGAGCGCGCCGCAGCCAGCGACAGTGACGCGCGAAGGGCAGAGGGAAGGCCCAGGTCAGCCAGGTGGCGGAGGCGCGGAAGGAGAGGGCAGGGCCGGGCAGGCGCGCTTTGTCCCCGGCTTCTGACATTCCCGCGCCCGTCCTCTCGTCCCTTCGATGATGAGGCTTCGCGTCGTGGCTGAGGAGGGCCGGCCTCGGCGCTGACCCTGTGAGGGGGGTCTGCGGGCCGGCCATGAGGGATGACCGCGCGCGCACCGAGCGGCGCCGGGCCCGGAGACGATGTCGGCAGGTGTGCGGCGCTCGGCCCGGTGCCTGGCTCCGCACAAGAGCTCCGTCCGGGTTCTGATTGCCGTTGCTGTTGTTTCTGCTGTTAGCTTTGTCGTCGTTCATGACTTCCATGTCTTCCTCCATTTCAGCCGGATCCTTCTCCTGCTCCTGATCATTTATGTCTTCTCTCCTTTCCTTCGGCAGGTCAGGGGTCCAGCAACGCCCACATGAGCCTCCTGTCGTGGGAGGCCATCCGAAGCCTCACTGGGCACCGGCGCTAACCTTGTGAGAGAGGAGGACTCGGGATGGTGGGCTCGCCATCGCTGGAGCCTCTGGAGCCTGGAGCGAGAGCCTGAGCAGTTAGGGGATCCCTGGCCCTCGCACCAGCCGTAAGCCCACGGGCATTTCGAGTGCTTTCAGTTGGGTGGGTTTTTGGTTGAGAACCGGTTATGTGCTGGGCAGATCCAGAGACAAAAAGGAACCGAGACTCGCCAGTGGGGCTTCTTATGGTGGCTGGGGTACTTCATCGAGGTCAGCGACCCTAGCACTGAAAGCTGCCTAGGCTCACTCTCCCCCAGCCCCCCTTCCCTCTCTTTCCTCTTGGCTCTTGTGAGGTCTGGGCTCCTAGGGCACCTCTCTGGACGTCTCTGCGCTACAGCTGGCCGCCGCCGCTAGTCCCTTTGGCTGCTGGTGCTTTGCCCCTTCCCTCCCAGTCCCAAGCTTTAAAGACCTCCTTGACTCTGAGGACCCCCAAGTGCATGTTCCTGACCCCACTCTGGGCCCCGGACTCGTCCCTCAGCTGCCCCTCTGGGCCTCCTTTCCCATCTCTGCCACCTTCTGACATTTTTGCTGCTATTATACATTGATCTGTCTCTTTGTTTCCTGAGCCCACAATGTCAGCCTCTGGGAGGCAGAAACTTCGTTCTATGTACTGCTGCATCCCCAGCACCTACAACACGGTCGTTATTCAGTAAATATTTACTGAACGAATCAAAGCGTGCAAGAGGGCGAGCGAGAGGAAGGATGTCCTGCTACCACGTACTGATATCTGCTAGGTGCTGGTCCCTCAAACTCCAGTTGTTTTATTTTTAACCCTTACAACCGTTCTGTGACGTAGGCATCATCACCCTCCTTTTACAGGTAAAACAACTGAGGCACAGAGAAGCCACACGGCTTGTTGGTCTGTACTCCGTTTGCATACCTCTCCCTCACTTCCAAATGGGGCATCTAGGGAGGTCAACGGGAGAAGCGTTCGAGCTTGACCTTGGGTACTGATGAGCTTCAGCCATTCCTCCACAGCTCCTGGGAATTCCGAGGCCACCCTCTCAGCGCAGGCCCGGAAGCCGGCGGGGGCTGTCAGCTCCGGCGAGAGGCCCTTCTTCGCTAGCACCTGTGGACTGAACTGTGTCCCCTCGGGCCCCAGATGTTGACGTCGTAACCCCAATGAGACTGTATCTGGAGACAGGGTCTTTAGGAAGCAATCAGGGTTAGGCGAGGGCATGATAGGACTAACGTCCTTCTAAGAGACACCAGAGCGCCCCCCCACCTCCTCCCACCCCCGTGCGCCTGTGCCAAGGAAAAGCCATGTGAGCACACAGTGAGGAGGATAGCTCTTACCAGAAACCGAGTCAGCCAGGTCCTTGATCTTGAGCTTCCCGGTCTCCAGAAGCGTGAGAAATACATTTCTGCTGTTCAAGCCACCTGCGTATGGTTATTACTGCAGCCGGAGCTGACTAAGACATCAACTCTCTCTGTTTGCCGGGGCCGAGCGCTTCCCAGGATGTGGGAAGACTGGGACAGCTCGGTCACCCCAGCTGTGCCCGCCACGACCCAGGTGTGTGCAGTTGGCCAAGGTGCGTCTCAGGATTTTCTGCCTTTCCTTCCGCAACCCCCTCCCCACATCCTTCCTTGACCAGGAAAAGTTCTCACACTTTCACTAGCTGAAGGTCTGTGCAGAAGAGCCCGGGCCTTTGAGATCACTCTGGGGGTCATGCACGCTTCTCCTTGCACAAAGGGAGGCTGCGTTCCTGGCAGAGAGATGTCTGGCAGCATGTGGGGGGAGAAGGGAGGCAACGCGGTGCGGTAGAAGGTGGCTGAGGTCAGAGAGACCCTGGTCTCAGGTCCCGGGACCATCATATACTGGCGGTACAACCCTGGGCGGGGGGGTTCTGGGCCCCGCACAACTCCGGAGGGCGTCTGGTCCTCAGCAGAATCTGAGAGCCGCTCACACAGAGCACAGCGCAAATGGTGGTGCCTTTTAGCTTGTGCGACAAGACTGAGCGACAAGCCTGAACTGAGCTCCTTTATCTCACGATCCATTTCCTCAGCTTTGTCAAAGGAAGATAAGACCTACTTCATGGAACTGCAGAGAGAATTCAACAAGATAATGTTAGGATGTGCTTGATAAGTACTAAGCTCTTGCTTCCCTTCCCTTCCCTTAAAACCCCCTGTGGAGGGCAGTAAGCTACAGCACAGTGGTTAAGACTGTGGGCTTTGGGGGCGCCTGGGTGGCTCAGTGGGTTAAAGCCTCTGCCTTCGGCTCAGGTCATGATCTCAGGGTCCTGGGATCGAGCCCCGCACCGGGCTCTCTGCTCAGCGGGGAGCCTGCTTCCTCCTCTCTCTGCTTGCCTCTCTGCCTACTTGTGATCTCTCTCTCTCTGTCAAATAAATAAATAAAAAATCTTAAAAAAAAAAAAGACTGTGGGCTTTCGTCCCGGATTGCAAGGGTTCAAGCTGTGTGATGCTAGGCAAGGTAATCAACCTCTCTGGGCCTTGTAGTTCGTGGCATAAAATGAGCATGAAAGTAGTTACATCCTCAGGGGGCTGGGCTGTTGGGTGGATTTCATGAGACCCCAGGGGTAGAACACTATTGCAGTGTCTGCTTCTAAAAAGGGCCCCCGAGTGAGTGAGTGTGACTCTGCTCTCTGGAGAAGCCTCTTCCTTCCCACCCTCCTCTCTTTTCTCCTTTGACCCTCTGCCTCTGGATTTTTTCCAGAATCCTTTTGTGTGCTTTCTCACTGTCCCCCACCGAGGGTGACGGTCGAGGAGGCAGTGTGGGCGAGCCCTCCAGGCCAGGCCCTTGCTGGAGGCCCCGCCGGCCTAGGGGGAGGAAGACACAGCCTCTGGCCTCGGGGGTCCTCAGATGCAGCCCTGCCAGGCAGCGGGAGGGGGCTTCAGGGGGCAGAGGTGCTGGGGAGGGCGCTCCCTGAAGGGAGACGCCTTCGCCTGGAGAGAGCAGGAAGGACTTAAAAATGAACGGCGTTCCTAGGCTCCGTAGAAACTTCTACAAGGGCTTTCACTCTCTCCTCCTCTGCCTGAGCTTCTGAGGCAGAGCTGCAGCGGCTGGCGGAGACTCAGGTGCCCCTGTGGCCTTTGAGGGACCAAACTGCAGAGGCTGAGGGCAGATGGTAGGAGCGAAAGAGGCCATCGTGAATACTGCAGCTCCGCGGTTCTCCACCCCGGCTGCACGCTAAATGCTTCCTCCAGAAGCTACAGCTTTTGATTTCAAGGGTTTTAAGTGGGGCCTGAGCATTTCCTACGTCAACTTCCAGTTTAGAAAAAAGTCAAAGCTACAGAGAAGCTGAAAGAAGGGTGAACACGTGGTACCTTTCCCTTAATTAGCCACACGTACCAAATTAGCCACACATACTCTTTCCAAAAGTGTGTATATATGTGTGTATGTATACACACACATACGTATTTTATTTTTCTAAAAGATTTTATTTATTTGTTTGTTTATTTATTTATTTAGAGAGCAGGGGGGAGGGGCCGAGGGAGAGAGAGACTCTCAAACAGACTGTGCTGAGTGTGGGCCTCGATCCCACAACCCTAAGATCATGACCTGAGCCAAGAGTCAGAGGCTTAACCGATTGAGCCACCCAAGTGCCCCTACGCATATATGAATTAAAAAAAATCTGGATCATTTGAGTATAAGTCATAAATGTCATAATACTTCCCTTTAAATATTTCTGCACACTTGCATAATACTTCTGCAAGGGTATTTTCCTACAGAACTGCAACATCATCTTACACTTGAGAAATGGAGCAGTGAAATATTACATAATATACCATCCATATTCGAATTTACCGTATTGTCTCCAGAATGTCCTTTGTAGGTCCCCCACCCCATTCGAAGATCATTCATTGCAAGTCTCTTCATTGTCCTTGAACGTAGAATAGTTCTCTCCAACGTTTTGTCTTTCTTGACATTGACATTTTCGAAGAATCTATGCCATTTCCGTTGTGGCACGTTCTATATTCCACGGTCCGCATCTCTATGTTTGTTTCCTCTGACTGAATTCGAGTTAAACACGTTGGTAAGAACACTGCATGGGCGGAGTGAGGTTCCCACTGTAGCACATTGAGGCTCATTTCATGCCCTTGGTCCTGCTGCTGATCACACCAAATTCATCGTGTGTTTAAGTGGTGTCCGCCATATTTCTCCATCGTACCTTCTAAATTAATAAGTAATCCGACGGGGTTAATTTTGATTGTATGGATATCTTACCAACCTCTTATCCAACCGTAAGAGAGTACACCCCTGATCCTTCACCAAGCAGATTATAACACTGTAATACGGTAGATGATAATTTTCTCATTCTACCGTTCCTTCTACTTCATGGACAGACTTTGTTTTGTAGAGTTTTTCCAGCCTTTTTACATCACCATGAGTTCAAAGATTTTTTTTTAAAAAAAGAATTGAATATGTCATAATTTATTACAAATATTAAACTCAAACTGGGTGTTACAGGCAACTGATGAACCACTAAATTTTACCCCTGAAACTAATAATATACTATACGCGAACTAACTCGAATTTAAATAAAATCTAAAATAAATTAATACAAAAGAACAAAAACACACCCCAAATGTTAAAGCTCAAATTGTTCCAAATTTGGTCACTGGGAGCCCCTTCAGTCTGGCTCCTGGTTTCCTTTGTTATGTCTTCATTAGAGTTTCAGGACTTTCTGAATCTTTAGTATAACTCGAGGTTCTAGGCTCATCTTGTACTTTCTCTGCTGAATCAGGCATGTCCTCAAGGAGTCCTGTCTCATTCCTTTTAAAGGAGAATGGTCTTTAAAAAACCAAGATCTGGGGACTCGGTGTGCTCATTACTGTTGGGGTATTGTTATTTTTAAGCCTTTTCAGTGGACTGAGCTTAAAAAAACAAATCCTGAATTCACTGTGGTATTTCCAATTCAAATCCAACAGTACAGGTCCTTCCTTCCTCCTCTTCCCACATCCCATATTGACGCTTCCTTTCTCACTCAGCAAGAACTTGCTTCTCAACAATGTACTTACTAATTTTCTCTATCCCACAATGCACACAAAGTCGTTTTAGAACTACTGCACCAGAAATACTACTAACGACAAGCCTCCTAAGTCAGATGTGAACCTTCTTTGTAGTTCCTTGTTCTCTCTAGAACACATCCCATGAAGGGTGTGGAGTCAGGGTACTATGTCCCAAATTACTTGGATTATGTTTTTTTTTTCTATATGATTTTCTGTTGACTTAGTTGTTGATTTAGTTTTATCTTTGAAACGTATAAAATATTTAAGTGACTGAAAAATGAAAAGCATACAAAAAGGTCTGTACATGGGGAAGGCTCATTCTTGACACTTGCATTTCATTTCTATCACCTTCTGCGGACAACTGCTTTCGTTAGATTCTCATTTACTCTTCCTGACATTGTTGTCGTTTTATTATTTTTTAAAAATTTTCTCTAAAGATTTTATTTATTTGAAAGAGAGAGAGTGTGCGCACATAAGTGAGCGGGGGCGGGGGTGCAGAGGGAGAGGGAGAATCAGGTTCCCCGCTGAGCAGGGAGCCCGATGTAGGACCCTATCGCAGATCCCAGGAAGGCAGACGCTTAACCGACTGAGCCACCCAGGCACTCGTTGTTTTAAAATAGCATTGATCCAGCTGCAAAGGAAAAGGGGATCTTAGCTAAAGAAACCAGGGGAATCTCCCTTATGGTGTGGATCAAAAGAAGATAGTACAAAATGGCAGGAAGAGTGGTAGTAGGAGATGAGGGGGGTGGCATACAAGACAGAAGTCAGGCAAGCAGGGGGTTACTTGGGCTAGAGAGTCTCAAATAGTCAGATGACCCTAAAGACCGCTGCCTGGGGGCTAGCCTTGCAGGAAGTGAGTCAGGACTCACTTGACATCTTCCTGAAGGTGGAGTCAGGAGAGCCTCCCCTCCACCTGATGGAAGCAGGTGCTTTCATGAGCCCTGCCCTCAGGAATAAAAGTAAAGGGGACTGGAAATATGAGCCAAGGATTACGACTAAGAACGTTTCAGGCAAGCCGTTAAGAAGGGAGATGACGAGGGGCGCCTGGGTGGCTCAGTGGGTTAAAGCCTCTGCCTTTGGCTCAGGTCATGATCTCAGGGTCCTGGGATCGAGCCCCGCATCGGGCTCTCTGCTCAGCAGGGAGCCTGCTTCCCCCTCTCTCTCTGCCTGCCTCTCTGCCTACTTGTCATCTCTCTCTGTCAAATAAATAAATAAAATCTTTAAAAAAAATTTAATAAAAAAAAAGAAGGGAGATGATGAGAGATAAAGGAGGGACAGCTGTCCGCACAAGAAGCAGCAGGCTGGGTCCCAAAAGAGTTGGCCTGGTATTCAGAAGCTGCTGTGGAGGTTAGGTTTGTGTAAAAAGGCCTCCAGGGTCCCCTAAATGACACAGGGCAAGGGCTGAATGCTGCAGCGTGTCCCTGTCTGTAAGATCCACGGTGGGAGGTCTAATGCGTTGAATGAGCTACGGGTTCTGAACATTAAGAGGAATCCTATTTATCTCTGTTGAGCACGCAAGGAAAAAGGGCAAGCATAGCTTAGATAAAATGATCTAATGTTCCGGGCTAAAGTCAAAGTAAGGCAGTGCTTATCTAATTACTATTTTACCTCCTTCTTCTCCAGTGGAGAAAGCGGTCTTCCACTTGGAAAGGGTAGGGTAAACATTGCAGAGAGGGGACTGAAATCAAGGACAGGTGAGGAGGCAGGAAAGCCAGCCCAAGCAGCTGTAATGAACTTGGAGCCCTGAGCCTGATGAATCACATCCTGCAGCCCTGGGGGGACTTGACATGCGATTTCGGAACTGCTGCCATTAATCTTTGATAAATTATAGAGGAGGGCATTTGAGCGCAGAGACAAGAGATGGGCACATGTGCTCTTGACTTTCAAGAAAAGGGAAAAGACTGGGTTCTGGAAGTTATAGTGCAGCGTGCTGGGATTTTCTCACCAGCCTGGTGAACGGGAAGGTGTGGGTACCTTCAGGAAATTTGGTTTTGAGTGCCAGTTCTGGCCCTAGACTAGGGGACCAAGGCGGTCTGGACAGTGTCAAATCAGGGTTCTCCTGACAGCCCAAGCCTCCCGCTTGCAGGATATTATGTCAAATTCCTGACATCGGGGTGGCAGCATCTCATTTGCAGTAGGCTTGAGTTCCTGGTATCCAGTGCCAATCGACTTCTCTTTAGGGGGCAGGCATTGAGAGTGACAGGTTGAAGAATTTTTTTTTTAAGATTTTATTTATTTATTTGAGAACCAGAGAGCATGAGATGGGGGAGAAGCAGAGAAAGAAGCAGACCCCCCGCTGAGCAGGGAGCCTGATATGGGACTCGATCCCAGGACCCTGGGATCATGACCTGAGCCAAAGGCAGATGCTTAACCGGCTGAGCCCCGCAGGAGTCTGGACGAATGTTGTGGACGAGGCTCCTTGGCATCCAGACAGGTGTCCCGGCGGACAAATGGTGGAAACGTGATGGACTAATCACTAGTTCAACCATATCAAAGGGAAAAGGTGACTAATATGTTAATACCAGCTGGAAGGAGGACCCTAGAGGCGTACCACAGGGATCTCCATTAGCCCTGTCCATTCAACATCGTTATCAATGACTTGGATCAGGACACTACAGACAACACAAAGCCAAGAGAACTGGAAGAAGCATCAGGTCCCAAAATCAGCTTTCAAGGTGATCTTGATATCCTGGAGAACTAGGATCGAAAATAAAAATTAATGGAATATGCATCAGTTCTACACTGAGTTAAGACCAAAAAAAAAAAAAAAAAAAAAAAGCCACTGCATAAGGATAGATTGAAAATGGGGGGTAGAGAAAAAAACTTCGGAGGGAGGAGGAAGTATTCCTCTTTACCTATTTATACCCCACCTGTTCCACACAAAGGATCTTAGGGAACTTGTAAAACTATACGAAATGGGAAAGAGCTGAAACACAGTTGAGCGAATTGCAGTAGCCAAATACTAAAAGCGCAGTTGAGCCCAATCCCTAGACATGCGTATCACCCAACTCGGTTGGTGACAAGCTGTGACGAGTTGCGTGCCGCGCTCCCCTGCGGCTGAAGCAAAGAGGCAAACTTGATTTGTCTGAGATTTTCTAGTATACACAACAGGCAAACCATTTATCCACTAAAAGCACTGCTTTTCTAGATGGTCAGACCCGAGAGAAAATTCTCTTCCGGGTCCTTATAAAAAGAACGCGTGGTGAGGCTGGGGATGGAGCCCTCAAAAGGCAGGATATCGAAGCAAATCCAGTGAAAGCAACTCTCCTTGGAGCCAGAAAAATGTCTGAGCACCAGATCTAGAACGTTGTCTACCTCTCTAACTCAGTGTTTCCGGACTTGTCCTCATTTCTGCTGCCCCGGGGTAGGGGGGGAGACAACCTCACTCCATCTCATTTCCTTTCTCCCTCTCCTACATAAATACGAAGTAGTAATATTTTACTGGGTAGAGTTGAACTTTTTAGGATCATAAAACTTTGAGATACCTAAGGTTTTTTGCTGCCCCTCCCAACCCCAGATTTTCACCCTCTGGGGACCCTATTGTCCCTGAGAATGCACACTCTACTAGGATGGAAGGACCACTTGTCCTTCGTGACCTTCCTCAACACTCAACAGTTGCTCTCAAAGTGCATGGTCTCTAGAGAGCGTTTCTTTATTCGGGGAATTGTCCCTCCTGGTGTAGGGCTTTTTTTGGGGGGGCTTTTTTTTTTTAAACCAATTTGACTCAGTGCTGCACAACTAGAAAGTGGCTTTACTTTGTCCGTCTCTTGTTTCCCAGGTCCTGGCTGCATCTCTCCTCCTTATGCTGTGACGCTGTCCCAGGCAGAGCCTCTATAACTTTTGGGCACCATCGGTTGTAGCTAGCCTTATTCTGGCTGGTTAGCGGTGAAAGGTCCAGCCCAGGCTACATCAAGACATCAGTCTCACACCCAAGCCCAGGCTTGCCCCCACCCATCCATCAGCTCAGGCCTGATAGAGGGACCTGCCTTGGGGAGGGGACATGGCTGCTTTTTACCACCTTCTCTCCCATCTTGCCTGTCCTTCTGGGCCTCTGTTTCGGGTGGAGGTCTTAGCATTCCCCTGGAGGAGGGGGACATTCTGCAGAGGTCCTGCCGCCCAGTTGTCACACCCAATGACGAGAGGAAAGCCACCCCCGTTTCCTCTCTGTTCCTTTGACGCTGCCGGCCTCTCCAGCCAGCTTCCCGCATTCCTTGATAGTTCTCTGGGCAAGAAGCACTTGTTAACCTCCCTGTTCCAGAACCTGGGGGAAATGATGAGGATGCTCCCCAACCTTCAGTCCAGTGGGAGGACCGTGTCAGCCTACCGGTTTCTGTGGCTCAGCCAGCATTCAGCCGGACGTAGGGCTCAGTCTCCCCTCTCGAAGGCCTGCCATCCTCCGAGCGCTGCTCCTGGATGCCATGCTTTGCTTGAGGGCGGGAAGAAGCATCTCCCTCCCTCCTTTCATGGGGAAGGGAGGGCTGGGGACACATCCCAGCCTTACTCACTAGGCTGACAACTCTCTGCTCTTAGACACGCCCCCTACTTCCATGGACTCTCTCTGACTTCTCGTGTTCTCTCGTGGTGCTGGTGGTGGGGCGGCAGGCCTCAATCATACACCTCTGAGTACCTTCTGCAGGAATGTTCCGATCTCTTCCTCTTCAGAGTGTGGGAGCACTTTTGCCTACCGTCCTCCACTTTGGGGACGTTAGCAGAAATTTGGAGGTTGGGAAAGGCCCATTCAATACGCCATCGAATGTTCAAACTTCCTCACTGTCTGGGCCCCTATCCTGGGACCTGCTTGCCAAGACTGTTGAACCTCCTCAGAACCTCCAGCCCCGATTTCCTAGGACAGGGAATCCATAGGGCGATATGCCTGAATTCTGAGTGGGCCATCTGGAGCACAGTGACCTTTCTCTGATGGTGAGACTGTGGCCAGGTAGCAAGAAAGTCTGGGTAAGGGCGACTCGGGCCACGTGAGAGGCACATGCATCAGATAGGTTTTGCTCTGTGGCATCCACAGAACTCTGTCCCCCTTGCTGTGCATCCACTGAGGTCCCCTTGCAGCTCTGTTCCATGTTTCCTTCTCTCAGAGCCCACAGCTGTGGGATAAGGCACGCACTCTCTAGAACATTCATGGTCATATGACAGCAGGGGAAAGAAAGGCCAGAAAACCACATACTAGCTCTTAAAACTTATACCTGAAAGCGACATGAGTGACTTCTGCTCACATTTCATGGGCCAAGGGGTGGCAGTGAGTTTTTCTCCCACAAGGAGGGAGGCTGGGTATCGGGGACAATCCTACAATCTTTCAGGGGAGGCTACCCATCCCCACTAAGACACAGCAGTAGCTGCTATTCGAAGTCGACAAACAAGATCGTCAGAAAAGATTTGAAAGTAGTTGCTGTTGTGGGGAATTATATTTTTTCCCTAAAGATTATTTCATCTTGTTCGATCCGTCATATTCCGAAATTCTTTTGCTGTCCGACAGATATCGATCAGGGAAACCGTTCAGGCACAGAGCTGTAACCAAATCCCTCTGTAAATCCCCGACACACTCCTCCTGGCTGGCTGAATTTTTGCCCAACTTCTGTCTCCCTGATGCCCCGTACGCCATGGCCCCCCTCCTTTTTTTTTTTTGACCCACTTCAGAGGTTTGGTCACCTCTGTGGTCACCTAAGATTTTCAAACTCTTGTCTCAACGGGCTGGTAATTTCCACTTAGATCTTCCTACTATTAGGTCTTTCTGTCTGAGGAGCTGAATTCCCAGCATAAATGTGGTTCGCTGAGGGATTAACATGCCTTTTTCTTTTTATCATTAAAAAGAATTTTAATATTTTATTAAATCATCCATCCAGAAAAGGAACGACCAAAAAATCATAGCTATAAAAGCATCTTAACATAATAAATACCTGGGACCTGTTTGGTACTTTTCTTCCCTGTTCCTTCCTTTTAAAAACTCGGGGGCTGCTCACCTGGATTTATGGCGAGATTGGAGATTGAAGGGTCTGTCTTGCTCCTGTGGGGGCCAGTGCTCCCCCCATGTCTCCGGGGCCCCTCACTGCAGTGATGAGAACCCTTTCCTGGAAGGAGGCTTTTGTTTGCCTTGCAGGGATGTTTCTGGGCCACAGCCCCAGGCAGCCCATTCACCCTCCTGGAGGGGAGATCTCACGAAACAGGCAGCCTCATTTCATGTTTTTTTGCCTCCTTATCAACTGGGACTGTGTGTGTTTTTCCCTCTGACTCATGGATTCAGAATCTCAGGACTGGAAAGGGGCTTCCCTGCTGTTTCCTTCAAGTGACAAAAACACAAAGATAGAGTGTAACTATCTATAGTGCCTTGTTACATTTCAGAGAGAAGAATATTTATAATTGTCTTTTCCAATCAGCTATTTTCCCAGCCAGATTATTTCCCTTATTTTGATCTTGAGGAGGCTCATTTCCTACCTTGCTTTGTTTTGTTTCTTTACTGGCCTTAGCTGGGTCTTTTGTGAGCTGGTAATTTGTTCTCTGGTCTCTTAGCAACCAGGAACTTTTCCAGCTCGCCACTGAATCAGACCTTGGGGTTGCAAAGTTTATAGCAGAACCTGCTGAAGGATAGCACCTCTCCCAGAGCCAACAATTTTAAACCAATGTTTGAACAGGAAAATCAACCAGGGTTTTGGGATATGTACATTCGTAAAGGCAACAACTAACAAAACACACATCTGACTCTCCAGGATGGTTCGATTGTCTCCTGGTCCCAGTCCCAGCTGGCTGAGTTTCGCTCTTTCTCTGTCCCCCCTTGCAGCACACAGCGCTTCCCTTTCCTTGCTCCTGGGCCGATGTGAAGCAGATGGGGTCTGCCTGGGAAGGAAACAAGTGAGCCCCATCTGGAGAAGCATGAGGAGGAGGTCCTGGGTACGCTCTCCTTATCCGGGGTGGGGCAAGCAGCGGATCACATGGTCTTTGCCAGTTTCAAACCACATGCACACACACGCATGTCTCATTCCACACACATTTTTGCGTTCACTCTGTGCTAGGTACGGCCCTAGGGAAATGCATAGAACATAGCCGCGCCCCTACAGAGCTCACAGTCTAGTAAAGACAGATATCAGTAAGTCCGTTGTTATCCAGTGTGATAAGACCGACATCCATGATATACACAAAGGAGTGGGGGAGGAGAGGGAACTTAGCTTGAGGATGTGGTGGGAGCCTGTGCGAATGATTGCACCAGAGGTAGAATGGGGGCTCGGGGAGGGGGTTTCGGTGGGAGGCAGGGGTACCTCTCTCCACCTTTAGCCTGTGTGCTGAATCACAGACTTCCAACAGGGAGCCCTAAGCTCAGTTATTAGCTAGTGTGAGAGTTCACTAATTCCCGGGGCTATCTATGGCTATCTATGTAAAAAGTCACCCCACAACTTAGTGATGTAATACAACCCCTGTTTTATTGTGCTTTCAGATTCTTTGGGTCAGGAGTTAGAAAAGGACATGAGGGATGGCTCTTCTTTGCTCCCTGGTGTCTGGGGTTTCAGGGGAGGACTTGAGTAGCTGGGGGTACCTTCAGCTCTGGTTGTATCGGAGGCCACTTCCAATAAGGTTTCTTCACTCATGTCTGGCAGCTGGGCCGGGCTGGCTGATGCACTGGCTGGTGGAGACCAGCGTCCAGATTGTCCCCATGTGGCCTCTCCAGCATGGAGGGCTCAGGATCATAGGATTCCGTACATGGAGGCTCAGGGCTCAGAGAGCAAGCACGTGTTTGCTGAAGGGGAGGCCGGAGCCGCATGGCCTTATGACCTTCGCCTTGGCAGTCATATAGCATGACTTGCATGTACTCTACTGGTAGAAGCCAAGGTCAACTGGACGAAGGGGCCATGGACCCACCTCTCCCTGGAGGGAGGGTCAAGATATTTGCAGTTAGCCTTCAGACGCCACGTAAGGAGCCGGGGGTGGTGAGTTCTGGTCTGACTCTGCCCCTCCTTTGCCCCGTGACCTTGGGTTAGCCACTTCACCTCTCTGGGCTCCAGCCTCTTCATCTATACAATGAGGGGTTCGCCTGGTTAATCTAAAGTTAAGGGGAGCATTAGCATAGCAAGTATACTCCTTATTACCCATTGATTAACTGTGAGCCAGGTTTTGACAAAGGGAATGGATCTCCAATTGAATCATGTGGCTCACTGGGTACATATGATTTTTAGAATTTCCCACTGGAAGGGATTTGAGGAACCCTTGCTCTAAAGATGAGAAAACTGAGGTCTAGAGGATCTAAAGGTTCAGGAGTAAGTTGATGACAGACATTAACTAGAGAATAGAACCGGGGTCCCTGAGCAGTCGTGCTGTGTGTTTTCCACTCACCTTATTACATTTGGAATTACATATGGGATTTCATTCAAACATCCACCTTCGGGAAGACATCTCTTACATAAACTTACGGCTATCTGTAAGTAGCCATCTGGAAATTTTCCACTGCGTCCAACCTGAGAAGTTGTTAATTGGGCAGATCCGTGCTCTCTGGCTGGTCCCCCTGGGGGCCTCGCCCAGGGGACTAGAGCAGAATGACAATGGAGCTGGGAGGTGGGCTGAGAAGCGGTGAGTTTCCTTCCAGTTTGGATCTTAATTTTTTTTTTTTTCCATACCAGCCATATTCAGAACGAGCTCCTGTGCATATGTAATAGAGTGATTGAGTTAAATAATAAATGACAAGGGAGGCCACAGGAGGTGGGAAAGCAAAGCAAGAGAGAAGGAGTCTGATTTCAGCTGAAATTGCAAAGGACATTGAGCTGCTGAGAGAGTGAGGGGAGAGCAGAAGGGCCCCGTGGTAACGGGAACAAAAAAAGAGCCGAGGAAAAGAGCCCTGGGGCCTATTACAGCCCTAGGAAGGCAGAGAGAAAGAGGACAAACTCAGTGTAGAAATATAAACAGGACATTAGGCGTTTAAAAAGTTGGGGGGGGGGGGATCCTGTAGTTCTATCCAGTGTCGAGGAGTAAAGAAAAAAAGCAGTGTGGGTCACGGGACATTGAATCGTCATGATTAGGGGGCTCTTCCAGAGGGGGGTCAATCACAGACGTGGCCTTCAGTGGAGTCAACGAGGCAGCACTGATTTTGTCATGTGGTTTGGACACCGACTTGGAACAAGGCTCGTCTGTGCTCAGCTACCAGTGGGGATGCTGGCAGGGTGGAGGAAGGGGGACACCGAGGAAAGCCCGGGGTTTCCTCTGGTGGGAGCCCGACCCCCCTACCCCGTCCAACCCATTTTTGGCTCACACCAATCCCACCCATTTCCTCTCCAATCCATCACCTTCTGTTCTTGCCCGGTTCCTGCTAGGCCTTCTGCCCTCGTTCCTTCAGACCCATCCCAGTCCCATTGCAACACAATGTGTCATCACCATGGTCAACCTGCCCATTCTCATCTCAGCCCGCATTGTTATCCCCCCCCCTCGTGTTTTGTTGACAGGCCCCTTTATTTGGTGCTTATCGCTATGACAATCTAAGCCTTTGTAGGATTAAACTCTCAAGATGCTAGGACCCTTAGGGGTGGAGGAATTTGACACCCCTGAAGCAGGTCATGTCAACTTTTTTCTTTTCACGATTAGGCAGAAAATGATATTTGTGTAGCTTATTGGGGTCGAGGACTCCAGCCTAACCCAGCCTCCCCCCGCCCCCAGCTACCCCAGGGGCTGAGGTGTGTAGGCAAAGCTGAGATCCATTCTCAGTACAGTTTCGGAAGCTCCACAAAGGACCGCAGGATTCTGCACACTCCCAACACCACACACTATTTCTATAGACTCGTACGCTGCCTGTTTGCCCTTTGGCTGACTCACCAAATGACATCGGTTCCAGGGACATGAAGGCCTCATCCCTCTTCTGTCTAAGGTAGCAGCAAAACGGAATAGCTTGGTGGCGATGCAGTCACAGCAGGACTGGCGCGTTCGCCTCAGTCAGGAAAAAGCAGCCGTGGTGTTCAAATGTATTGAGGGGGGAAACTATCACGCTAGTAACAGAGCTTGTAACAGCGCTCGGGGCTGAAAGGGAGACAGAAGGGAGTATCATGCAGTTTCTGCTT
The DNA here is from genome assembly GCA_028534135.1 of Potos flavus. Classification (NCBI taxonomy): domain Eukaryota; kingdom Metazoa; phylum Chordata; class Mammalia; order Carnivora; family Procyonidae; genus Potos; species Potos flavus. The sequence goes on from CM052886.1 coordinate 98,408,252, forward strand.
TTGTGAGCTTTTATTTCAGTAGACAAGCCCGGGAGAACTATAACAGAAGCCCCGAAAGATGAGAACCACGAGAGAAGTTCACAGCCCCTGGGGGTTGAAAGGAGGCAGAGGGTCGGTCCAGCTGAGACGGAATCCTCCAGAGTTCTGCCGAAGTCATATCATTTTGCATGGGCCCGAGGGAGGGACAGGATTTCCCCAGGACCGGAGGCCAGTGGAAGAGTGCATTCCAGGCCCAGTGAGGAACGGGAACAAAGGATAAGGGGGTAAGACAACAGGTGCGCTGGAGGAAACTACGCAGTCTGGGAAGTGCGAAGAGTGCGGAGACGGTCCAGGGATCCTATAGAGAAGTAAGTTGGAGGTGGGTCAGGTAGCGCCTTGATTCCAGGGTGAGGAGAGGTGAGGGGTTAAGGGGCCACAAGAATCCCTGTCCGAAGTCTCCTTCTGGACCCATGGAAGCCCAGTGTGCCGGCTACAAGACAAGGGGAAACCCACGCAAATATGCTGCTTGCTGCACTCTGCATGTAATATAGTCCTTCGCCTCTGATTTAGGAAGCCTGTGCCTTTTGCTAGGCTAAGTCGTTAGCTTGTAAGTGGGGTGAAACCTAAGACTCTTCACAGTTCTTGACAGTAGGATGGGTTTGAAGGGGACAGCCGACAGGAGGCTATGGAAGTTAGGATGCTATTGGCTGCAGGTAAGACAATAGGCAACTAAGAATGGCTTAAAAAAGAATGCCATTTAATGATCTTGCATCAACTATGAGATCAGGAGTGGTTAATTTGGCAGCTTAAGAACATCAGAGTCTGTATTACCTTCCCTTTGATGCTCTCTACTTTCTCCTCGTAGTCCCAAGATGGCTGCCATAGCACCAACCATCACAGCCTCACATAGGAACAGGCCATCTTCCCCACAGAAAGCATATAAGTTAAAGAAAGAGTTTTGTTTTTGTGTGACTCCCTCTTTCTGTCAGGTAGGAAGACTTTCCTTCATGTTTCATTGGCCAGAACTAGGTCACAGGCCCACTGAAAATCAATCACTCCAACTATGAATGGGATTAATGTGAATAATTTAGACCCATGATTCTCAAATTTGAGTGTGCTTATTAAAACTTGGAGGACTTATTAAAACACAGATTGCTGGGCCTCAGGGCTCTGGTTTAGTAGGTCTGGGGTGGGGCTCAAGAATTTTTATTTCTAACAAGTTCCCATATAGGCTGCTGCTGGTCCAGAGACCACACTTTCAGAAGCACTGGTTTTGGGTGATGGCTCTGAATTCTGGCTATATAGTAGAATAACCTTGGGAAAGTGCATATATGTAAAAAACTGTAACTACCTGCGTGATTCTAATATGTTATATATACATATAATTTTATATATACATATATAAAATGTCTGAGCCATACACTGGACCTACTGAATCAAAATTTCAAGCAGCAGGGCCTGTGAACTGGGATTTTTAAAAAAATCCCTCAGTTGATTCTAAGGTGCAGTCAGGGTTCCACATGTTGGCCTAAATCAAAATGGAATCTCCTTGCCTGATCTCTAAATAATGTCAGCGTTTCTGAACAGGGAATGGGGAGAATGGCTTGGAGTAGCCGGCCCGGGGTGGCCGCCACAGGGAATATCATGGTGCTCAGAGCACGAGAGGAGTAGGGGCTAGGGGATGATGGGGAGGAGCATCTTTGAGGGCCTTTGCAGGTAGAAGGGACCATCCATGGAGACCGATGGGATGTGGAAAGAGAGGGAGAGGGAGGAGGTGATGTTGGATGGGGTTTCCAGAGAGCCAGGAGGAGACTGAGGCCACCCGGAGAAGCAGGCTTGGCAGGGATGTAATAGTTCCAATCAGGACGTGGGGAGCTGGAGGGCGGCCACGGGATGCCACGTGGGACAGACCTACAGGCAGGGGAATGGGAGGCTGGCGATGCACGACTGAGAGGCGAGGGCTGCAGATGGCCACAGGCACAGCAGCGGTCTTTCTCCCGGGGGTACCCCACCCACCGCCACTCATGCGGTAGGCTACATGCCCTTAGGACTCAGCATCCCTGACCTGGGCTAATCCAGTAGAGCCCTGCCTGGACTTCCTGCCTCCAGCCTCTCACGTCCAGTAATCCATTTCTCACACAACCTTCAGAATCCTCTTCCCCACACAAAACTGCGATCCTCCGACTCCGCTTCTTAAAGCTCTTCCCCGGATCGCCACTACCGCGGAGAGGTTCTCAGCCTCCGCCACACGTTAGAAGCGCTTGCAGAAGCGTTGAACAAACTCGGGGCTCCGGGCCACCCTGACGGCAGGGCCACCCTGCTCTGGGATGGCGCCTGGCATTGCTATTTTTAAAATCCTCTTCCAAAGATTCCAATGTGTGACCAGAGTTGAGACTACTGACCCTCGGGATGAAGTCTAAACTCCTGGGCGGGGCGTCCCCGCTCATCTTTCCCGACGGATCGCCCTGTGCGCGTTCCTGAAGCTCAAGCCCTCTCGTCCCTTGCCAGTCCCCGAACACACCACGCGCTCTCATGCTTCTGCGACCCGCATCTGCTCTTCCTCTGCTCAGAAAGCCCTGCTGCTTGTCGGCTCCGTGGATGTCTTTACTCCAGGCTCACTCAGCCCAAGCATCATCTCGGTCTAGAGCGTTTCCTTGGTCTCCAAGGAAGGGTGCCCCGCCTGGTCCCGTTCCTCGCTTACTGAGCAGCACAGGCGTGTATTCAGCTCCTCGGTGGGCTTTGCTCAGCCGCTTACTGTGGGACTTCAGGCAAGTTGCTTCAGCCCCGCCAGTCACTACGTTTGCTGTAAAAGAGATAATGATGTCCACTGCGTGGACTTCCTTCCTTCCCTCCCTCCCTCCCTCCCTCCTTCCTTCCTTCTTTCCTTCCTTCCTTCCTCCCTTCCTTCCTTCCTTCCTTCCTTCCTTCCTTCCTTCCTTCCTTCCTTCCTTCCTCCATTCCTCCTTTCTTTCCTTCCTTCCTTCCTTTCTTCTTCCCTTCCTTCCTTCCTTTCTCCCTCCGTTCGTTCGTTCTTTCTTTCTTTCTTTCTTTCTTTCTTTCTTTCTTTCTTTCTCTCTCTCTCTC
>CM052886.1:98411814-98453682 GCA_028534135.1 Potos flavus
AAGCCCGAGCTGGTAGCTCACTGTTCGGCTCGGTCTCTGCCGTTGGCTTCCCTGTTCTGATATCCGGGAGCTCTGCCACCCTCAGACACCCCCGGTCTTTCTGTGACCCCGCGGGTCCTGAAACCACACTGTCCCCGCGAGGGCTTCACCCCCTGCTTAGCCTCTGGAGCGATGTCCCTCCGTGGAGCAGATTTCTAAAAGTTCTCGAAACTTTGTATCTCTTTATCGTCACCCACAACCTCCCCTTCCCTCTGGCTCCTGGCAACTGCTAATCTCCTTCTATCTCGATAGATTTGCCTATTCTGGACATTTAAATGGATATACGTGGAATCGTGTAATATGTGGCTTTTTGTGTCTGGTTTCTTTCATTTAGCCTCATGTTTTCAAGGTCCACCCATGTTGTAGCGTATGGCCACAACATGGCCATCTGCCTATGATGGAATAATATCCCATTGTGTGGATAGACCACATTTTGCTTATCCACTCATCAGTTGACGACATTTGGGTGGTTTCTATGTTTTGGCTATTGTGAATAATGCTGCTATAATCATTCATGTACAAGTTTTTGTTTGAAAGCTTATTTTTAATTCCTTTGGGTGTGTACTTGGGTGTGGAATTGCTGAGCCATATGGTAACTTTATATTTAACTTATTAAGGAATCACCAAATGGTTTTGCACAGCAGCCATGCCATTTTACATTTTCACCAGCAGCACGCGAGGGTTCTACTTTCTCATTTTCCTGCTTTTAAAATTGGACTTTTCTCCTAGATGTTCCTTCTGCAATCATCCACTTGGCTGCCCACTCTGCTGCCTGTGGTCTCACCCCAGGCCTCAGCCCCTACTTATCTGGTAGCCGACCTGGACAGAATTTCTAAATCATGTTTATCTTGAAACTTTAAATGTGAGAGCTGCAGGCCATCAGGCCTGTGTTCGTGTCTGGAGAGTGGAAGGAAAGATCTTGGGAGGCAGAGAAAGGGAGGTCGGGTCTATATAGTAGCTGTACTAAGCTCCCTTTGGACCTCAGGGCAGTGATTAATTGCTTCTTTCTCTGGTTTCCTCACTTAAGGGAGGACCGAGCCGGGTCTAGGTGAGTCCAGTGGGCAGGAGAGGGAGAATTAGGGAGCCCAGGACAGAGATGGGGAAGCAGAAGGTCAAGGACCTTGTAATTGTCTAGGGTTAAGCCAGGAAGCTTTGGAGGCCAGGCGGTATCTAGAGGGGACAAAGAGCGTCAGCTGCAAGCCGGGAACCCGGAGCTGAAAAAGGATCAGAGCCTGGGCCATACGAGGGGACGACAGGTCAGCCCGTGCTGACCACACAGACCTGGCAGAGTGCTCCCCAGACGCTGCTTGCTCTGGAGCCCGGCTTGACCTAACCCCAAGCTACGGGCTGCTGGCCTTGCAGATGCAGAGGTGATTGCAGATTTGGGAAGGAAGACTCTTATTGCTCCTGGCAGAGGCAGAGGGAGGGGAGCTAGGGTGCTGAGGATGAGGAAGTGTGACCCTTGGGGAGGATGGTGGCCCCCAAGAGAGCCCATTCTGCATTCCTGCAACCCCCCCCCCCCCCATTCAGCCCTCAGGTGTGCTGTGTGGCTATCCAACAAAGCACTGCGTGGTTGAAAGTGGCAAACATAGTCATTCCAGCAGCCTGGGAAGCTGGGAGGCCTGGGGAGCCGCTAGTTAGAGGTTGAATTCAAGGTGCAGACCCATTCTGGCTCACCCGTGCACGTGATGATAAGTGACATACTCAGGTACCAGGCACTGTTCTGGGCACTTTACGTGTATTGAGCCATTTAATCCTCAGTAATCTATGAAGTGGGTGCTCTTATAATGCTAGTTTGCAGATAAATAAAGGGAGGCACAGAGTGGTTAAGCAATGGCTCCCCAAACTCCAGCTGGTAAATGCCAGAGCAAGGGTTTGAACATAGAAGGTTTGCTTCCAGGGTGGGTACTTGAGTTTTTTTGTTTTGTTTTGTTTTGTTTTGTTTAGGGAGGGAGGTTGAGAGAGAGAGAGAGAACAGAGGGGGAGAGAGAGAGAATCTCAAGCAGGCTCCATGCTGAGCATGGAGCCTGACGAAGGGCTTGATCTTACGACCCTGAGATCATGACCTGAGCCAAAATCAAGAGTCGGACACTTAACAGACTGAGCCACCCAGGTGTCCCCGGAGTGTGTACTTTTACCCACTAGGCTATGCTGCTTGTGTGTTTGAACCTTCGTTGTCCCTTTCCCCTGTCCCCTCCAAGGTCCTGAGGACCCAGGGCCCACTGTCTCCTAGGTGTGGCTGAAATTGCTCCTCCTCTATTGCCTTGGCCAACATCCCTCTCTGCCACAATTCTACAGACTCTAGATCTCCTCATCTAGCTCTTCCGGCTTCCCCCCATTTCTCCTTGTCTAAGCTTACCAGATTTAGCAAAAAAACAAAAGAACACAAGCACAAAACCAAAAAAGCAAGCAACTAAAAAGCACAAAACCCCAAACCTGGAATGCCCAGTTTTAGAGAACCAGTGAATGATTTTGTAGTGTAAGTATGTCCCAGGGGTATACTCAGGTTTGGGATACACTTGTGCTACACAATTTTTTGTTGTCTCTCTCAAATGAAAGTTAACTAGCAGTTGCGTGTTTTGTCTGGCAACCTTATTCCTGTTCTCTGAGCTTTGTGTTGGGGTCACATGTAGATGAAGCGTCACTTTTGTGAACACTCCCCCCTCCAGATAGTCCCCAAAATGTTCCTGGCCTATCCATCTTATTGCAGTTCCTGGGGGAGCCTGCCATTAGAAGTCTCTATTAAAACCTAGGCTTATTTAATCCTATTTCTCTATTTCTGGATTTGAAGCCACGGCCTCACCATCCCAGAACAGAGGAACGTTTATGAGCCTGTGGTTTAAAACCACGCCACAGAGTTTTTGAAATTCTGAAGATATGCCGCCTACTGGTCTCCTCCCTCTCTTTCCATCATGCTTCTCTATTTGCTCCCCTTTCAAAAAGAATTTTCAGATTAGTTTTTTTCTGAATCTCCTTTAGGAAGAACCATGCCAGCTTTCCACCAAGTTCATGTTCTTCAGGTGTCCTGCGATCTCTCTTACCGACATGTTTGGAATAAAAGCCAGGCCCACTGCTCTTTGGTTCTTAGGCTCTTCTGCAGGCTTTTATAATAAGTCATACATTTTGGCCAACATTGCTGCAATTTCACCCTTCAGAGCTCTTAGATGGATGCCATATGGTCAGCAGGATTTATTTACATCTAATTTTTCAATTAGGTCTAGACTGTCTCATTTGTTTACCACTGTTTCATCTACAACCTGTGTCTTGCGTGCCTCAAAAGATACATTGAGGGGTAGAAAATTCCCTCCTGACCTTTCCCAGCTGCTAGAAGATGGTTTTCTAGGTTGGTTATGGACCAGGTCCTATAGTAGACGCTAGAAGAGGCAAAGAAATAAAAAAAAATGGTCCCCGCCATCAAATAGCTCATAGTCTGGGAAGGAGGATGATAGAATCAGAAAATCTTTCAGCTGCAAGTGACAGAAAAATTAGCTAAAAGTGGATTAAATAAATGAGTTTTATTTGTTTATTTGGTTTTTTATAATAAGTGGTCTGGGGCAGGTGAATGCTGCTGTTGGTTTAGCTGCTGGACAATGTCCTTAGGGACCAGGCCCCATAGGTCCATTTTTGTTACTGGCTTCTTATCGTTGTGCTCTTTGCCTCATGGTCACATGATGCTGTGGCCCCAAGCATCACGCCCCTGCTTGAGGCTGGAACAAAAAGGAAGATTGGGACAGCAGCTGTTCCTGTCTCTTTCATCGGGAAGAAGCATCTCCCCCCCCTACCCCCACCACTCCTCCCAACCAACCGCACAGGACTTGAGTTCATCTATCATTGGCTACAACACGTGTCACGTGGCCACCCAAGTAGTAAAACAGGCTGGGAATATGAGTGTTTAGGGTTTTCTGACTCTTTGGTGGAGGTAGGCAAGGTTGGGAATGGGTGTTTGTTTAGCTAGCCAATAGCATCCTCCTTGGAAGGGAAGCCATAGACATGCCAATGTCCCTGACCGCCTACGGCAGTTTCAATGCCAGAGGAGTAGCACTGACTCACACCCCAGCAAATCAGTTATTTCCTTGGCTTCTTGTTTTATGTGGAGTTCAGAAGGAAGACAATTGCTCATGAACTGAGATAGCCATGGAACTTAAGTTGTGCCAGGAAGGCTGGATGAGATTTAGACGTTGTTGGGTTGAGGACATTCTAGGTCAGAGGAATAATGGAACGGACTAGAGATGGGGACACAACTGTTTTGAAGGGCAGGGAGCATGGAGTGTGGGATCATGCAGAGTGGAAATGTACCCAGAGGACTGATTTTGGTTAATTTGCTAGAAGCTGCACTCTTGAGTTTGCCAGAAGCTGTAGCTTGCCTTACATGCAAGGAGAAGAGTAAGCACTGGGTACGGAGCAGGTTCCCAGCAAAGTTCTCTTCTGACGCACCAGTTTCCCAACACCCTCTGCATGGGCTCTGAGCAAGCCCATGTCTGATCTGCTCGTGCTGAAGAGCCTCTTTGGCCCCCACTCCAGTTATTCCCCACTTGGTCCTCGTTTCTGGACCCCACCCTCTACTTCTTATCTTTGTACTCCCTTGCATCTCTGGAATGGTTCCATTGCCTTCGTCCACTTTGAGATGTCGTCCTTTGTTCTCAGATGTTGGCAATTATGTTCCCTCCCTACACTTGACCTTTTTTGGACCATGAACAACCCTGCCCACACTCTGAACTCTTGACAACTGGTGATCCCAGCCTTCATCCTTGAAGTCTAATCTTGGCCACCATCCTTGACCCAACCCTTCAACTAGACTTGGTCAAGCTATTATCCAGTCTTTAGCTAGGGAATCAACAGCTCTGAATGCCAGGCAAAGCGTTTGTTCTTTATCCAGTAGGCATAAAGTAGTCATGGAAAGCCTTGGTTGGGAGAATCCAAGTCAGGAAGAGACGTGTTAGGAAGCTCTCTATGACAGTGGCATTTAGAAGAGACTGGGGAGAGGAGATCCAGTGATGAGCAGGCAGTAGCTTCTGAAGATCTGGACTGGGCAGGGGCAGGGCATATCCCTGATAATCAGAGAAATATGAGAGGATGTGTCAGTGGGATTCGGGACACAATGATTTTGGTTTGGGAAGAGAAGAAGAAGCACAACAGGAAGCTAGTGTTTCTAGCGGGAACCGTTATTGGGAACAGCAGATGAGGGCCCATTGAACCTTTTTTTTTTTTCTTTTTTTAAAAGATCTTATTTATTTATTTGACAGAGAGCAGAGAGATCACAAGTAGGCAGAGAGAGAGGGGGAAGCAGGCTCTCTGCCGAGCAGAGAGCCCGATGCGGGGCTCGATGCGGGGCTCGATCCCAGGACGCTGAGATCATGACCTGAGCCAAAGGCAGAGGCTTTAACCCACTGAGCCACCCAGGCGCCCCTCATTTGGTTGATTTTTAAGAAGATGCATTTGGCTTTGGGCAAGCTTCCTGTGGAGTGGCAGCAGGGTTTCTAAGGGAAGACAGTGTGGGAGTTGAGAAAAGGATCTCGGTGAAGAGGAAAACTTGTAGGTGTTTGCTGGGAACAGCGAGAAAGTGGGGATAGGAAAGAGCAGGGAGAAACAAGGCTCCTGGAAAGTCGGGAAGGGGAGGGGAAGGTGGAGAAGTAGTTGCAGGCAAGCGGGACGGACACATGAGGGTCTGAGAAACTAGAACAGGAGAGAGTTTCAAACCTGAGGGAATGGCCAGCCATGGCAGGCCACAAGCCTCTTCCCTCACAGGGTAGAGAATTCGAGTCCTTTTGCTGGGTCCTTGTCATTTCTAATTCCAGTCCTGGCCTCATGATAATTAAGAACCTTCTCCCACTCATCAGTTTTCTCCCTTGGGGTGCTTATTTTTACTTTTGGAGCCAAGTCAGATCATGCAAGACACTTTTCCAATACATTTTGACCTTCGTTAATTCTGATTTTCATCTACCTGTCACGAAGAGTGAGTTTCCTCATTCCCCTGATTTGAATGAATATTTCTCAGTTTTCAGGGTTTTTTTGTTTTGTTTTTAAAAACAAGGGCAGAACCTCTTATGTGGCCAAGCAGCAGTGCTATGGCACTTGGTTGCCTTGTAAGGCCTTTGTTTATTTATTTATTATTATTTGTTTATTGCTTCTTAAACATTTTTCCTGGACTTCCTGAGAGATGCTAGTGAACATTCTTCAGGATTCTTGTGACCTTTTTCCTTCGTTCTATACTTAGCTCATTCTTTTATTTTCCCAGTTCCTATTGAAAGCCCGAGGTGTATCTTAGTATGGATTTCTTTTCTCTCCAATTGTTGGAGTTAATTTCGTGTTATAATGTTAACAGCCCCTAACATTTGCAAAGTGCTTTACAATTTACAAAGCATGTCACATACATTTTCTTATTGTATCTTCACAGTAATTCTGCGAGGTAGTTTAGGTACAATTGTCCTTGTTTTACCAATGAGGCCTCTGAAGACTCAGCTGGTAATAGAAGGGGACCTAGTGATTAATGATTAAGATCCTTGACTCACTTCCTCCCTTCCTCCCTCCCTCCCTCCTTTCTTTCCTTCCTCCCTTCCTTCCTTCCTTCCTTCCCTTCCTAATATCACTTTTTTTCCTTTAAAAAAAGAAAAAGACATCACATGATCATTTGAGGAAATTTGGAAAGTTCAGGAAAAAAAAAAAAAAGAAGCAAATATACATTGTTACCCACTCCACTGTCCAGGAAATGCTCCTGTCAGCACTTTGTGGTGTTTCTCTCCAGTCACATGTCTATAGATTGGTGAAGACTTAATATAATTAAAAACTAACCACATCTTGGTGTTTGACCCTGACTTTGCAGTGTAACATTATTTTGTGAACATTTCCCCCTGCCATTCAACTATTTGAAAATGGATTCTAACATGTGGATATTATAATAATCTATGTAACCATTTCGCTCTTGTGGGACCTTGGAGTCGTTTCCATTTGGGGCTTGTACAAAAACACTTGCGATGGACATCTGCTATAGTCCAAACACCTGCCTGAACATCTGTGTTCTAAGCATAAGGGTGGAATGGCTGCGTGAAAGAGCCTATCGTCCAACCATATCCCATAGATGTACCAGCTTTTATTCCAATGAGAAGCATGTATTTGTGCCTATCTCACCACACCTTTGCCAGCATTGACTATTATATTTTAAACTAATAACAGTTTTATGGATGAAAAACGAAGTTCCATTGTTTTGTTTTATATTTCTTTGTAAATAGCTTATGAGACAGAACTTTCCCCCTTTGTTATTTCTCTCTTTGTTAGAAAGTCTATGGTACTTTCACTTTGTTATTGATATTTAAGGCTTTATGTGAGTCTTTTTTTTTTTTTTTTAAGATTTTATTTATTTATTTGACACAGAGAGAGAGAGATCACAAGTAGACAGAGGCAGGCAGGGAGAGAGGGGGAAGCAGGCTCCCTGCGGAGCAGAGAGCCCGATGCGGGACTCGATCCCAGGACACTGAGATCATGACCTGAGCCGAAGGCAGAGGCTTTAACCCACTGAGCCACCCAGGCGCCCTTTATGTGAGTCTTGATGCTCCCTCAGACACCACTCATGCCGTCTTCGCCCACCATGGAAAGCATGCTGAGAAGGGGATTTCAGCCCACTAGTAGAGGAAAAACAATGAACTGAATCAGCTCATACAGAATGCATATGATGTAGGCTCCCCTTCTCCAATCAGCCCTCTTTGGTCCTTGTACCTGGCACATATCATATAAAGGTAAAAATAGGTGCAGGTATGCTATAGGTACTTGTGGAATGAGTAAATTCATGTGGTTCCAAGGGATTAAGTCAGATTGGGATGAGGATGGAAGGGGAGAACTCAGTTGCTCAAGGATGAGATGAGCGACAAGCAGTGGTGAGATGTCCAGGTAGGGACATCCTGGTCTAAGAGGGACTCTAGTACCATCTCAGGGACTGGACTAGATCATTCCATTGCCCCAGAGGTTTCCTCTCTGCCCATGAATGTCGTTTCAGACATTATACAAAATTCTCTCTTGGTACCTTTGTTCTAGGTCAGAAATGGCAAAAATATTTCATTTTTTTGTGCCAGTTCCCATGGGCTGGTCGCGGCTACCCATGGGGTAATATTATGCTGTGATTAGCAGTAATAATGTCTTCCATAGGTGCTGGAGCAGGCAAGTTCATGTCTGTGTCATCTTTGTCTTAAGGAATCCCTCCGACCCTGTCTCCTGATCCTGCTTACTCATCTTGATGTTCTTGTAGATTTCCCATTTTGAATCGAGTTATTCTCTCCTCACTTGTTAGATTTGATAGTTGAAAATCACTCTCGCTCTCTCAATTCCTGACTGGCTCTAGTTCTTGGGAGTCCCATCAGGGAAGAACTTGCATGGGACTGGGTTTTGGATGTGGGTGACTTTTTTTTAAAAAGCAGCTTTATTGAGATGTAATTGACATATCCATAAAAATTCATTATTTAAACTGTATAATTCAGTGGTTTCAAAATCTATTCCTGGAGTTGTGCAACCATCACCGTAATCAATTTTATAACATTTTCATCACTCCAAAAAGCAGTCACCCTCCCTTCCCGAATCATCTTCTTCCCTGGCCCTAGCAACAGTAATCTGCTTTCTGTTTCTCTAGATCGGTCCATTCTGGACATTTCATATAAATGGAATCATACAGTATGTGCTTGTGTGACTAGCTTCTTTCACTTGGCATAACGTTTCCCAGGTTTATCCATGCCTTGTTGCAGCATGTGTGAATACTTCATTCTTTATTAGTGCTGAATCATATTCCGTAGTATGGATAGATCGCGTTTTATTTATCGGTTCATCAGTTGATGGTCATTTGGGCTGTTTCCACTTTTCGGCTTTTGAGGATAATGCTGTCATGAACGTTCATTACAAGTTTTTGTACAGGAATATGTTTTCATTCCTCCTGAGCAGGTAATCCTTTTCAAAAGCTAAGTTGCTGTGTCATTTAACATTTCCATCAGCATTTCGTGAGGGTTCCATTTTCTCCACATCCTCTCCAACACTTCTTATTGTCTGTCTTTTTGATTAAAGTTAACCTAGTGGGTATAAAGTGGTATCTCATCATGGTTTTGATTTGTATTTCCCTGATGACTAACGATATTGGGTATCTTTTCATCATCTTATTGGTCATTTATATTTCTTTTTTTGAAGAAATGTCTACTCAGATTCTTTTCCCAATTTTTAATTGGGTTCTTTATCTTTTTATAATTACATTATAAGAGTTCTTGATATATATCTTGGATATAAATCTCATTGAATATGTGATTTGCAAAAATTTTCTCCCTTTCTGTGGGCTATCTTTTAATTTTCTTGATGGTGGCCCTTGAAGTACAAAAAGTTTTTAATTTTGATGATATCCAGTTTACATATTTTTTGTTTCTTTTGGTGCCATGTAAGAAACCATTGCCTAGTCCAACATCATGAAAATTTGTGATTATGTTTTTGCCTAAGCGTTTAGTAATTTTAGCTCTTACATTTAGTTGTTTGATACATTTGAGTGAATTTTTGCATACGGTGTGAGGTAGGAATCCAAGTTCATGCTTTGCATGTGGATAAACAGTTATCCCAGAATCATTTAGTAAAAGATTATTATTTCCCTGTTGAATTATTCCAGAACCCTTGTTGAAAATCGATTACATATATGGGAGTTTATTTCTGAACTCACAATTTTATTCCATTGATCTACATGTCAGACATGGGTGATATTTAAATTTCCTCCCACATTCTGGGATTCTTGAAATTTATGGAGGCTCTTACTAGACCATATTAGAGAATTTGTTCTTCCATCTATCTACAAAGTTCAATCCACCACACTTTGATGAAGTTTGCAGTAGGCAGACTGATGTTTACCTGATAAAACTTTGGAATGCCTTCGTTTGCAAGTTCTGCCACAGCGTGACTCAAGGTGACTTAAGAAATACGGAAACTTAATTGTTTCTTATAATGAGAAATCCAGAGGCTGGTGGCTCTAGGATTAGTTCATTTGGCAGCTCAGTGTTGATAGTGCTGTGCTCAGTATCTCTACAGTTCTCCTGTTCTTTTCCTCATGCAAGTTGGTGGTTGTAGGTACAAGCATCAGGGCCTCATATCGTTGTACCCAAGTCAAGAAGGAAGGAGGATTTTTTTTTTTTTCCCACAGATTCCTTTGTTTTATTAAGAAGGAAAATCTTCCAAGAGGTCAGGCATCTACCCCATGTGACCAAGATTGGGTCACACAGTCACCCCTAACCACAGGAAGGTTGGGAAAGTGAGTATAAGCATTCCCAACTATTAGAAATTAAACAAAGAGGGCAAAGGGGAGAATGGATGGCAATGACAACTACCAATGTCTGCCTTCTGATTTGGCAGGAGTTGAAGGGGTTGGGATGCTTGTGTGTGTGGGGGGGAAGGGTACGGTGGTGGGGGGCAGGATAGGAGACATTCCATGGGGTTGAGAACTGGAACCATCAGTTTTCCTTTATGTCAATGATATACACTTGGGATGGAAAGGCCTGGAAATATATGGGGGAAAAGTGAGGTGGCGGGCAAGAAAACTTGGAAAGAACACCAAATCTGGGAAGTCCAGAGGCAGGAGTCAAAGAGGTAGAAAAGAGTTTCAAGTTTCAAGTTTCAAGTTTCAAGACTGAAACTTGAGCAAGAACTAGTGAGACTCAGAGCAGTCCCTTAGAACCCCGCCTGGCATGGGTCTGGGGGGGAAGACCCAGGAACAAAGTCACCATTTTGCTCAGCACTGTGTCAGACAACACAAAGATGTCCAGCTCTGTCTCCTGCCTCCGCGAACTTTTAATCTCATCATTTATCCAGGGAACACCCCCGCCAGCTGTGAAAAGGGAGAAGCCATTCCTGCCTTACAAGGGCTGGTTCTTAGGGCACCAAGAGTTTACTTCCCGCCCCAAAGTCGTAAGCCAGGGAAGCTCAGCTCCTCTGGTGGCAGCTCTTAACCCCGGGGACACTATTTTTTAAGATAATGCCCATGACTAACATTTATTGAGCACTTACTCTTTGTATAATTTTAATCATTTTTTTTTTTTTTATTACTAAAGCTTTCAATCACTCAATGGAGCAGATACTTTTATTATCATCCCCATTTTCTACATGGGAAAACTGAGTCTCCGAGAGGTCAGTCAACCTTCTCACGATCTTACACAGGGTTAGATATTCGAGAGCCTTGCTGATCCCATGCCGTGTGGTCCTCGCCTCTTGGCACCTGTTTCCTCGTGTGTGAAATGAGATGGTCATGTGATATTCTCTCGGTCCCTTCTGGCCTGGAGGTCTGTGAACAGTCCTTTAGAAGGCAGGGCAGCCATCGCTGATGCTTGGAAGAAGTTAAACTCCTTCTAGCTCTTAAATCTTAGCTGCACTGCAACCTCACAGTCACGGTGAAAAAAGCATCCAATAAATCCCCAATCAACTCAGATACTGTTGACGGGAACAAGGAGGATTCCCAGTGGGAGGACCAGGCATGGGGGAAGGCTATGATAGAACTGGAACGAATATGTGTCTCTCGTGATTCCTTTTCTTTCGAAAGAGGCAGATATTGTGAGCAGGCCAGTTCATTATAACTGTATTTACTGCATTGATTTCCATTGCTTTGATGAGGAAACTTTCCAACAGGAGACGCAAGTCGCCTTGGGACCTATAAATCCTGCTAGCGCCGCCCTGGCATTCTCGGGCGAGGCAGCCAACGTGCTGGTTTCTTCTCCTAGGAAGAGGTAGCTCTGATTTTGGGAGTGCAAAAGAAGGGCTGTGCATACCGAACGCTACCGCTAGCGACATGTTGCTGTGAGCCAGACAGCTGGCTTCCCCACTAACCTTGAACAAGATACTTCACCTCTGTAGAGTGGGTTTCTTCATCTGTGAAATGGGGACAATAGCAGGACTTACAGAATTACTGTGAAGAGTAAATGAGTTACTCTATACTAAGCAACGGGTTCATGGAAAGCTGCTATAGAAATGTTGGCTCCAACCACGTTTCCTTGTCGAGCCTCGAAGCTTCCTGAGGGCAGGGATCTTGACTACCTGATAGAACGCCACGCCTACAGTGTAGGCTGCACTGCCTGGCTTATAACAGAGCCTCACAAATATTTGCTGAATAAATGGAAAAGGAATGAGAGCGCTTTGTGAGCTGGTAAGTGCAACTCAGGAGAGTGGTAGAATTATCATCTTGGTTTCTCGGGATTATCAGGTCGCTCAGAAGCTGGAGGATACAGCAGCTTCTGGGTCTGGTTCATTGGTTTGATGTTCCCATTAACTCCTTTCGGGGTCTTAGGGGAGCAAGCACTGTCATTAGTTAGGGTCTTTTTTTTTTTTTAATTTTATTTTATTTTCAGTGTTCCAAGATCCATTGTTCATGCACCACACCCAGTGCTCCATGCAATACGTGCCCTCCTCAATACCCACCACCTGTCTTGAAAACATAGGTCAGTTGAGAGGGAGGAGGCAATGGCTCAGGATTGTACACTCAGTGAACATCTTTGGCCAAAAAACTCCTTCGTGGGTCAAAGCAGGCATCGGCGATGTGAAATCTCCCCATTTGCCAAGCTGGTCTTTACGCAGCGTAATGGGCTTTTGCAGGCAGCGTCTCCCACCTGCTAAGGGAGGCAGAATGACAAGGGTGAGCGGACTGAGGCTTGTTGAGGGTCCAAAGCTTCGAGTCAAACCCAGGTCTCCTGACACCAATCCTGATTATCACACTGATGTTGCTTGTAGAGGAGGGGCTGGCTAGAGTTCTGCCTCCTATAAGATGTGTGTGTGTCTTCGGACAAGTGACTTCTCTCTCTATAAAATGAGAACAGCAGTAAAACCTACCTCTCAGGATTGTTGCAAGAGTTATATGAGGTAGTGTGGGAAAAGAGCTTAAGTCAGAACCCAACATGAAGAAAGTAATCAAGCTTTTGCCCGCTGCTAGCCCGTAGCGCCGTGTGTCACATGCTAACAGTAGGGAGACAGGTGGCACACACAGGGAGGGGCGGGCGAGTCCTCGCCTTCCTTTAGCGAATATTTAATGAGGACCTCCTATGTACTAGGCACGACGCCAGGCACTCGGGAGACAGTGGTGAGCAAATGGGGCTGACCTCTGTCCAGTGGGACTTAAAATCCAGCGGGACAGGAACCATTAATGGAATGTCCACCTGCCCCCTCCTCGATGCATATGTGAAGGGATCCCTCCTTGAGACATATAAACGATAGTATTTACAATACATACACAATTCTGGGGGAAGTGATGCCTAAGCTAAGATCTGAAGGATGTGGCAGGATTCAGAGGATTAAGAGCTCGTTTTGGCCTCGTTAGGCCTGAGAGGTCTTGAAAGGTGTGCATGGTGAGCCAGACAGCGAGCCGGCTCTGTGATTCCGGAGCTCAGCAGAGAGGCGCTGATGAAGATGGAGATGTACGGTCTGTCATCACACGGGCGGCATTCAACTCATGTGAAATGAGCAAAGAGCCCCAAGAAAGAGGTTGAGACCTAAGATACACGAGGCCTGGTTCCTCCCTCCCCCGGGAGCTCGCAGTGTGGTTGGATGGGGAGCGAGTTCCCACACTTGGAAAGTGGCCGGAGGCAGGCTGTCAGGAACGTAAGCCAGAAAGTGAAGAGACGGGTGGAAACCAGTTAGTTAAGGAAGGATGGCGAAGGGCACGTTCTGCCAGCTGGGGTTCATCAGGAGGAGAGCCTGGGTGAGGCCAGCAATGCAGAATGCACCCAAGATTTCTATGTTGCCCCAGCAACAGCACCCACAGGCTTTCCAGGACCAGGAAGGATTGACGGTGGCCAAGGAGCCAGCGCCAGAGGCAGATGGCAGTGTGAAAGCCTAGTGCTCTCGTGTGTGTGTCTGTGTGTGCATGTGTGTGTGTGTGTGTACATGAGTGCATGAGCATCTCATCTATTTAAGACAAACGAGTTTTTAAAAGCTCACTTTGAACCTTCTGATGTCTAAATGGTTTGTACTGTGTGTTAACGCCGTGAAAGTGCAAAGTGCCCTTAATTTGAGAATGTTAATATCTCCTGCAGGTGCTGCTTTGGTTAAATACGTTTTTCCCCTTTGGCACTAAGTGTTTTAATTTTGGGAAGTCTCTTATGCCTGTTTCGGATGTTTGTTTTTAGGTCACTGCCAGAGTTATCTGGCTTAATGACAAAAGGTATTTGCAAAACAATTCTGAGGGGCCATGTTTTTATTGGCATTAGGCAAGATTTCTAGTGGCCTTTCGTTCATTCCTTTATTCATCACTCGTGATCTAAGCACCTGTATGTGGGGAAGGAGAAGTTCGAGGAGAGCTGGAAGGAAAAGGCTCAGGTGGGAGGGTCTGAGATGCAGAGATGAAGGGGTTACAGCCTAGGAAAGAAAGAACGGAGAAGTGTGTAGGTCAGTCACATATACCTAGAAGAGAGTACCATGATGGGTGAGTGCCACAGTGGGCAGGTAAGAAATGAGATGCTTTCAGCTACAAATAACTAAGAGTGGAATAAACAAGAAGCTTTAATTTGACAAGAGCCTGGAAGAAGGCCATCGTAGTGCATTATTCCTATCCAGCTCATCCAGGATCGTGGTTTATTCTATCCTTCTGCTCTGCCACTCTGCTTGTGTTTGTGATGCCTCATGGCCTCAATGTGGCTGCTACATCACATGCTAGTAGGGTAGCATCCCAAGGAGGTAGGAATGGAGGAGAATTTCTCCTCAAAGTGCTTTCCTTCCCCCTTTCTCCTGCTCTTAAAAGATTACCCAGTCTTTGGGGTCCAGGTCAAATGCCTCCCACCCAGTTATCCCATGAAGATAGCCCACTTCTCTCTAAATTTTGGTAGTATTTGGTTTGCTCCACCTTGCCTCTGCACACACGTAGTGTTTTGCGTTATAATTACTTGTGCTTGTGAGCAGATCTCATTGATCCCCTTTGAACACTCATGACAAGGAGATTGATAGTGAGGTTCAGAAGGCTTAGGAGGCTTTCCCAAGGGTATCCAGCTGAACTGGGATCTAGGCCACAGCATACCCTGTCTGCTTTGATTAAAAAAAGTGCCAGAGAGGGGCGCCTGGGTGGCTCAGTGGGTTAAAGCCTCTGCCTTCGGCTCAGGTCATGATCTCAGGGTCCTGGGATCGAGCCCCGCATCAGGCTCTCTGCTCAACGGGGAGCCTGCTTCCCCCTCTCTCTCTGCCTGCTTCTCTGCCTACTTGTGATCTCTCTCTCTGTCAAATAAATAAATAAAATCTTAAAAAAAAAAAAAGTGCCAGAGATTTTCTTATGATTGGCCTGGTTTTCCCAAATAAAACCTGGTGGGAAAGGTACTAGTGAGGGGGTTAGTTAATGTGTTAATGCATTATTGTTCCTCAGGTGTTTATGTGATTACGAGCTTTGTTTCATGGCATATGTGCCTGCACGCCTTTCACTACCACTTTCTCCTCTTGCCAACTTGCCGAGTACATAGTATGTGCTCAACAAAGAACCGTTGGATTGAATTGTATCCACACCCATGTGCACATCTCCTCATCCGTATGCCTTCCTAATGGACTGGGGTGACGGGCTTTACTTAAAAGACTGGGATTGGAGCCCTGAGGAGGAAACATGGTAATATATAATGGGAGTGATAATTTATTAGCTTCTGGTGACCAAAGTTTAATTAATACTTCTGTAAGACCATTTAGTGCTACTGGATACTCACCATGGGAGAAGGCCAGGCAACTGTAGGAAATATTAAAAAAAGATATAAATATTCAACCTTCTAGGATTCTCTGTGGCTGAGGCCCAGAGATGGATATTTCTCCTCATAGAGCCTTGTTGGCCTAATGGTTTACTCATTAGATATTTTTGGTCCAGGATTTACTTTTTCTGCAAAGCCTGTCTTTAAATGCACAGTTGGCACTACATTCTTCGTAGTGGTTGTTCTATTTTCTTCTTTCTTTATCCATTGGTATATCATTATTATCTGTGCATCTAGCCACCCACCCCCATCTATCTACCTACCCATCCATCCACTCACTTATCCATCCATCTATCCATTCATTCACCATCCATTGGCCCATCCCTCCCGCCCTCATTCCTTTCTTCCCTCCCTCCCTCGGTCCTTCTGTCGTCGTGTCTCCCCATCCTTCCCTCGGTCCCTCCATCCACCAACCCATCCATCCATCAAGGCAGCTTGCTTTGAGTACTGTTTTTGTATCAGGCATTATTTAAAGATAAGATCCTACACAATCTGATTCTCCCTTGCCTTATCTCCTACCACTTTGTCCTTCATTCTACTGAGTATAAGAGCAGGCTTCTTGTTATTCTTTTTTTTCTTTTTTTAAGATTTTATTTATTTGACAGAGAGCGAGATAGTGAGAGAGAGAGAAAGAGAGAGAGTGAGAGAGATAGTAAGAGAGAGAGAAAGAGAGAGAGAGAGCACAAGCATGGGGAGTAGGAGAGGGAGAAGCAGGCTTCCCACTGAGCAGGGAGCCTGATGTGGGGCTCGATCCCAGGACCCCGGGACCATGACCCGACCCGAGCCAAAGGCAGATGCCCAACGACTGAGCCACGCAGGCTAAATAAGCCAAGCTTGTTCCTGCTCCTCCCTGAATGAGTACTCTTCTACCAGATTCTTGCAAGTCTTATTCCTTTATTTCATTCAGGTTTTTGTTCAAATGTCCCCAGAAGTTCCCCTACCTCCCATTGTAGTTATCCCATCGCCTGTTTTGTTTTTCTTTGGGCTACTCGCCTGTCACTGGGAATTGTAGTCGTCACTTGTTTATCATCTATCTCCACCTCTAAATCGCACCATCCCTGAGGACAATTTTCTCTATCTTTGGTGCTATCTCCTTAGCACCTTAGAGAGGCCCCGGCCCACAGTAGGTGTTCAAGAAATATTTGTCGAATGACTGAATGACCTCGGCCTCGATTCTGCCCTTGACCAATTTATGGTGTATCTGGGGAGACAGAAAAGATATCTAAGGAAATTAAAATAAATTAAATAATTAAATAATTATTAATAAATCATAATAAATTAATAAACCAAATTAATAATTTAGTAAATTAATAAATTAAATTAAAAATTAAATAAATAAATAAAATTAAAATTAAAATAAAAGGTGGCCTATGGCAAAAGCTAGATAAATTGTTTCTGATGATTAGCAGTCAGGGTGCTAGCGTTTGCCTGGAGGGAGGGTGGCTTGGAGGGTGGGCAGTGGTGGAGCTGACGCTACGGTCGCCCCACTCACATCTCGACTTTTCTCCCGGTTCCCCTGCATCTGTGATGTGGCCGCGCACACTGGCGCTTCCCACTCGTGAACTCAGGCCCGTGGTTCTCTGGGTTTTTCTGGGATCATGGGAGCTGGCTCAGCTTGGGCGCAGGGTGACCCAGAGGTGACGCAGCTTTAGAATATAAGTGAGGTTCAGTGGGGGTGGGGTCCAGAGCCGACGACCAAGAAGGAATTCTCAAGAAGAAATTCTCGAGACGTCTTTGGTGCAAAATGGTGGTTTATTAAAGCAGGGGGACAGGAGCCGTGGGCAGAGAGAGCTGCTGCACCGGGGTTGGGAGGGGTTGCTGACTATATACTATGGGGTTGGGGGAGGTAAGGAAAAAGGGAGGTTTCCATAGAACTTTCCTGTGCTAAAGAGGACCTACAAGATACCAGAGGCCTTGAGGTCCTGCTGTTGTCATGGTTTTTCCCTCTAGCAAGGTATTAACATTAACATAGCTGCGAGATTCCTAAAGAATGTCACACACGTCCCACCTAGGAGTGGGGGTGGGGGGAGGTCGCAGGGGGTCAGCTTCTGCTTCGTCCTCAGCCAGCCTTCTGTTCCCTCATCAGAGGTGCTGGACGTGAAAGCAAAATATACTTTTGCTTCCCTGTTCAGCATCGGGAGGTCGTGGAGGCCTGTTTTCTACAGTCCCTCCTGGTGGGAGTGAGCGCAGGTGCACAGAGCAGTAACCCCCCGTCCCCATATTAGGTTCCCCCCTTCCGTGTCTCGCTGTCCCTCCCCCTCACCTGATTGTCCTGGAATAAACCACCAGCGTCTCAGGGTCTGCTTTCAGGAAACTCAAACCAAGACGGGCAGGGTGGGGTAGAGGCGTTTCAGAAACAGTAGAAAAAGCCAAGAACCCAGATTTCTCTGTGGCTCTGACTTCCCAGCAGTTGAGGGAGCCTCCACCCCCGCTCACACCTTGCCGGCACCATCGCCCACTTGCTCGAGAGAGAAGGGAGCCCTTGGTTCCTGGTGGCAAGGGGGCAGCTGAATGCAGGGAAAAGGCGAGGGTCCGGGCGGCAAGAGTTTGCCAGTAACATGCCGTGTGCCCTTGGGCAAGTCCCTTCCTCTCTCTGGACATCAGTCTTGTCACTGGCCCCGGGATGTGGGTGGGCTGTCTAACCTCTAAGCTTCCTTCTCCACCACAGCGTCGCTTTGCTATTCTTCCTTTCTTCCCCTCTCACGCCGGTTCCAATCATCTGCATTTTCCCCTCCGTCTCTCAAGGTCCAGTTTTGGGGGACGGGCTGGTAAAATACCCAGCTTTAGCTGTCCCTGCTAAGGATGGATGAGGCTTAATCCACGCAGCGTTCTTTGGGATCCTGGAGAAGACCGTTTTCTCTCTGCCTGAGGTGTCATTATTGTTAATAATGATGACATCAATCTACCTCATCAGGACCCGCAAGTGCTTAGCTAAGAAAAATGCTTTTGTCACTGTGAGTAAATATAAAGTGCGCCTACTCGATCAAATGCCACCCCTGGACGGGCGATTCTGCTCCCTTCCCTGCGCCCTGACAACTGCTCGTTCGCAATCCTGCCCTTCTTCCAACGACAGCGTTTATTTGTTATTGATGTTTCAGCACTTTGACAAATACATTTTTCCATGAAGAGAAACATAATTAACTTAAGTCATTTATATTAATCACAAGGGGGGAAAATCATGCAAAACAGGGATAATTTTGTATTGAACAAGGCACGTTATCTAATGAATATAGATGATGCTGATTTATGTGTTTATCCAAAAAGCATCAGTAGGGAAAAAATGCCAACCCCCGAGCCCCACCCTATCTCCCCCAAAAGCTGAAAAAAAAAAAAAATCCCTCAAGTTCTATTTAATGATGCTTCCTGGGTTGGTGGCATTCTGCCCACAGACTGAAAAATCAAATGACTTTTCAAGTGTTTACGGAGCTTGAACAGCAAGAGAAATTCTCTCCAGGCGTGGGTGTCCTCCGCCTGAATCCCAGGGAAGCTGTAATTACTTATTCCTGCAAACATTGGGCCGACGTGGCTGGGTCTATGCAGGTAGGAGGGTGTGGACCGCTTTCTACTGGAGCTTGGGGACGGGGCCGAGGGCCACCACTGCAGGCTGCGGTGGTCGGCAGGGACCAGGCGACCAGAGCTCAGATTCCCCAGCTGCGTGGACCCACCGAGGTGGATCCATTCGATGGGAACGTTGCATTTGGAATAATTCACTGTTGTGAAAAAGAGGGGTAATGCCTCCTTGTTTGCAGCCTTGCCTCCCCACACGTGTGAGTACAAGCTGCTGGCTGGAGCTCGCAGGTACCAAGAAGAAAGGGGATGGGGAGGAGACAGGGACGCATCAGGGGAGCGTTACTAAATCACACAATGTTCGAGCCAGGAGCCCGTACCCTACAAGGCACGGAGCCCAGCCCCTCATTTCCCCATTGGGTTAACTGCAACCCAGAGAAGAACGATAATTACAGTTCCCAAGCACTCCCCGTGTATCGGGCATCATTCTGTTTGTTTGTGTTTTAATCCTCACAATAATGTCATGGTCCTCATTTTACAGCTGAGGAAATGCAGGGTCAGAGAAAGGACGCTGCCTCTGCAGGAGCCCGCAGGCTGAACGAGACCCCAGACTTTCTGACTCCCCTCTCCCCCCACCCAGGAGGGAGGGAGCAGCTCGTGGAGCGTGTGCGAATTCCCCCAAGGGATCTTTGGAGCAAGACTTTGGAAACTTTTAGAGCTTGGTTCCATGTCTCTCTTCTTTTTGTTTTATGTGGACTGTTCCCTGTGCTGTCACTAGCCATAAACATCCCTCCACGATCTCAGAGGACTGCGAGCTTGCCTCAGGGACACAGAGGTGACAGATTAATGAGCTATGCGATGGCGCGTGGGCGGGGGTGGGATCTGGGTTGGGATCATTGGGTGAAGAGCAGAGGGAGGCCAGCCCTGGAACTCGCGGACTGTGCCTCGGCGGTAGCTGCTCCTTTTGCCCATAGGGAAACAGACCCGGCGACCTGTTCCTGACCAGGAAGCTGGATCTTTAGTTTCTCCTTCCTGTTTGTCCTGGACCCACAGTGGTATCCCCTCTCCCCGAGACCCCCAGATAGCAGTCCCGAGGACAGAGGAGCCAGACTGTCTGGACTCAAATCTTGTCTCTGCCACTTGCTGTGTGACCTTGGAAAAGTCCCCTAACCTCTCTGGACTCGGTTTCCTACACCTCCACTAGGGGATGGCTAAGGATTAGTGCTCAGATTTAGGGCAGTGCAGCGAATCTATGTGTTGGCTATTATTATAATTATGAGAAGAACTCAAATCCCCAAAGCACCCACCTCCCTGTTTGTGACCACACGAAGTCGTAAGCGGACTGCAGGTTTGGGCAGACCTGGCCCGGTGGGGAGGAGCAGGGAGCCCAGGAAGGGCTTTCGGGGTGGGGGCAGGAAGGTGGGACCGGCCGGAGCCTGGTTTCGGGGTTTCCTCGGCACTGCGTGCTCAGAGCCACCAAGCCCGCGGACTGGGCTGCAATCTGTGTCTGGCCTGGACTGTGGCTCCTTGCGCAGCCGGGCCAAGCAGGAGCCAGGGCCCATCCATCCTCCGCTGCTTGGACAGTGGCGCTGGAGAGCGCATCTGTCACTGTCTCCCGTGGCATGGATGACTGGCGTGTCATCTTTGACAAATGTCTATGCCAGCAAGCTCTGCGTGGCTGTGGATAGTTACAGACACTGAAAACGCACAAACACAGACGGGCTGCTCCACACGCCAACAGACAAAGGAGGACTAGCACTACAGATTGGACGGGCTGGGGAAGGGGGGCCATGGAGGGCGGGACGTGCACTCGGAAGACCTGGGCTCTGCCTCCTACTCTCCCTCTCTTTTCTAAAATATTTTATTTATTTATTTGAGATACAGAGAGAGAGCACGAGACACAGAGCATGAGCAAGGTGGAGGGGCAGGGGGAGAGGGAGAAGCAGGGATCCCAAGGCGGAGCTCGATCCCGGGACCCTGAGATCACGACCTGAGCCGAAGGCAGATGTGAGCCACCCAGGCGCCCCTCTGCCTCCTATACTCTTCACAAAACTTTGTGCAAACCATTTCCTCCCCCTGTGCCTGGGTTTCCCCGTGCATGAGGTGGGGATAAGAGTCCCTGCCCTGTCCTCCGTGGTGTTACAGAAATCTGCCATGATGTTCATCACCCTGTTAGCAAAAATAGCAGCTACCCCTTTTCAAGCACCTGCCTTGGGTCAGGCATTTCGTGCCTGTGTGCACGAGCCCCCCAAATTCCCCAAACAAGCCCATTTTACAGATGAGGAAACAGATTTAGAAAAGCAGCTCCCCTGGGGGTCACACAGCAAGCGACAGAGCTGCCTTGGCCTGCGGGCAGTGCCCGCTCTGGGCATCGGAGCCGGCCACCTGGGTCCGCAAAGGGCCAGACGGTTGATGCTTTATGCCTCGCAGGCCGTGTGTCCTCTGCTGCATCTACTCAGTTCTGCCAGTGTTGTTTGGAAGACCGATAATAAATAAATGCGTGTGGCTGTGTGCCTGTGTGACTTTATTTACAACACAGTTGGCTGGCTCGGTTTGTCTTTGAGGCTCTCAGGCCGTAGCGTGTGACCCCTCCTCTAGGCTTCCAAATCAAAGGAGAAGACGAGGACAGAGGACTATCTAGGCTGCAGGGAGGCGTATCGGGGGTGGTTGAGAACACGGGCTTGGGAGCCAGACTGCCTGTGTGCCTCTTACTGCTTGTGGGACCCCGGGCAGGAGACTTAATAGCCCTATGCCTCAGTTTCTCCATCCATAAAATGGGAATACTAATATTGCCTACCCCGCAGGTTTCTTGTGAGAATTACATGGTTAACCGTGTGCCTAGCACATCATGAACGCTGGGTAAATGTCACCTGTTATCACACACTGGGGAACATTATCATCGACACCTGAGAGGCTGGTGTTAATTTAAATGGTGAGTCGGACAAGATTTCCCGGTCCAGCTCTCCTGGTTCCAGCTTTCTGCTTTCTTCCTGCCAACAGCCCAAATCCTTAATGGGGGCAGTGGCCACTTTGTCATATGTTTACCTCCTAGACCCCCGGGATGACAGACAAAGGGACCTTAGGGACTAGCCTGCCTCTCACCACTGCAAGGACACTGAGGTCCAGAGAGGGAAAGGAACTTGCTCGAGGTCACACAACCCTTAGGTGTCAGATTCACTTTTCCTGACTCCCCAGTCAGTGCTCCTTCCCAAGTGGCTCAGATGGGCTCTCCTGGCTCGGTGGAATGCAAGGCGTCTTTCTGCCAGTGAGGCCTTCCAGAAGGGAGTGGCTCTCCACTGTCCGGGGCTGGCAAACACAGTCGTGAAGGACGGAGACTGAGGCCAACATACGCCTTGGAGAGCCCTGTCCATCCAGACCCCTGAGTCCCAGCGCGTCCCAGCTCAAGGCCCCGTCTCCTCACCCACGATTAAGACGCCTCTATCCTCTGGTCTGCTGTGCTCTCTGGGGAATGACCAGAGGTAAGATTCCCCGGACAAAGTTGGGAGTAGACACTAGGTAGAATCTGCAAACAAATCACACTTGAGTCAGGAGGCAGTGAGTTCTCTCGTAGCTGGTATTTCTGATTGTAAATGGAGAAAGAGAAAGCAAAATGGTCCAGACAGCCGGCCTGGCAAGTACCAGCTAGCCAGGCCCTGGCGGGTCCTGTGCGCATAAGCCACGTGACACAAAATCGGCATCAGACAAGGGCTCCCTGGGACCATAATGGAACATGGTAAGTACGCGGATATGAGGAAACCCCCCAAAATGCATGAACATCTTTTCTGCCAGAGGATGCAAGAGATTCTTCTTTCTTCACCAATGACAACTCTAGCCTCGCTTTATTCCTCTTGCCTTTTGGTGCAAAGGACTGAGACATCCAACCAGCAGCGCGCCCCTGCTCCCTGACGGCGCGCCATCTAGAACAGCACTTGCTTCCTCCGTCCTCTCTAAAATCACACAAAACAAGCCCAAGATGCGGACTGGCCTCTCACCGAGGCGCCCCACGGTTCCCCACGGAGCACGCTCTCCTGCGCCGACACAGGGCTGTCAACTTCACTGTGCTCGAGGAAGAGGAGGTCCTGGGGATCTTTGGATACCAGGCTTTATCGGCATATTTATCGATATCAGAATACGGATGAGCGAGGTAGAGAAGCGTCCAATGATGAGATGGAAGGTGGAGTCAATCCCTGAGTCCCATAGAGACTCAGACGCTCTAAGTGTGATAGGTAGCTTTCGTGAGTGCTCCTGCCATGAGCACTATTTCATTTTATTCTCTCAGTGACTTTGGTGGAGAACTAACATTTCCATTTATAGACAAACACACACACAACCCCTCCCCTACCCAAGGCCCAGCAAGCTTCAGGAACTTGCCTGCAGTTCCGCAGCTGGTCAGAGGTGGGTCCGGGAGCCAGGAGTCTTCTGATACCAAGCCTTCCGATGTATGGCTAATCAGTGGTTTGCACAGCAAGAGGCCCCATGCACCATTTGGTTCTCACTGCTGACAGCATCGATGACCTTAAGATGGGTGGTCTTCTCTAGAACATGCTGATCACACGGTCAGAGTCAATGAAGGGGTTTGGGCGGGTGGTCTTTCCATCTTCAGAACAGCCAGGGCTAGGTGTCCAGCCACTTGGTCTGAAGGATGCAGCTATTGCTGCTGGGCTGGCACTGGGAGATGAGGATCGGGGAGGAGCCCCATGGACACTTTTCCCTTAACCCTGACCTTGGATGCAGAGAAAGGGGAACCCTCTTACACTGCTGGTGGGAAAGCAAATTGGTGCAGCCACTCTGGAAAACAGTATGGAGGTTCTTCAAAAAGTTAAAACTAGAGCTACCTATGACCCAGTAATTGTACTACTAGCTATTTATCCAAAGGATACAAACATAGTGATTTGAAGGGGCACCTGCACCCTAATGTTTATAGCGGCAATGTCCACAGTAGCCAAACTATGGAAAGAGCTCAGATGTCCATCGATAGATGAGTGGATAAATAAGAGGTGGTGTATATATAATGGAATATTACTCAACCGTCAAAAGGAATGAACTCTTTCCATTTGCAAGATGTGGATGAAATAGGTCAGTCAGAGAAAGACAGGTATCATATGATTTCACTCATAGGTGGAAATTAAGAAACAAAACAGATGAACATAGGGGAAGGGAAGGAAAAAGAAAAAGATGAAATCAGAGAGGGAGGCAAACCATAAGAGACTCTTACTCTAGGGAACAAACTGAGGGTTGCTGGAGGAGAGGTGGGTGGGGGGATGGGGTAACTGGGTGATGGACACTAAGGAGGGCACGTGATGGACTGAGCACTGGGTGTTATATGCAACTGATGAATCACTAAACTCTACCTCTGAAACTAATAATACGCTATATGTGAATTATTGAATTAATGAAAAATTAATTGATGAAAAAAAAAGTGAAAAAAACCAAAACCTTGACCTTGGCATCCAGCACTCCACATTCACTTTCTTAAGCCATCATGTCTGTAGGGCGAATACACAGAGGGGACAACCTAACCTCGTCAAAGAATGTCTACAGCAGAGTTTTCAAGAAGCTCTTTGAAGAGGCACCCTCCCCATTAAGTTCCATGGGCCTGCATGTTCTGCGTGGACGAAGGGACAACTGGAGGGGTGCATGGTGGAAAACAGAAAAGGCAGAGAGGAGGGCAGGAAGTCGGGAACTTTCCAAGTGTCCCCGTTATGTTGGACAGTATGTTGGGTGATTTTCATGGGTGTGGGAGCCCATGAGAGCTGGCTTTTAGTGTAGCAAGAGAAGTGTCCCTTGGAGACGGGTGGCAGTGTGAGATTTTGCACATTGAAAGGTGGGTTCATCTTTGAAGCCTGCTTTCCTGGTTTTAGGCGCCTGCTGGGTAGAGAGATGTAGACCAAGCACCCAGCCATTGTTCTTGGAGAATATGGAGCTATCACCCAACAGACGGCGTTCTGTCTAGCCATGGAGATTTTAGCCAGTCTGTGACCTTGAAGAAGCAGAAAATGTGTTTCCCTAACTGCATAGGCTTTTGGGGTCCCTGGAGATGCAGTGCGGTTTCGGTCTGAATAACGAGGATTGGGAGACATATCTATCGGCTATTGGGATGGCTTTGCCTGGCCTTGGGAGACAGCCCAGACCTGAGGGTTTAGGTCTGGGGGTTCCCTTGAAGAATGACATCATCTCACGCTTCACTGGCTCTGAAGTTTCTCCTGGGCACTCGGAGGAGGGAGGTGATTCCGAAGCAGGAGTGCTCAGTGGGCCTGCCACGTGGTGCCTGCCAAGAGCGAACAGAAGCCCTGAGCTGAGCGCCCAGCCTGTCACCTCCTGCGCTGTCCTCGCCGTGTCACGGGTGTTCAGGGGAGCTTTGCTGGACATCCATAATCTGGTTGCAGCAACTGGGTGATGACCATCTCGTTCTCCACTACCCTGTGGAACACCGGCCTTCTGGAGGCGATTCTCCAGGGCACTCGTGCCTGTCCCGAGGTCTTCACGTGGTGGCTCCCTGTGCCTAGAATGTTCTTCTTTGCTCTTTCTTCATGTGTCACTTCTCCTTCCTCCTCCTCCTCGTCCTCTTCTTCTTTTTCTTCTTCTTTAAAGATTATTTATTTATTTGAGAGAGAGAGCACGCGAGAGAGCATGAGCGGGGGTGGGGGAGGGGCAGGCAGAGGGAGAAGCAGGCTCCCCGCTGAGCAGGGAGCCCAATGTGGGACTTGATCCCAGGACCCCAAGATCATGGCCTGAGCCAAAGGCAGACCCTTAACCGACTGAGCCACCCAGGTGCCCCTAGGTGTCACTTTTTAGTGACGCTTTCCCTGACTACCCCAATGTTCTAACTTTCTATCCCCTGTTGTAATTTTTTTCCCTTAGGTTTATCCCTAACATAATATGTATGTTCCTTAAGCATCGTGTGTATTATCTGTCTCTTGTACTGAGAAACGAGCACCCTGAGGGCAGGCAATTTTTGTCTGACATCGTCATGGCTATAGTCCTCGGGGTTTAGAACCCGGTTAAACGCATGGTAGGCACTCAATATATGTGCGTTGAAAGAATGAATGAGTTTCTATTTCTATTTTACTTAGAGTTTATATTTCATCAAACACTTTTCTCATTTGTTGATATGATCACATTTTCCCCTTAAATTTGTTGGTGTAATGAATTATGTTAATTGATTTCCTGTCATAAATCTGTGTGTTAGTAGGATAAATCCCACTTGATCATAATGACATTTTGCCAGATTTCATTTACTAGTGTTTTATTTCCAATTTTTACATTTATATTCAGAAGAATGATTGGTCCTCCGTTCCTTTTCCTAAGCGATCTGTACCAGGTTTTGGTACTAAGGCTATGCGGGCTTCGTAAAATGAATCGCGGCACTTTATCTTTTCCTATGATCTGGAGGAGTTTAATTAACGTTGGAATTATTTGTTCTTTAAAGGTTACATAGAGCTCAGCTGTGAAACCATCTGTTCCTGGTGCCTTTTGTGATGGTGGATCTTTAACCACCTTTCCAGTCTCCCTGTGGTAGGTAATTGGTCTTCCCATTTTCTACGTCTCCTTGGGTCAATTTAGGTAATTTATATTTTGCTAGGTACATACCCACTCCCAGGTTTCCTATTTTGTTTCTGCAGAGTTGATGTAGAATTCTCTTGTTAATTTTTTAAATCCCCAATGCATCCATGCCTATGTCTCCTCTCTCATTCCAATTCTGCTTTACTTCGTTCTGTTTCTTTTCCCTGGAGTCAGGCTCCTGATGAATTTGCATGACCTCAGTGCTTTGGAGAAACTGAGAGGCCCGTGCCCACCCCTGGAACCCATGGGTTCGTAGAGAGAGGTGCCTGGGGGAGGCTGGCAGGAAGCCATTCGGGATGGGGGTGGGGGGACCCCAGCAGGCCAGAAAAGGTGGATGGTGCTGGTGGCTGGGGTTTGACTCCTGGCTCTCCCGCATCCTGGTTGTGTCACCTTGGCAAGACGCTCTGCTTCTCTGCCCTTGTGTTTCCCTCTCTGTGAGTGCCTAGCTCACATGAGCGGGGAGGAGGACTGGATGAGCATATTCGAGCAAAGTGCTGTGCACAGTGCCTGGCAGGAGTGGATGTGCAGTTAGCATTAGCCTTCGTTATGGAGAGAACACCGTGGAGGGAACAAGAGGCCACAAGCATTTCCAGAAATCACTGGGCGTGCTATGGAAGAATGGGCTTTGAACCCCCATCCTGCAGATATCTGGGAGAAGTTGTGGTTTGGGGGACTAAGGGGAGTGTGACTTCCCTCTGTGGTCCCAAGCTAGCTAGCTAGGGGGCCATCACAGTGATGTATATACTTACCACGTCCTCTCTACAGCCCTGTAAGGTAGGTGCTAGGTGGGGGCACCTGTGTGGCTCAGTGGGTTAAAGCCTCTGCCTTCGGCTCAGGTCATGATCTCAGGGTCCTGGGATCGAGCCCCACATCAGGCTCTCTGCTCGGCGGGGAGCCTGCTTCCCCCTACCTCGGCCTGCCTCTCTGCCTACTTGTGATCTCTCTCTCTCTGTCAAATAAATAAATAAAAAATCTTAAAAAAAAAAAAAAAGGTAGGTGCTAGGTGAAACCTATGAGAGTGGCAACATTCAGCCATTTTTAACCCACATCAAGGCACTTTCATACGGTTCACCCCGATGTTATTATTGTCATCATTTTTCAGATGACAGACTCAGAGGGGGCAAGCAGCTGTCCTACGGTCATGCAGCCCGTTGATGTAGAGGGCACTTTGGTCAAACCAGGGCCATACAATTCCAAAGCCTATGTGATACCTCCCAGTGCGGTCAGAAAAACAAAAACGCGTAAGAGCCATTGCAAAGATATGCTGCAAACCCAACCTGAGAAAGGCGGCCAGTACTGATGGCTGCAAAGTAGTGGTAGATGTCTGAACATCTAGAGGCTGATCTGGATGGGAAGGGAGGAGCAGGGCTCTGATAGAGCTCCGGGGATTAAAAACCCAGTCCCTAGAGTTCTGGCCTATGAGGGCAGCCACTGTCATCCTAATATTCCATTTATGGAACTATTACAGCCAGCATCCTACTAAAGAGAAGGGGTTTGTTTGCAGGACCGGTGGGGGGGGGGGGTTAAAAGCAGGCATCCTCTCACTTATCTTGTAACCACCTTCTAAGTAACAAGCTTCCCGACAAATGGTCACCTGTAGGCATTTTAGCTCTTACTCAAGGGACTGCTCATCTAGAGAGAATTTGGGGGGGAGGGAGAGATGATGCTATTTATGTAGTTTTGCCCAACATGGGCAAGAGAAAATGGGTTCTAATAGTTAGGCGGGGTCTGTCCCTCCAGGGGTTGGTGGCTGATGATACCTGAGATGGGCCTTAAATGTGGCACTTTATGAAGATGACAGAATGACTTGTTGATGTGAAGGTTTGGGTTTCCGTGAGGATGCACATGGACGTATGTTACACACATGCAATAAACTGACAAGGATATTGACAACGCGATGTCAGTCTTCAGGTCCCCATCCTAGGGAACTAAGCTAATCCTTGACTAGCAGTGGTAGGTTGCTACTCCATGCTCTGGCCTGAAGCTCTGTGCTGGGATATCCACATCTTGCTCCAGAATGCTCCTTCCCGAGCCTCAGCCCCTGCTCACGCGCTGACTCACACACTCACCGAGAGCCCGAAGAACCAGATCTCAGTCAATTTCCAAAGAGGGCGGCTTCTCCCCAGCACGCTGCAAAATTCAGACTCTGGTTGGGCATGGTGCAGCCCTGGTCTCCAATCCGAAAATGCCGAGGGTGCCTTCCCTCTGTCGGGACCAGTGAGACACTGCCCTGGATTTTCCCTCTCTGATTACAGGAATGATAAGGGTCATTCATCTCAGTCTGAGGAAGGAAAGGAGGAAGATGGTTCTTGGCGTCCAAGCTCAGAACGGAGTGCCCACTTCTGGAGCCCGGGCTGTTGCTCTGAAACCCTCTGTGGTCAACATCATATCCTGCCAATCCCCCTTAGTGCTCTGGTTTTCAGCACACACTGACAGCTTCCTACCGCAAACACCTGCTACTCTCTCTGGTCGCAGCAGAGTGGGAGGCTGAGATAAAGAACATTCTAGAAGTGTCAGGAAGTTGAAGTCTCTGGGAATATCCCTCTACAAATGATGGATGAGAGTCAGTGGATAAGTACCCCAGTTCTTGGCCCCTTGAGTGGGACACCCCGTGACTTCCCTGCTTCCGGGAAACCCCACGAAGACATCCCTTAAACATCCCTCCTTCTCAACCCAGCCACCCACGTGCACCTGCTGCTTAATTGGGTGGTGCTCCGCAAATACCAGCAGGCAGCTGGCTTCCTCTTAGCTCGTCGGTCCTCTTTGCAGCTCAGGCCTTTGGGATTTGTGGGTCTAGAGAATATTAGTCAAATGTGCTCATTCTGCCGCCTGAGCGAGGCTCAAGCAAACCCCTGTATCCCTCACCGTACAGTGGGTCTCCCAGCGGGGCCCCGGGGGTCTTCAGGGGTGGAGGCACCCGTGGGAGGAAATTAGCTTCACTTGTATTCAGACACAGCGCGAGTGGAGCTGAATGTCAGCACTCTGCTGCGCTAGCTCTTGTGTTCGGTGGCCCCTCTGTGCAGCGTTGCCCGAGGGTGCGCAGAGCTTCTCCATCGCCAGCCCAGCCTTTGTCAAGTGGTGGACTTTTTGACATTCTAGCATGCGTGGGGCTGGCCCGGAGCTTCTGTGACTCCTCGGGTGCAAGGCCGGGCTCGGCGTCAGTGAGCTCCTCTCTGCATCGCCTCCCGTAGCCATCGGCACAGATGTCTAGGGCATCTCGTGCAACACGCTCGAACTTCAGTCTCCTCTGTCGTGGGCAGCTCCTTCCTCGTGCTAGCTCAGGGCAAGATCCTGCCATTAGAACAAGCCTTGGCAAGTGGTAGGTGTCCAATTAGGTGTTGGTTGGAAGATAAATGTGGGTACAGTAGGCTGTGATTTTGAGTAAGCCTTCTTTTCTGGACCTCGGTACCAGGGGACCAGCCACTCTAGGTGATTTCCAAAGCCCTGTTCCTCTTTGGTTTCAGGAGGAGGCCCATTTAGGGAGCCGGCTGCAAGACTGGGGATGTCCTCAGCATTTGTCAGCCACGTCAGGACTCAGCTTCCTGCTTTCTTGGCAGAGGGATCATTGGGGAAGCAGAGAAAGTACACTGGTATATTTACCTCGCTGTCTGTAGGGGTGGACAGTAGAGGCAGGAATCCCAGCATCCACCTCCGGGGCACCTGAGGTCTGTGTCTGGCTGGCCTCTTTATCTAACTGACTGAAACCCTGGGGTTGAAATTTTAAGTGCCTGGAGGTGCCTGGGCAGCTCAGTCGGTTAGCTTAGGTCATGATCCTGGGTCCTGGGATCAAGTCCTGCATCGGGCTCCCTGCTCAGTGGGCAGGCTGCTTCTCCCTCTGCCCTTCTCCCGCTTATGCTCATGCTCTTTCTTGCTGTCTCTCTCTTTCAAATAAATAAATAAAATCTTTAAAAAAAAAAAGAAATTTCAAGTGACTGTAATAGCTTTCTTTATGTCCCAGACTGCTGGTGTGTGTGTGTGTACAGGTGTGCATATGTGTGCATGTACGTGTGCATGTGTGTGTGGAAGTATCCGACAGCTAATGAATAAGGACTCAAGCATATGAGCCAATGTAACAAGGGCAGCAAGGACGCAAAAGCCAACTTTAATTACCCAGCCCACTCGCAGATCCTTGGTCCACAGCCCTTCCAGGCGTTCTGACCTCGCTTCCCACGGCTCAGGGTCTGCAGACTGCACCTGCTTCGAAGGTGTGTGAGCGCTTCTCTCTGGGAGTGGGGTGGGCTCGCCCCTCTTTCCAGGGCTCTGACACCGGGGCAGCAGGGCTGCACCGAGCCCGTTCCAAGCCTGCGCTCCTGCGCTCCTGCGCTCTGCCGTGCACCACTTTCTCTCTGCCTCTCTCACAGCTGCTGCCCGGGGGTCCAAATGGAGGCTGCGCCCACCAGTCGAGGGGTTGGGCTGGTGATGTAGTCTTTTTTGCGGGACGGGAAGTGTCTCCCCGTTATAGCAAGGCGTGTTTGGGGACTGGGTGGGGCCGTCCACCTCCATCCTCGCTCTGGCTGGGCTGGCAACGCTGCGCCCTGCTGAGGCGGGCAGAGACTACGTGCAGAGCAGGCAGTTGGGGGATGCCCTCTGGGCTGAGTGTTGGCAGTTCTGTGGGTTTGGCAAGTGGGAGACATCAGAGTAGTTGCCGGGTGGGCACGGAGGGAGGAGAAGGAATTTTGCAGAGTTCGTCTGCGGAATTTAAACTGGATTCTCGTGACTGTTCTTTTTTTTTTTTTTTAAGATTTAATTTATTTATTTGACACAGAGAGAGATCACAAGTAGGCAGAGAGGCAGACAGAGAGAGAGGGGGAAGCAGGCTCCCCGCTGAGCAGAGAGCCCAATGCGGGGCTCGATCCCAGGACCCTGAGACCATGACCTGAGCCCAAGGCAGAGGCTTTAACCCACTGAGCCACCCAGGCACCCCTCTCATGACTATTCTTTAAGAGATGCAGAAAAAATGGACGCAAATGTACAATTACTTTTGGCAACTGGACTGTGCTCATTGATACGTGATGCTGTAAGAGAACGCATCACATGGGACACGGGCTTGTGTTCGGGTTACGTACGCTCGGGTTTGAAAGAGGCATTTGGATGTGAAAGATACCATGTAAAAAAAAGGGCCGAGTGACAGATAGGAAAACTGGGAAGGACAGAGATAAGGAAAGAGAGAGAAAAACAAAAGAGGAGATAAAAAAGAAGAATAAAAGGGGGGAGCGTATCGGAAAAATGGACAGATGGGGAAGTATTGGGGAAATAGAAACCAAGGAAAGGAGAATTGCCTTGTCTCTGTACCCCAGGGCTTTCGAGCACTGCTTCTCAAGCTTTTTCGACTGTGATTGACTACTAAGAATATATTTTGCATTGCTACTCGCTATTTATACACATGCACGATTGGAATTTTTTTTTTTTTTTTTTTTTTAAGGAACCAGTGTTTGTGGTCTGCTATGGACCACCAGCATTCCTGTCCTGTGTTGTCCCCTCTCGGGACGACTCTGGACTTCAGCCACAAGACATTAGCAAGGGTAATGTGAGTGGACACGAGATGAGCTCTTGCACGTGGAGACTTGCCCTCTGGGAAGGTTTGCTCTTGGTGTGTAGCCCCTGGGAACCCAGAAGTCATCCTGTGGAAGCAAATGAGCCCCCTGGATGGAGAGGCCACTTGCTGGAGCATGCAAGCCCTCGCCGACCACCGCAGCGGGGCTCCCAGCCACGTGGATGAAGGCCTCGGGCCAGTGGGTGCTCCAAGCCCAAGTGAGCCAACCCGACTCTTGCCCATGGTGCAGAGACGATCTGCCTTCACCGAGCCCTGCCCAAATTGCAGAAACTGCGAGCAAATATATGTTGTCCTTTTAGGGCCACTAAGTTTTGGGTTGTTTTTTTTTTACGCAGCAATAGATAACCAAGCATCCTTACTAAAGGCAAGGCACTGTGACATTTTCTATCGTATTTAATTCTATTTTATTTTTCAAAACACTTCATTGATTTCGTGACCCACTGATGAGTCATGATCCAATCTGATGGTGTCTCTTCGGTAGACACGGCTACTTCTGCTGCTGCCCTAATCAACGGCTGATGTGTTTGAGATCACGGGTCTTCCAACCTCCCCCTCCATCCTGTTGCTCTTACAATCATGGCATGTCAGACATGAAAGGCAATCTTCATGATGTCATCCAGTCCAGGGGCCGTGTCTCAGAAGAGGCTTCCCTGAGCCACTTGGGTCTCCGAGTAGACAGTTCTACTCAGTAGATAATTTTACTCGGGGGAGGTATTTAACGCTTTTGTATGCCTAGTTCTGAATCCTGTTAAGCATAATTTACAGCCAAGCATGGTCTACTGGTACCTGCCTCTGCCAGAAACTGAATTCATCCCTACAAATGGAGAAAGGGTATCACTCACCCCCTTGCCAATACCCATCCTTATGTTTCTCAAGTCTCTGGCTTTAAGATGAAGGAAGCATCTTCATATGCCATTCAAGCTTCCTAGAACATGGTTTTACCAAATACGTGTTTGTTTGTTTTTTTTCCCCTCTGATCCAGCGATTCCTGCATCATATGCCACAGACCAAATGTTAACGGGACCGCAGGGGGAGCTTTTCAAATGCATATTCCCAGGCCCCACTAGGGATAGGGCCTCCGAAAATCTCTGGAACGTGATGCCCGGAAATCTACGTTTGAACAAGCTCCCCAGCTAGATCTGTTGCGCATTGGTGTTCAGGTTCAATGACGCTAAGGGCTATGGTCTGGATTAGTGCATTTCAGCTTTTCCCACCACAGGTCATGGTGAGAAATGAGTTTACATTCTGTCTGTATGCACACGCACGTGTGTGTAAAGGAAACAGAGCTTTCGTCAAACTCCACACTTGACGAAAACTGCACTCTAACTTCCCTATCTTATTTTATTTTTTCGGTTGCTGGTTGTAACTCATTCAACCGGTTTTACGATTCACCGATGGGTCACACTATACGGTTAATAACACAGCCAACCTAAGCAAACGCAGGCTATGTGTCAATTCAGCGGACGTGGCTCCTTTTCCCGAGTTTTGCTGTGATAATGACCATTTGGCGTGGCAAGCCTGCTCTCCATCTTTCCCAATCTTGGGCCGTTGATTCCACCGCTGCGAGGGCTTATCTGCCGGTAGCACTTACCAGCCTCCTTCCTCTTTGTCAGGGCTGGGTCTCCAGCTGAGCCCGGGCTGGAGCTCAGGGCGCAGCTGGACTGGGGGCCCGGGGCTCCCTCTGGGCTCAGTTTGTCGGAGCCAATAGCTCCAGGAGCTTTTGGTTGCAGGGAGAAGGAAATAGCACGGGCGGGACTGTGCAGGGGTGTGCCGGCTAACCTCGGATTTTTCTCCACGATGACTGTTCCTGAGTCCTCAGGGGGCAGGATTGGAAATCGCAGCCCACGAATGGGATCAATGAAGGGCCACAGGAGCCTCCCTGCGAGGGCAGAGATTTTCAGTGTCCCGCTGCTCAAAGCGCCTGGGAGGCACCTCTGAGACCCCCAGAAGTGATCTGGAGAAGGCTGTTGACGCAGAAGGTGGGGTGCCCTCGTCTGTGTATCCGGCGGTTTGGGTCACCTGCTCTTGATTGTCTATTTTCATCTGTTGTCACTTCGTAGGCTGAGAAGTTCTTTGGATCCACTGGCTCACCCCCGGCCTGCCTCTTTCAGATGCAGAGGTGGAGACTCTCCTGCCTGCTCCAGGCCCCGGGGATGGTTCCTCGTTCCCTGTTCCTCTCTCTCTGGGCCTTGGACCTGCTTCTCAGGCTTCATCCTTCGGCCAGCTAAGGTATCATCTTTCCTGTCTGTCCTCAGACTTCTGCCTCTCCATCTCCTCCATCATTCTGGACACTTGAGACACCCACAGGAAATCAAAACAAATGAAAAAATGTGCCATTTATGGTGGGCAAAAAAGCCAAACCAATCCCCAAATGATTGATTTAGTGGTTGCAGCTGGGCCTGGGTGCAGACAGACAGCTAATGAGGTAATTTTTCTAAATGCACAGTGTGAACAAGATAACACTCCCCCCCCCCCCACCCCGCTCCCCGCCCCTGCAAGTCTCTCTGGGTTTCCATCCCTCTCCCTCAATTTTCTGCAGAGACGCACACACCAGTTAGCATAGTTCCACTGTTAGGGGTTGAACTGCAGCCCCGCCCAATGATATGCTGGAGTCCTAACCCCCCAGTTTTTCTGAATGTGGCCTTATTTGGAGACAGGGTCTTTACGGAGGCCATTGGCGGGGCCCTCACCCGGTATGACTGGCGCCCTCATGGAAAGGGGAAAATGTGGACACACAGACATGCAGAGAGAAAATGGTAAGAAGACGATGGACATCTACGAGCCTCGGGGAGAGGCCTGGAACAGATTCCCCCTGTCACCCCTCAGAAGGACCCACCCTGCTGCCCACTTCGTCCTGGACCCCCAGCCCCCAGAACCGTGAGATAGCACATTTCAGTTGTTGGAGCCCCCTGCTCCGCGGTGCGTTGTGACAGCTGCCCTAGCAAACTATTGCACACGTGTTTAAAATCTTTGGCTTCTGTGTTCTCTCTGTTGGGGATTCTCCTTCCTGAGGTAGGATGGCACGGAGAAGGCGGAGGGTGGGGCAGAATCCCCGGGAAAGCGAGGGGAGTCTTGCCGTTCGGGGCCCCTCCAGAGCCATGGTGGGGTGCCTTCATGTGCTCATAGGTTTCTCTGGAATTTGCAAACAATGTTCAAACTGCAATCAGTTACGACTGCTGATGTTCCTCACTGCAGCTTTCCATCCAACGCCCCTTCCAGCCCATCGGGTGGCCTTTGAACGGCCCCATGGTATTCCTAGACCCAGATAAAGGGAATCAGAGCCGAGAATACATACATGGGGTTGAGTGCGATATATGTATGGCTTGCAGTTACTTCCACATGTAATCCACACGTAGGCAGGGCATCCAGGGCTGCCCGTCTGCCCTCTGTCCATTCACCTTGGGATATGACATAAAGTTGTCACATGTGACCGAGTCGTATCATGATGTGATGAGCAGAGCCCAAGGCACCTAGCACCCGACGTATGTGGGCAGTGGAGAAAATTCAGGTTTGAAATACGGAGGCAGACGCCAGCCAATGGGAATTCTTCCACTCATCAAATGTGGAAAGCATTGCAAGTCCTTATAAGCATGCATTAGAAAGCTGTGCTAAGTGGTTAGTTAATATAAATGTATTCTTCTGGATTGTGTGACTTTTGTGGCATTCGTCAGCTTTTCAAAATTTGTCATTTGTTCTCATTTCTTTCCTTATTTATTTGAAATATTTGCTTTGGGATCTAATTTTGTGTTCATATCGTGGTGTCTTCCTTAGTATATGTGCTGCCGAAGCATGCACTCGTGGTCTTTTCCTTAAAAGGGTTTCCTAAGGTGGTTCAAGTTTCAGGCCCTGGGCGTGGGAAATGAACAGGAAGGGGGGTGCTGTGGTTGGCAGGTGGGGCATTGGTGGGAGACGAGGGGGGCATTTGGACTTAGTGTGGAGAGGGGAGCAAAGGTGGAGGCAGAAGCTGGGGACGGTGAGCAGGGCTTCGTACTGAGAGGCAGAAGACCCCCCAGCTAGCCCAGCCCACCCCTCAGTTTGTTCCATGCTCCCGGGCAAGTCAATTTCCCTTCCTGAAATTTCTTAATCTGCGTAAGAGCTGTGCATGTGCCTTGTGGGGTGACCTCTGATACACCTTAGGCTCCCATATTCTAGGATCCTGTTATCTCAATCACCAATGGGGAGAAAATGGAGTCAAAATTGTTAGTGGCTGGTGAAGCCATTTTCTGAGGGAGGAGAAGCACCTGAGGAGGACCTCTCCGATGACACTGGACTTGCCAGAGCCCCAGCTGGGAGTCCCGTGTGACAGGTGTGGTCTCTACGGTCACTCCCTCTCATCTTCGCTCGTTCCTTCCTCCAGCAGCAGCACACGAGGCAGCTTCTGCATGCCGACCCTCCAGGGGCACTGGGGAAAGCATCGTGAAGGAGACAGCCCTGCCTTCGAGAAGTTGGCCTTCTAGGTGGGGAGACAGAGCATCCAATAGGGCCACCGCATCACAGAGGTATCTGTGTTCTTGCTGGGGCTCGCTCATCTCCAGTGAGGTGGCTTAGAGACTCTGGAAAACGTGGATGTGTATGATCCAAGGGGTCCGAACTTGACCGCCATTGGCATAATCAGGGAAGTTTTTGAAGTAAATATATTTCCATGGACCCATCTCCGGAAAATCTTGATTAGTTTGGGAAGGGCAGTGACATTTTTAAAAGCCCCCCCCGCCCCCAGGGGATCGTCATATACATTCGGAGTTGAGACCCCCTGTTCCCTAATCTTCTCAAACATAATTGTGCACAGGGACCCCTAGGGGTCTTGGTCAGGGTGGATTCTGGCTTAGCAGGTTGGGGTGTGCGGGTGACCTGAGACTCTAGGTTTTAAGCAGCTCCCAGGCGGTGCTGACGCTGCCCTTGAAGCAGCCGAGCTCTGAGGTCTGGCCCTCACGTCCTCTGATGGCATCTCCACCTACGTTCCCCTTGTCCTTCCCGCTCCAGCCACACTGGCCTTCTTGCAGATCCCGAAACAGTCTGGGCCCACTCACTCCTGGGGATCTTTGCGCACACTCTCTCTGGCGCATTCATCCCCCAGATGTCCTCATGGCTCGCTCCCGCACATCATTCCGGGGCCCGTGACAAAGCACCCTGACTGAGAGTCATCCTTCAAACCTTCTCAGTCTATTAAACAAGGGAAATGGATTTGAAATTGAGCACACATCAGTACAGCTTTGGGAAACCACTTGTATTAATCAACATTGATTTTATTTTTCCATGTTATGTAATGATGCTGTAAGTTCTCGTACTTAGCGGGGGTTGTGGGGCGAGTCGGAAGTAGCGGCCCTGGCCTGCGGCTCCTCCAGCAGGACCCCAGGGGAGGGCCGATGCCTGGTTTCCCCAGATGATTCCCAAACACCAGCCCCACCTTGAGACGTTAAAATGAGCCTCAGCAAAATTGCAAATTACCACGCGGTGGGGGGGGGGGGGGCGTTGGGCCCAGAGGTCACACGCTAACTATTACACCTGCTCTCCACCACCGCAAGAGGGAGGGGGGGTTACCTGAAGAGGGAGGGGCTGGCCGGGGGGGGCTTCTCCGTTTGTTCATTGCATCATCAGGAATGTGGGGCCTGACCTGAAGATTGCACTGACCTCTCATCGCGCTGCAAGAATGTGGTCTTTGGGAAAGGTCAGAATTGCCACTCCTCTGGTTCAAGCCACAGGGATGGATTCGCCAGGGAGAGGATGGGGCTGAGGTGGAGACAATGGGAAAGTGGGCAGCAGCGAGGCCGGTGGGGAGAGCGGGTTGGGGGGTTTGGCCGACGCGGATCAGCCTTGCCAGGAAGCGAGGAGCTGAGAGAAGGGGAGGCGGATGCCAGGGATGCTGGCGGAGGGCCTTCATTCAAATGTGGGTTCTATTCGGTGAGTCCTAAGGAGGCGTTGGACGTTCCTGAGCCCCGCGGGGTGGGGGGTGCTCAAATGAACACAACCGCGTTTGAGGACAATTTGTCAGCCAAGGGACAGGAAGACGAGTTTGGAGCAGAGACATAGGTTCCCTGGGTCCTCTGTGAATTCTGGGGAGAGGTCTGGGACTCACGCTGACCTTGGCCCCTGGACCAGAGCGGTAACTCTGTGTGGAGCCGGCAGAAGGAGGGGGCTCGGAATGGCTCGAGAATGGAGGGGGTTAAGGCTAGCAGCACGTGAGGGCCTGGCCTCCAGGCAGAGAGTGAACAGCAATCCGGCCCTGGGGCCCTGCTGGCCTGATTCGGCCTCATCCGATCATTGTCCTCATTAGAACCCTCAAACCCAGGTGGTACGTCGGTGACTGTGCGCTTTTGCACTAATTAATTTATTCTCATCAGAGGGCGCCATCCAAGTGCTCGGTCCCCCTTTCCAGGGGTGGACGAACCACAGGCCAAACTTTCTAAACTTAGATGGCATCGCAGGAAGGAAGATGTGGGGGTCATTTGTTGTCGTGAATCATGGCCGTGTCTTCAGCAGGTGCCCTGTGCAGGAAGGCTGGAAATCAGAGATATATTTTTGAGAGTGCTTTATAACAGCCCTGAGAACCTTCTTTGTTTTAAGCTTCCCCTAAGCAGAGCCTCTGAATCATGACCGCTTCCCAAACAGCAGCCTTGGCTGCAAATCAGGGCAGTCTTGCACCTATAGGATGCAGGTGGCCAGAGGGGGCTCTGGATGAGCATCAGTCTTTCTCTGCCGCGCCTTGGGGTCCCTGTGTCAGCAGCAGCCACCTGTCTTTGTGTCGGCTGTGGCCACAAAGGCAGAATAAACCTACCCCTGTAAAGCAGATCTTCACTCTTGCCTTTTGTTGCTTTTCTACTTGCCGCCCGGTTGGGCACCCGTCCTCTGTGAACCTTCCGTCCCAGCCTGGAAGGCCGCTTCCTCCACTGACCCCTTGAAGTCTAGACTCACCTGGCCATTAGCCTGTGCCTCCTGTTTCTTCTCTTACCATGTCTTTTTTCTTTCAGGTTTGAGCCTCTTCTTTGCCTCCCCCAATAAATTCATTCTTTGAAAGGAAGGACTGTGTCTTATACTTAGGGTGACATACGATCTTTCATCGAAACCAAGACACTTCCAAGAGTGGTATAGATGTTGGCGGGGCCCGCTCATATTTCCTTGACACTCGCTGTTCTCGCACGTTCTGACATTTTCTTACTGCAAGCTGGAGGCCTTCTTCCATCTACCGGAGCCACTGGAAAGGCCCGAGTTAACCCACACCCCGGGGGTAGCCGTGGCCAGCGAGGAACCGGAGCTGGTGTGGAGATCCCCAGCTTAGTTCAGGGACAACTCTGAGGGCTGTTCCCCACAATCTCCCAGGGTCCCCGGGTGGAGTGGTGCCCTGGGTGCTCACGGTGGTAACCTGCTTATGATCAGGCCCCGGATCGGCTCCTTCCCTTCCCGTGAAACTTCCCACATCCACCTCCCAGGGACGAGCCTGGGCCGTAGGGATGTGTGGTGACCCTGCTCCCAGGCCTCTTGGTCTGGCGCTGCCTCTCATGGCGCTAGCCCAGAGCGCTCACTCACATTTTGCCAAATGAACGTATGAATGGGTTTAAAGAATGCTTCATTGTGCCCCTTTGAGGACACGTGGGCCAGAGTCTCATGGCCCAGAAAGAAATTCTACACTTCCCTTGTCCGTTCTTGTTTGCACTCCACTGTGTGGCCATATTAGAGCTTCTTCCTTCTCCCCCAACCCTGTCTTCCCACTCGTCTGATGACCTCGGGTCTTATTTCACTGGGAACACAGAAATCACGGGAAAGGGACGTCCACATGCTCTTCCGCCCGCACCCGTGCTCAGGCACTCTGCCCGGCTGCCTGTTACTCCAGATGACCTGCCCGCACTTCGAAGGTGCCCCAGGGCTCTTGCACCTCTGCCCCGTTTCCCTCTCCTCCTCCCGCTCTTCGCTCAGGTGTTGCCCCTCAGAGAGGCCTTCCCCGGCTAAAATCGCATGCCTCTCCCCAGGCCTCTCCTCTGTTTTTCTCCGTAGCTCTCTTAAACCCTGGTGTCCTGTATGTTTGCTTGTCTTTGTTGTTCACTCCTCCTCCCCATGTAAATTCTATATGGGCCCGAGTCTTTGTTTTGTTTGTTGCATTAAGAAAGGCTCATGGAAAGAAGAAAAGCAGGAAGGCTTTTGAAGTGAGAGAATGAAATAGACCAGAATATGAAATAGGGCAGAAATAGACCTTGAAAGTTAACCTCCCCCACCCCTTTCTCATTTTATAGATGAGGGAACAGAGGCCAGGAGACCCCAGCAGTTAGGCAAAGAGCTGGGCTGGGAACCTTCCAGTCTCAGAGCCCGTTTGGGAGTTCATCCCACAGCGAACCATCACGGGGCGGGGGCCTAATCTCTAGTTCTGTGACCCTTGGCGGTGGAGGTGGGGGGTCTGCTGTGTGTGGGTCACTGTTTATGTTCTCTAATGTGGCATTAGCTCCCCCCTAGAACCAAAGCCCTTGAGATCATGAACCGGAGCTTCTTCCTTTGAAATTCCCAGTGCGTAACCCAGTGCATTCCTCCCACCCTCCTCTAAGCCTGCTGGTTTGCAAAAATCGCCCCTGTTACTGAGCTGCCTCCGTGTGCTAGGGCCTTCAGGTATGGTAACACATCGGTCTTGAAAATTTCCCCGGGAAGGTAGGCACTGTCGACCCATTTTAGGGGTGAGGACACTAGGGCTCAGAGAGTCGAGCGAGCTGCCCCGAGACGGATCATGAGCTAGCAAGCGGCAGTGCCAGAACTCATTCCCGCCCCAGGACGGACAGAGAGCCATGGGGTGGGGGAGGGGAGGAGAGAGGGCGGATTAGAGAATGTACGCTTGCCACCTGCTTGTTCCCCCATGTCGAAAGTCCCACAGGAATGCAC
This sequence comes from Potos flavus, assembly GCA_028534135.1. Classification (NCBI taxonomy): domain Eukaryota; kingdom Metazoa; phylum Chordata; class Mammalia; order Carnivora; family Procyonidae; genus Potos; species Potos flavus. The sequence goes on from CM052886.1 coordinate 98,453,032, forward strand.
AAAGCTGTCCTTCGAACAGGACCAGCTCCAGGGCTCGATGGCTGAGCGAGATTCTCCCCTAAGGCAGAGTTTGGATCAGGCAAAGGAGTGGGGTGGAGGGTACCAGGTCCTGGAACGAGGCAGGGGGCCCAGAAGGTGCCGAGGCTGTGGGGACAGGCGGCAAGGGGGTACCAGACAAACTGCCTCGTTCACAAGTCAGCCGACGGCACAGGACAGAGTCAACAAGGACTGATTGATTGCTTGGTTGATTATCTCTGACATATCCCACTTTAGCCCCAGAAACAGAGCCTAACGTGCCAACTGTCTGCTCGATGTGGGATTTTAGCAGTTATGATTTTCAAGTTGGAACCAAATATAGACCCACATTGAGCTGGAGCGCTTAGCCTGCAAGTAAATCGCACAGCCTTCGGAGCCATAAACAAGCTTGGATAAATAAAGGCTGGGTCGACTTCCTGGCTGTGAATCTCGGAATGCTCCCTTGGAGGTGTCGACCGATATGCTAGGACTCAGAAGTGAGCATCGCACCTGCGTCTTCCGTACGCGACAAGTGCGCACACCTTCCCAGGCAGCTCTGCGGAGGGAGGGCCTGGCCTGACTCGGTGGGGGGGGGGGGGGGGGGGGGGGGGGGGGGGGGGGGGGGGGGGGGGGGGG
>CM052886.1:98453782-98503700 GCA_028534135.1 Potos flavus
TGGGCAAAGGCTTTGGCCAGAAGTACACCTAGAGAAGGTTTCTCTGCACTTAAAAGGAGTACATGAACCGAGTCTCATGACGCTGCCGCTCTCGGGACTTGTACTGGGAAGAAAGCGGCTAGCAGAGCCATTTTTGAACAAGAGCTCTACCCCATCGCCTGGAAGAAAAGGGATATCTAACAGAAGAGAAAAAAACAGTCCCTTACCGTGTGATATCGGTGAGCTTCTCCCGAGCCGCGGCCCTTTTTCAAGACTTTACCACTTCTCTCCCAGGCTCGTACCGTTGCCTTGTAAAACAGCGTTTTAAAGAAATTGCTAAAAGGTTTTAAGACGCAATCCGATGCAGAGAAAAGCGTGCCGTGTGCCCACCACCGCGATGTAAAAAATGCTCACATCTTCTCATTCCATACCAGTGTACATTTTATACATTCCATGCATGTGTACGTAACATACATGTATCACAAACGTTCTATACGTGGGTGCATATATGATCTTATAGCTGAAGCCCCTTTCCGGCTTCCACCTGCCGTCCCACTCCCACCCTCCCCTCCTCCGTCACCGCTAGCCTGAAATGACTCTGTATCATTTCCAGCCACGAAGGTACAAAATTGGTCTCCGACTGAATGTGCTTTTTGTAACTTAGTATTTTTTTAAACATTTATTTATTTATTTTAAAGAGGGAGGGGAAGGGGAAACGGGAGAGGGAAAAGAGAGAATTTTAAGCAGGCTCCACACCCAGGGGGGAGTCCGACGCAGGCCTTCATCTCATGACCTTGAGATCATGACCTGAGCCGAAACCGAGAGTTGGACGCTGAACAGACTGAGCCACCCAGGCGCCCCTTAGGTTTTGATTCAGTATTATGTTTTCAGGCTGTAGCCATGTTGATACCTGTAGATCCAGTTTCTTCTTCTAATTGAATTAATTTTAATTTCAAGCCTTCATTGGAGTCCAGTGTATAAGTTTGCCGGGGCTGCCGTGACAAAGTGCTATAGACTGGGCGGCCAAATGACAGCATATATTTCCGCGCAGTTCTGGAGGCTAGAGGGGGCAAGATTAATATGTCGGCAGGATTGGTTTCCTCTAAGGACCCTCTCCTGGGCTGGTAAATAGCCGATGCTTCTCCCTGTGTCTCATTTCTTCTTCCTAGAAGGACAGCAGTCATACTGGATTAGGGCCCACCCAAATGACCTCGTTTTAACTTAATTGCCTCCTTAAAGACCATGTCTGCTGTGGTATGATATACACAATGGAATACTATGCAGTCATCAAAAAATTGAAATCTTGCCATTTGCAACGACGTGGATGGAACTAGAGGCTATTATGCTAAGCGAAATAAGTCAATCAGAGAAAGACAATTATCATATGATCTCTCTGATGTGAGGAATTTGAGAAACAAGACAGAGGATCACAGGGGAAGGGAGGGAAAAATGAAACAAGATGGAACCAGAGAAGGAGACAAACCATAAGAGACTCTTAATCTCAGGAAACAAACTAAAGGTTGCTGGAGGGGAGGGCAGTGGGAGGGATAGGGTAGCTGGGTGATGGACATTGGGGAGGGTATGTGCTATGGTGAGTGCTGTGAATTGTGTAAGGCTGATGATTCACAGACCTGTACCCCTGAAACAAATAATACATTATATGTTAATTTAAAAAAAAAGACCCTATCTGCAAATACAGTTATAGTCTGAGGTCCTGGAGGACTAGGATTTCAACACACGAACTTTGGGGGAATTCAGTTCAGCCCATAATAACCATCATGTTGGTGGTTTCTCTCTCCTTCTCTCTCTCTCCCTCTCTCTCCACTGTCACAAGCAGTGTGGTAGTGATCGTCTTTGTATATGTCTCTTTGAACGCATGAGGGGATTTCCCTGGGACCAGCACTGGAAGTGGAGTGCTGGATGTGATGGTGTGTATATTGCAGCTCAGTTAGACGTGGACAAATTACTTTCCAAAGCGGCCCTATAATTGGTACTTTCACTAGCAGCATGCGAGTGTTTCATGAATGTTCGGTACGGCCAGACTTTCAAATTTTGCCGATCTGATGGTGAAATGGCGGCGTATTGTGGTCTTAATTTTAATTTCCTTGATTGTTTATGAGGTTGACACTTTTATGTTTATTTAATGGCTATTTATGTTTTCCATTCTATGAATCACCTGTTCATATCTTGGCCTATTTTCCTATTCTGTTTTATCTTTATCGATCTGCAAGAAATTTGTATATATTCTAGATACCACTCTTTGGTTAACTCTAGGGATCTTTTCTCTGGTCTCCTTGCTTCCAGTGTCTCCACTCACCAATTCCTCTTCAAGGATCCTGACCCTCTTCCCAGCGACCACAGGATAAAATGCAGACTCCAGGCCCTCACGATTGAGCTGGAACCTGACTTTCCAGCCTACCTCCCCGACCTCTCTCCCTGTAGATTCCAACCACTCAGGCTGAGCCCCAGCTCCAGGAGCACGCATCACGTTTATGCTTCCAGACTTTTGCACGCTGCTCTCGCTGCCTGGGATATCTGGCTTCTCCTTTGCTGACTGCAGAAATTAGATATGCTTTTCCAAATCCAGCTCTGATGTCAGCTCTTGGGTAAGGCCCCACAGTCCCTTCGCAGTGGGAGGACACTTTGTACATAACATGCTAACTGCACTCACTGCTAGGGTTGCTTGTTGAGCTCTATTTCCTTGGCCAGAATGTGAGCCCTACCAAAAGCAAACAATTTTTTCCCCCTTATTCATCTTCACGTTCTCAATACTGGTATGTGGTAAGTGCTTGATGTTTGTTGAATTTTATTTTTTAAATCCTTATGTGTTATTTAAAAGATTACAATTATTAATGAGTAGGTGGCTGTAGTAGAATTGTTTAGCTTATTCCTCCTGCCTGAAATTCGCTCATTATTCCTAAGGTCATAAACTTGGGTTCACAAAACACTCTGCGGGATATATGATGGAGAGATGTAGCTTAGCCGTGTAAGCCTGAGTTGGGGGGATTAGAAGAAAACCCACTGCGAGGAAACACTGAGAGGGGGTTGCTCTAATAGTCACAGCCATGCTAAGGCATAGCCATCGAAGCGTAGTGTCTAGAATGAGACAATAGTTTGCTCTCTCCTCGGGTCGGCGTCGGGGTGTTGTTGGGTTCTGAGCATCATACTTTACGAGGGAGGGACAGACCGAGTAGAGTACCTTCAGGAGGGAGGGCAGCCAAGAGAGTAAAGGGGTAAGATTCCATGTCACCTGAGGTGGGACAGACTGAGTCTAGGCTGTTTATCCTGAAGGCTGGAGACACCAGAGGCTGCAGAACCGTCTTCACACACCACGGACAAGGGGCTGTCTTTTGGAACAAGGAATAGAAATGTCCCGTATCTTTCCAAGAGAGACAACCAGGGCTGATGGAAGAAATTTACGGAGAGATAGACTTTTGCCAAATAGATTAAACAATTTTAAGCATACAGATGTGAGAAGATGGTTTGGCTGTTTCGAGCAGGGAGGACTACTCCATGGGTGGAGGGGGGGACACGTATTTATGCAGTAGCGGGACAACCAGTTGGCAAGGGATGATGTCTAGGGTGCTTGGGGATCAAATGGTGATTGGGTTTGGATGACATGACCCTTAAAGGCCTTTCCAAAGCTGAAATTTCACAAGTCTATGACTTCGAGTCAGATAGACCCAAATGGGGGGCCAGTCTCCAAACATCTTTGAGTCTTGCTAAATGAAAGTTACTCTTTGATAGGAAGGACCTCCAGCTAATGTCTTCCATTGCCCCCCTGCCCCAAACCCATCACCATCTTAAGCAACTCTTTAAAAAAAAATCTACAGACTGTTAATGTGGATGAGAACTAATCGCTGATTATCAAATAAAGGAATAAAACTGCAAAAAAAAAAAAAAGCTAGAACACCATTTCTAAGCACCTTATATAAACTTTAAATAGTGTATGGGCCACGGAACAGAAATAGAGTTAAATAAACTTCCATATAATTATATCATATAGTGTGCTTTGGATGAGATAATTGCACAGGCAGATGTACCTGGGCAGAAAGATGAAAAATCCTAAAGGCCTAGGAATTAGAGAGCTTTTGGGTTACTAATACACTAACCCTATGTGGCTAACAGTGGCATAAAATATTTAATTGGATAAATTACATGCTTTGAAAGTTGCCAGGTTGTGTGTGTTCCTCTGGCTCTACAGGTTAATTGCTCTGTTAATTTTTTTTTTTTTAAAGATTTTATTTATTTATTTGACAGAGAGAGAGAGAGAGATCACAAGTAGGCAGAGAGGCAGGCAGAGAGAGAGGGGGAAGCAGGCTCCCTGCTGAGCAGAGAGCCCGATGCGGGGCTCCATCCCAGGACCCTGAGATCATGACCTGAGCCGAAGGCAGAGGCTTTAACCCACTGAACCACGCAGGCGCTCCTGCTCTGTTAATTTGGAACAGGGCTTGCTTCCTCTAAAACTGACAGTGGATTTAATCTTCATAGTGTCTCTCTTACTTTCTTGGGAAAGCAGGGGTGGCGTGAGCGCTGGACCATCGTCCACGTCTGTTCCTGTTTTTAGAATGAGGTTGACCAGGGTCCCCTCCACCAGGCCTGCTCTCCTGCCTCCCCAAGTAGTAGTGCTTTCTTACCAGCACTGAGAATGCTGGGGCAATACCCAGTCTCCCCAAGTCTTTCACCCTGTTCCATACTCGTTTCACAGGTGACGACACCCGCAGACCCTCATTTCACTTGTTTCTGATCCAGTTACGCAGCTAACTTTTAAGGGCCTTGGGGAAAGGGGGCCGCTTTTTTTTTCTTTTTTTCCATACTGATGTCCATTACCCTCTCCTACCCTAAGGCTTTGTATATACTAGACGCTTAGTATCAAGTTTGCAGAAGAAATGGATTGCCTATTTAATTCCGCCACTAGATTTTGGAAATTCACCCCGAAACCCCAACTCCCCTGGGATCTCCTTCTTGAAGCGCGGTCCCCCAGGTCTGGATTTCGTTTGTTACTTATCCTTGACTATATTCCAGCAAGTCCATGTTCTCTAGGTCGCTCTAGGTCGTCATCACACTCTTCAGAGTGGAGTTCCTGCGACTCTTGCTCATACGTCATATGTCATTAGAACAAAAGACCCCAATCCCACCAGGGGTGAGACTTGGGAGGGGCACAGGAGCGATGGGGGAAAAGACCCACATCCTGTCTCAGAAAATAAACACAAATCTATAAAAGGGTTCCATGGAGGTTTATGGTGGCTTCCCTTGGCAAGCGGCCATCCCTGTAAGAGCTTATTTCCGATGTCAGAATTTTTGTCTTTTGGGATCAAAACATTGTTTCATGTTAAACTAAAAGCTCTACGAGAGGGAGAAGGGTCGCAGAGGAAGGGAGAACTAATTAGGATACACCGATGGAGTGGAGCACTCCAAAGTGCCAGGGTCAGGTCAAGGGCACAGAGGGCTTGGAGGTCACAGCACGGAGAATGTCAAGGAGCATTCTGACTGTCGTCCCTGAGTCTGGAGTGAGGGGGGTAACTGAGTCACGGGATCTGGATCAACAAGTCTCAATCGTACCTTCCTTCACTTATTCAATACACATTTGCCGAGTGGGTAATAGACTGGCTCATGTACTAGCCAAGCGATGGCATTTTTTAGGGCGAAAGGAGTCATTGTTAATATCTATGCTGGGATAAGAGGTGAACCGGGATGTGTGGTCACCTCAGGAACATCTGTAAGACTTCATGCAGGACAGGCATAAATACCCAGCTGTGCTGGGGACACCTGCAAACGACAGGCAGAACGGTGACACGGTGGTAACAAAGAGAGCAAACACCCAGAGGATATTTTTGTAACGTGCCAGGTACTGTGCTAAATGCTTTTTGTGACTCATTTAATCCTTCTTGTCGTTGCTGATGTTAGTCCCATCTCACTGTGAAAAAGGACGCAGCAGGCCCCAAATGGAGTCACTTGTGCTAAACCTGATGTCAGCAAACCGAGACTTAATCTTATAACCTCATCGCAGTTTCAACGCTGTAGGAATGCAAGCTTTAGCCAGTCAACATGGAATTGTCTGGTCAGCACCAGCAAAGCAATCCGCCTCCATGGGTCCTTCCATTACCCTTACCTGACACAACACAAGTGACCCATGAGCGGGTCCACTTAGATGCAGAATTTTTTTTTTAATAGACTCAGTACAATACCATAAATGCATTTCCTCTTCCTTATGAATTTATGAATAACGTTTTCTTTTCTCTAGCTTACTTTATTGTAAGAATATAGCATATAATGCATATTATATACAAAACATGTATTAATTGGCTGTTTACATTTGGTCAGTAGTAGGATATTAGTAGGTATGTTTTTGGGAGAGTCAAAAGTTATATGTGGATTTGCAACTACACCGAGGAGGGGGGCAGTGCCCATAAACTTGCATTGTTCAAGGTCAAATGTACATTCTTTGCTAATAATTTCCTTTTTTTTTTTAAGATTTTATTTATTTATTTGACAGAGAGAGAGATCACAAGTAGGCAGAGAGGCAGGCAGAGAGAGAGGGGGAAGCTCCCCGCTGAGCAGAGAGCCCGATGCGGGGCTCGATCCCAGGACCCTGAGACCATGACCCGAGCGGAAGGCAGAGGCTTAACCCACTGAGCCACCCAGGCATCCCAATAATCTTCCTTTTTCTGCTCGCTTCTCTGCCTTTAAAATCCTCTCTCTCCTATAGCCATGTGGAGCTCCTTTCTACTTGGATGGATGGGATGGGATGCTGGACGGGGTGCTGCTCGCCTGATTCACGAATCATTTAATAAAGCCAATTTGATCTTCAAATATACTCAGTTGAATTTTGTTATTTAACGACACAGATGTGAACACTTGCCAGCACCGAATGGCTAGGCAGAGGGAGAGCCAGAATTCCCGAGCAGGCTGGCTGGCTCCTGAGCCAGGCTCTTCTGTGTGAAGGCAGTGCTGAGGGGTTTCTGAGGAGGGGGACAAACTTCTGTCTGGGGAAACCAAGTTGGGTTTCCTGGCAAAAGCAGCATTCAGCTGCTCTGTAAAGTAGATAAAAGGAGAAGAGCATTCTGGTGGTGGAAAAAAAAAAAAAGGCAAGATCAGAAGCATAGAAGCAGGAAAAAAGATCATGTTTGGAAACAGAAAGGATAAGGTTTGGGCCGGGGCATTCTGGAATCCCTAATAACTAACGATTGCTAAAGGCTTACTAAGGATCGTGTCTTTTCATCACCACGGCACCTTGTGAGGGTTCCACTATTTTTTTTTTTAAGATTTTATTTATTTATTTATTTGACAGAGAGATAGAGAGAGATCACAAGTAGGCAGAGCAGCAGACAGAGGGAGAGGGAGAAGCAGGCTCTCTGCTGAGCAGGGAGCCTGATGCGGGGCTCGATCCTAGGATCCTGGGATCATGAACTGAGCCGAAGGCGGACGCTTAACCGACTGAGCCACCCAGGCGCCCCGGGTGTCACTATTTTTATTCCCATCTTACAGATGAGGAGACCGACGCTGTAGGAGGTGAAATAACAGGTCAGCTATGGGTCAGAGGTGCTGGGAAGCCCATCCTCGAAGTCTGAAGCCAGAAAACACACTCTTAATCTTTAAGATTGTACCCTTCTTGTAGGATGGGCGACACAGGACCCCTGCTTCTGACTAGTCTGAGGAGGGCTTAATTGATCATGGGCAAGGAGTACACAGGGGAGGAGAGGATGAAGGACCGTACTATTGGCGTCCCGTTTTGGGTGAGAAGAATTGGGAAACTCATTTTCATGGAGCTGTGTTGGTTTTTAATTTGTTAGAGGTGGGAGGATTGGTTGTGGGCGTCCTGCTTCAAATCTAACTCAACTCCAGTCATTTCTCATGAAGCTTACTGTATGGCTTTAATTTTCCCTTTATATAAACAAATGAGATTCTCTAAGCAAGAGATTCAGGATATTAGAATATTAAGTAACATGGTTGGCCTGTCAAGAGGGTCAGGGAGTGAGATGACTGTGTATCATTACGGTCTTTAAAATGGCCAGGAATCCTCTGTCACCCAGTTCTACCGAAGATTCTGGTAACTCCAAGTCCTTTGAAGAAAAGGTGTTTGCTAGAAAAGGGAAAGGGAAAATGTCCTTGATGTCCTTTGAGTGGGAGGGAAAGGACTTCCTTCTCGATGCTGCGGCTCTTCAGCAATGTCCCCCAGCCAGGCTGAGGTTGTGGATCAGCTTTTGTGTGGGTCAGCAGAGAGAGGGCTCACTGCCTCGTCTCTCCCATGACAGTGCATTCCTATTTCAGCAAATGCCAGCTCCCCCTGAGGTTGGCACCGCTACCGAAAACCTGGATGGGGTCTCCCCATCCCTGGAGGGCTAGACGGTGTTGGCTTGACATTTGTTGTCCCTTCCTTGGGTGCCATGCCTGTGGACCTGGGTTTAGCTCCCCTGGCCCAGTGATCAGAGTTCTCAGAAGGGTCGTCAGTGTCTCGGATCTGATAACACATGATTATAAGCTATGTACCTTTTTGTAGAAATCCGCTCTTGGATTCAAAAATATTATGTGTTCTCTAACATTGGTGAGATAGCTCTGAGCAAGAGCTCAAGAAATACAATTGCCTAAGTGCAATGGGTAGTTTCTCATCGTTTCAGATGCTGTCAATTACAACTCTGGTTTTCTATTCTTCTTTAAAGAGAAACTTTATGCATTCATTTATTTATCCAACAGTTATTTCATAAGTGCCTCCTGTATCAGGGACTAAGTTCATGGTGTGGTCTGTGTGGAGAGGGTAGAAACCATCCCTGCTTCATGAGACTGGGAGCCAGAGGAGATAAGCATGAAATAGACAATCACGCAAAAAACAGAGTGAAGTTCTGAGCAAGCTTGTGAGGGGAGTTCCACTCAGTGTATAAGACTTCGGGCGCGCATATGTGGTCTGGGCAAACATGCCAACCTAAGTTTTTTCTCTATAAAACTTCAGGTTTTATACCATTGTATCTGAAAGGCCATTTCGACTGCTATTAAATTCTCAGCGGTTGCAGCAAATCTTTTCACCGGCTTGACTTATTTGCCCCAAGTGAATGATAAATTCCAGCTCGATTCCTGGAGCATTTCAAGAGATGTTCAGTGACGAACCCAGAGAGAGAGCTAGAGCACCCCTTTCCCCAACCTGCTGCTCAAGCAGCTGTGAATAGCAGCAATGAGCCCACCAGCAGCTGCCAAGCCCCCTCCTCCCAGAAGCTGTGGCTGCGGTGAACTCAGTTAAGATGGGGTAATTTGCCTAATGCTTCCTTGTAAATTGAACCTAATTAGGGAGGAATAAGGGTTTTCTTCCCTTTAACATTAAAAGGATGGCACATGAGATAATGCATGGCATCTCTATCCTCCAGCCGCGGCTGCTACTCTCTTTCTTGGACAGGAAGGAATAGAAGGAGTGACCCGGAGTGTCACTGAATCTGACCGATCTACCAGGTTATGGCAACCTGGTCCGGCAAATCAGTCCGGCTTTCCGGCATCGCGCCTGTGAATGGTTCGCGGACTCCATCAGAATCTCCGCGTGGCCCTGTCCCAGCCCTCAGAGGGCTCACAGGGTAGGAGACGCCACACCAGATTGTTTCAGGATCTCCCGTGGTTACAGAAGCTTGGTGTGGAGCATGGGAAACGCGGAACAGGGGTGCCTTCCTACCCTGCGGAAGAAAGATCTCCCGGTAGCTTCTCAGAATTGCCGTACGTGGAGACACAGATAAGCTCTGGTGCTTGGTCGGTGCAGGACGCACTGGGCCCTGGCGAGTCCGTCACATGGCATTGCCGCTAGGTGAGCACAGGCACCCTTCTGTAGGCGAGGGACCCTCAGGGTGGGAAGGCTCGTGTGATTAGGTTCGGCCCCTGCGGGTGCTCTCCCTCCTGAGAGTCAGCCGACTAGGAGCCTGAATGCCGTGTGCAAAATCCCTTTGCCATATAATGGGTTATGAGCGTGGGGACACCGCCAGGAGGCAGACATCACAGGGCCATCGGAGAGCTCTTCCTGCCGCACCGGCTATGCGGATGGATGATGGCGTGCAGGCGGCAGTGAGGTGAGAAAGAGTCAGGGGAGAAAGGCAGCAGGACCGGCTGGTGTGTACAGCCTGGGGTTCCCGGCGGACGTGGAGCCAGGGAAGCCGGGGAGCACCGGCGCTCCTCCGGGAGCACCTGCAAAGCCGGAGAGCCTGGGACTAGGCCTTCTTTCCCCTGCCTCTGTCTGGCACGGCGAGCTTCAGGCACAGGGCAACAAACCCTCTGGATTTCTCCCTCGCTCCTCCGGTGAGGTCAGAGGCCACCACCGAGCCGGAAGTCAGCACAGTGGCTCATCCTCACCCGTGCGGAGATCAGAACCGCAAGCCCCACGTGCACGGGTCAGAGGGCCCTGAGTGGTTCGTGACTGAGGGTGTCCATATGGAGGGAAGGCCAGGACGCCCACATGGGGTTTGCGAGGGGCCCACAGTCGCTCCCTTGCCAGAGTTAGCCTCCTATCCTGAACTCTGACCTCGCGTCCACAGGTGGCCCGTCTCCTACCGTGAGGTCTCTGGGTGTTAACGACATATTCACGGCCCTCCGTGGCCCCAAGTTATCTCCACTCCGACGTGACATGTCCTCCAGGGGTCATGCTAACTTTAAAGATGTGTTACTCTGGATTAAGCTCCGGCATCATCAGTCCATAAGAGCTCGCCGTTGAACACACGCAGCTCATGTTTTATTGTTACCTCCGCAAGAGGACAGGGCTTATCGGCTCCTCAGTTCCTTTCCAGCTTAGGAATAGGAAACGAAGGAGAAAGTTTTAGGGGCAGACTGGTGGAGACACGAGTCCCCGAACCCCAGATCTGGGGGGGACTTGGAAGGTTCTGTGGTTCGCTCTGTCGTGTGTGGGTGGTCCCCGGGCTGCACGGTTATTCCAGTGTCGCCGGGAATAATTCCGGTGACCGCAGCTCCGCTAACAATCAGCTAAAGTCGCCCATCTGTGGACCCTCGAATCGACATGTCCTTCTTGTAGAGGTTGCTCTCTCTGTCCCTATGGCACGCACGCATCGTACGACCCTGACCCTTGGGACCTCGCGGACCTCTTTCCTTCACATTCCTTCCATCAGCAAACTTTTACTGAGCTCCTGTGCTGTGCTGGGCAAGGTGTAGGGGTTTTAGAGAGTGATAGGGCTCCGGCGTGCCTCCAGCAGCAGAAAGGGAGCCCTAGTGCTTGCGGAGGGCAGCCGGCCCCTTCCCACCCCCCGCTTCTCTGGGGGGACAACCCAGAGCATCCCAGAGTCTGAAAAACTGAACATTTTTTCAGAGTCCCCTCAAAGAGGGACTCACTGTGGTTATTCGTTTCCGGACCCGCCTCAGCAGAGGCTCCCCCTTCCTCTCCGCAATCCCAGGGTCCCCACACTGACAGCGAGCTTATAAGAAGGAAATACTGCCCAGCACATGCTAGATGCCCTGCTCCTGTCCACCCAGCCTGATGGGTCTCCACAAAACCCGCACTGCGACTCAGTTTCCTCATCTATGAAATGGGCGTAATGATAGTTTCCACCTCATAGGGATGCGTGAGGGTAAAATGAGTTAATATGCAGCACGGTGCCTGGCACACAGTGAACGCTCAGTGAATGCCACCAACACCATCACCATCGCCGCCACGGTCCTATTAGCCATGATTTTGGAGCGGATGGAAAATGAACCCCTTCCATTTTCCCTTGGCGCGCACATTTTTCTTGCCTGTCTTGTATTGGATAGAAGTGGAGGGTTTGCTTCTAACCCTGAGGAAGTGATCTTATTCGAGCTGGCTCCTATCTGGTCTGTTGAGAAGCAGCTAGCCATCCTCGAGCACCATCGCGCATCATCGTCTTGCACCCTCACAACGCCCTGGGAGGTACGTGTTATTTTCCACTTGACAGATGGGGCGGCTGGGTCTTGGCGAGCTGAAAGTGCCCCAAGGCTGCAGAGCTGGTAAGTATCAGGGCCCACGCTGCAAACCCAGATCATAATGTTTCTGCTCTACTTACTGAATCTTGGATGCCAGAGTCCGTTCCTGCCACCAGCACATGTCCCCGTCCCCCAACTGCAGGTCACCCTCAAGTAGTGGGTTCAACAAGCCTCCCAGACCCTTGTCCAGGTCACTGCTAAAAGTTTCAAAGTTCCCAGGCCTCCAGATAGAACCAGAAAGGACAGTCACGCACGAGCTGTGCAGAGGGAGCCTTGGGGAGTTGGAATCATGGAGTGACAGAGCCCACAGAAGAGGGGATGAGAGGAAGTCAGGACGAGCAGGGACCCGGAGCGGGGACTGCCAGGGGTCAGGACCACCACCCACTAGCTGTGTGACCTGTGTGACCTCTGGGTGTCAGTGTCTTTAGCTATAAAATGGGGACTAAAGTAATGGCGCCTCCTTTATTGGTTGGTTGTGAGGATTCAGTGAGATACATTTTATAAAGTTTTCAGTGCGGAGCTCAATCTGTGTTAGGCATGACTATTATGATGATCGTTTCCCATGTGTGGTCAGTGATGGCTTCTCCTTCGTGGAAGGCAGAGCTGAGGCACAGACCGGCAGCTCGAGGGAGGGTAGGGGCTGGGGGCAAGCCCCATCTCGCCTCCTCCTTCCTGGCCCTCCCTCAGTGTCCGCTCAGACCCAGGCTCTAGCTCCCACCCCTGCTCTGCAGCTCAGGCCAGGGTGCCTCAGTTCCTGAGCACACGCACCTCAAAAATGCTACACACGTTGCCAAGAAACCACCTTCCTCATCTATTTTAAAACCTCGTCAAGCTCCTTGTTTAATATTTTAAAAGGTTATGTTCTAAAGAGGGACATGGTTCAGTAAATTATGGCACATCAACCTGATGGGATATTAAGCAACCATTAAAGTGATAATTATGAGGATTGTGTAGCAACACGGAAAATGCTTACAGATTAATAAGAAATGAAAAACAGGATAAAAAAGTGGATTACACAATGATTGTAACTAATCAAAACTACATACCTATAAACAAGCCTGGGAAAAACATGGCATTACTTTCCCTTTCTTTATTGCTTGTCTCCCTTCCTCCCTCCTTCCTTCCTTTGAATTTCCTCCCTCTCACTTACCAGAAGGTACCGAACTCTTAGACCCCATGCTGATCACCCAACTGAGAGAGGTGAAGAGACAGTTTCTGCCCTCAAGAAATCTCACCAGAGAGACAAATCTGAAAACAGTCTCAACAGGTCAGAGTATAAATAGTTCAGTGTGACAAGGAAAGTAATTAACTCTGATCAGGGGAATTAGCAAAGCTTCCCTGATAGTATCCCGGTAGCTGAATCAGAAGGCGTTCAGTGGAGGGGAAGAAGGTTCCAGGTGGTGGGAACAGCATGTGCAAAGGTGTGGAGACGTGGGAGAAGGGACCTCACATCTCTTTGGACTTACGGCTCATTGATCCCTGGGTTCTGTGTCCAATAGGGAAGTGAAGGGACTACACATCCACCTGACATTACCCTTATGGGTCAGGGGGGCTCAACCTCACAACTATATCTAGGATCCCCTCATAGCCCTGGCATTCAGGAATTTATCAAAATCATTGTGAATCCACCTGATAGTTTCATAGGATCTGCAGAAGTCGATCAGGAGAAGTTCACGGTGCATTTAGCCCCCGATCATCCCAATCACCCAGGAAACTAGTTGGAAATAGAAGTTCACCTCCGTTAAGGGTGTTTGGGCATTATTGGTCGGGTCTATGATCCTCAGTTCAGAAGTACGGAGATTGTAGCCCAGAGAGGGGAAGTCAGTGATTTATTTAGTCACCTAGCGAATTACGCAGCTCTGTCTCCAAAGCCAGTGTTTGTGCAGCACACCACATCCCTTTGCCAGTGAAACCAGTCCAACCTTTTCCCTCCCACGGACCAGCACTTCCCTGTTTGCCCTCTTCATACTGCTCCATGTCGGGAGTGGATGGTCTTTCCCAAGACTGTAAGAGGTCGTAGACAGACCCTCCTCCCCACTCGTGACCTTCACGATTATGCCCCCACAACTTCCATCTTCCTAGGCAATCCAATTAGCATAGTGTCATACTCTCTGTCTGCTCAGCCGCAGGGTCTCAAGGTCACATGACCCTCCTCCACCTCCAGCTCCTTCTTGCTCCACCTCCATGACCTTGTCTCTCAAGGTCACATGATCCTCCTCCACCTCCAGCTCCTTCTTGCTCCCTTGAGAAAGGAAAAGTGGCAGACTGGAAAAAAGAGTCCAGGGCTTCCATCCTCCTTTCAGCTCAGAAGTTGCCAAGAGAAAATCCCTCCTGACTCTGTGACTCAGCCTTCTTATTTGACAGTGGTGGGGCACTAGGAATGTTTGAACTAGTGACCTCAGGACCCTCCGGGCCTGATGGCCATGTGACTAAGTTTCTGAGAATCTGCGAGTGGAATGATAAAGACTAGCTGTTGTAGATAATCTTGCTTTCTTCCGTTTGACCTACACGCTTAGGGGGTACACAACAGGGACCTGGGGGCATGATGAGGCCACCCCTGGAATGGCACAGTGGAAACTATCAGGTACATAGACCAACCCGGACAACAAAGAGTCTTTGAGCCATTTGCCACTTGTTTTTCCACCTATAAATTCGTTCACTTGCCTTGGCATTTATGTGGTTTCAGAACACTATTATCTTGTCAACATTGTTCTACAGCATTGACATTATCTCTTAATTACACAATTACTTTGTTATGTATTGTAGACCTAGTAATAAAATATTTGATGTGCTCAAGCACAGACTGGGTTTTTAAAAATATAATTTGAGTCAAACCATCTGATAAAAATCACTAATATGTGACCTTTGTTGTGTTCTATTTATTCCCCCGTTGAAAGGAGGGACAGAACGAAGCCCAGAGAGGAGAAGGCAGCTACTGAGGCTCACAGAGATAGTTAGTAGAATGAATTTTGCAGAAATTCATGGGAAAGCCCACTCTCCATCACACAGAAACTAGGCAGAGCTGAGGGCTAGAGCTCAGGACATATTCCTTTGTTCATAAGGAGGTTATGCAAATTTCCTTCTGCCTTGTGTCACCCACAAGGTCTGTCCAGGTCAGCCAGTCACCATGGGTCTGGAAGCCAGTCCCCAAGGAGCTGACTTACTCCAAGGACCAGGTCCCATGTCTCACAGATGCTCAGTGATGGAAGGAAGGAACATGAGAAAGTCCCACTGCCTCAGTCTCTACTCCGTGTCAAGGAGTCGTGTCTCCAGAAAGCTACTAGTAAGAAGCAAATTGCCAATTGGCAGAAGCGAGACCTGAAACCATTTGTGGTTTGTTAGCCAAGGAATTAAGCCTGAGGGGACCACATATGAGACAAGGAGGGTGGTCAAAGGAGAGTGGGGAGAAAGAGACAAAGAGTGGGGTCCCCTGAGGAGCATGGATAAGGACTTTCTGGAGCTGGTAACAGCGTAAGAATTATCCTCAAAGGGTTAGGATTTACCCTTCGATGAAATTCACATTTCATCTCATCTCCTCCCATTGCCCGTGACCCTATTCTAACCCAGACGTGACAGACACTTGGCATAATTCCCCTGTAGTGACCTCAGAGGGCCTTGCAGGTCTCTCTTCTTTCTGAGCTTGGAGGCAGCCCCAGGATTCCTCCAGAACAAAATTCCCACAGTCTTTATCTTATTTACCCCCTGTTGTTAGTTGAATTGTGTCCTTCAAAAGATATGTTGAAGTCCTAACCTCCGATACCTGTGAAAGTGCCCTTATTTGGGAAAAAGATCATTGCAAATGCAATCAAGTTCAGATGAGGGCAAACCGGAGTAGGGTGGGCCCTAAATCCAATGACTGGTGTCCTTATAAGAAGAGGGAAATTTTGAACAGGAGGAGATGGCCATGTGATGACAGAGGCAGCAGTCGGAGTGTCTATGAGCTAAGGAACACTGCCAGCACCCTCCAGGAGCTAAGAAGAGCCAGCGAGACTTCCTTCCCTAGAGGCTTCAGAGAGAGCACAGTCCTGGCGATACCTTGATTTCAGACTTCTGGCCTCCAGATCTTGAAGGGGATTAATTTATCTAGTTTTAACCCACCCACTCTGTGGCACGTGTTACAGCAGCCCTAGGAAACTAACACGCCGCCTCTGGGCATCACGTCATTCTGTCCCAGAGTTCCATCTATTTGGCCTTTTCTCCTACTAAATGCCTCCATGTTTTCCATCCGCTTGTTATTTCTTTTCCCTCTCCTTTCCCGACACTCATGTCACACCATCTCCCTGTCCCCAGATGTCCTCCTCCTCTCCTCACTCAGGGCCGGGTCTCCCTCTGGACCCACTGGCTTGCCCATCCAGGCCCGGCGCAGATAGCCCTCCTCTATCATATCATCCGTGACCCTTTCCAAAGTCCATCTGTCTTTCATCTGCACCACCACCACGTCACTGCTTGAATCTCTCCATAGTTTCCGCAGCAGAGTGGGATCCTGAGAAGAAGAAGGCGGGAGAATGCAGAAAGAGACTTCTCTGGGTTGAGTTCCGCCTTCCTTCAGCCCAGCGGTGACTCGGGGGTGCTGGCGGGGGACATCATTCCTTCAAACCACGAAGCCGTTTCTTCAGACAAAGGCCCAAATATCACGGTGGTATTTTAGGAGCAGAGGTTGTCTGTCCTCTTTTTTCCCTCAGTTCAACATGTTTCTAGGTGAACCAGGGTCGACCACGGCTGAGTCTCCCTCTGGGCCCACTCGCTCTGTTTGGCAATGTCCAGCTGGATTCTCCACAGTCGGGAAGCTCAGATGCAACGCTCGTCTACCTCAGAGGCCATCGCACGGAGATTTTCTCTGTACATCGTCACACATACAGAGGTGGAGAGGCTCATGGAGATGCAACACATGCGTGTGCGCACATGCACACACACACACACCATCTTGTCTGTCCACCCATCATTAGGTCAGACTGTACTGTGTGTATGATCATCGAGCATACCGTGTAGCATGCCCTTCCTCAGACTGTTCTCTCTGACTGGAATGTTCTTTAACAAACACAAGTCTATGCCTCTCAAATCTCAGCTCAAATGATGTCTTCTGGATCAAACTTTCCTGAGGCCCATCGGACTGAACCAATCACCCCTTCTCAGTGTCCCTGGGCACTGCATACCCACCTCTATAGTTGCACGTGTCCCGCTGGGATGCTGGGCCTCCGCAGCCCGACGGACTTCCACCATGGCCCTTCCATAGCACTGGGACAAGGACTAGGTGGGGCTTAGATAATCTTTGTTGAGCACGTGAATGAATGCATGCATCCCTGTGTTACACCTTGCAGAGTGTTTTTATAAAATGGATTGATTTTTATTTTTATGAAGCAGATTGTACTTATTTATATAATAGGTACAAAATCCGAAAGTTCAAACAGGGCGTGTGGTGAAAAGTCTTCCTCCCATCCCTCCCTCTAATAGCCCGGTTCCTCTCTATAAATTGCTAGCTGACTCCTGTTTTGTGTGTAGCATCTCTGCTAATATAAAGGTGCATGAATTCCTTTACCCCCTTGCTTTTTTCACATTTTACTTTCTAATGTATCTTGTAGATCTTTCAGTATCAGTCCCCCGAGAGCTGCCTTGTTTTTTTCATCAACTGTGTGGCATTCCGCTACAAGAGTGAACTGTGATTATTCAACCAGTCTTCTAAGGCTGTTTCTGGTCCTTCGCTGGTACCAACCACGCTGCCGTGGATAAGCTTGTGCATTCATTGACAATACTTAATCTTGAGAAATTACTTTCAAATGGTGGGATTTAGGGCTCCAGTAAGGTAGACAGAGTGATTTTCCTGGCATTGTGGTGGTTCCTGCTACGGAGTTCATTCAGCATTTATTTCTACCCCTGGCTAGTGTGCTGAGTCTGAGAAGCTAAAAACTATATTTTCCCAGGCATCCTTGCAGGTGGATTTAGGATGTGATTTCAGGATCCACCGAACAGCTGCCCTTGGGTGAGATTTTGATTCGGAACTGAGTCGCTGAGCAGGGGTGGGCAGCGTTTTGCCAGTGGGCATCGTGACACCGGTACCAGGTTCTGCTGCTCCCAGCTGCAGGGGCAGGTGTCTGACTGAGGGAAGGCAGAAGCTCCAGCTGGCCCAGTCCTGCGGTGTAGTCTGGGGAGATAATCCTGGAAGCTAAGCTTAGTGCTTTCCCCCAGATTGTGGTCCTCAGATCAGGAGCAAATGCCAAGTCCTGGTCCAGCCCTGATGGATCAGCTTTATTTTAAAGTCCCCTAAATGATTTACACGCACGTTCAAGATTAAAAAGTACTGGCCTGGACTATAGAGAATCTCAGCAAACACAGTAATTATAATCACTTGGGGAGTACTGAACAGTCCAGAAGCTGAGGGCACACCTTCGATTGATTAAATCATAATCTCTGGGAGTATGGCCTGGGTTTCAGCATTAAAAAACCCTAGGTGAGTCTAATATGCAACCAAGGTTGGGACCTGCTGGCCCAGAGTAATAGTTCTGAATCTTGATTATACATTAGAATTATAAGGGCCTATATGGATAATAAAGGAATAATGATATCTCAGTTAGAAAACTGTCATCTGCAATTAACAGACAAATCTTAAAACTCAAACAGAGAGGGAATGTATTAGTCACATAATGAGCAGAGAGAAGGCAGTCGGATTCTGCCTTCACATGTCTGTAGCAGTTATAGGCTTCACATCCTGACGATGAAATCCAGAGGCAGAAAATGGTCTGTCTTTCATTGGGTCTTTGTCTTAAAATGGGTGAGCCTGGTGAATGGGCATTAAAGAGCAAGGAAACTTTCTTAGAAACTCTCCCAGGAAACTTCTCTCAGATGATATTCGCCAGAGCTACACTCCATGCTCACCCATAAACCAGTCACTGGCGAAAGGAATGGGATGGCTACCCCTGATTTGTTGAGACCAGTCACTGGAGGTTGGATTATGGCATTGGATTGAAGCATCAACCACAATGAAACAGATGGGAGGTGAGCCTGCAAATGAAATCTGGGACTTTTAATTTAACTTCCTCTTACTCTTCGAGAGAGTT
This sequence comes from Potos flavus, assembly GCA_028534135.1. Classification (NCBI taxonomy): domain Eukaryota; kingdom Metazoa; phylum Chordata; class Mammalia; order Carnivora; family Procyonidae; genus Potos; species Potos flavus. The sequence goes on from CM052886.1 coordinate 98,472,727, forward strand.
TCTCTGCTCACTGAGTCCATTGTTAAGGATTATCCTTTTAAGAGTGGAAACTTTAACATTTTAGGAATTTGAGCAATCATAAAGTCATCAACAATTGTTATGGCACCATTAATATTTCGAGGGGCTTTTGTATAACAGAATAAATCTTTTTTTTTAAAGATTTTATTTATTTATTTGCCAGAGAGAGAGAGATCACAAGTAGGCGGAGAGGCAGGCAGAGAGAGGGGGGGAAGCGGGCTCCCTGCCGAGCGGGGAGCCCGATGTGGGGCTCGATCCCAGGACCCTGAGATCATGACCTGAGCCAAAGGCAGCCGCGTAACCAACTGAGCCACCCAGGCATCCCCAGAATAAATCTTTTAATGAATTATTTGTTGAAAAGGTAACATATACGCTTGGTAAAAAAAAAAAAAAGATACAAAGAGATTTACAGGGAAATGTAATCTTCTCCCATTGCTGTCTCTCTCTGTGCCCTCCACAAGACAGTTACTGTTAAGGATATCTTGTGTATCCTTCCAGAAATATTATAAGCATGTTCAAACATATGCTCATCTATATTTACCACATAAACATTAAGCAAACAATATGTACTGTCCTTCACCTTGTCTTTTACACTTGTATACAACTTTAAAACTGACATTCTTGTTTTTTCATTTTGCTCGAAGTGATAAGCTATTAACTCCAAGTAGACTGTGAAAAATTAAATATGCATATTATATTTCCTAGAACAATCATTAAAAAATAATATAAAGAGATGCAGTTTAAAAAGTTAATAGGTAAATTAAAATATGATACAAAAAATTAAATAATGCAAACAACGGCAGGAAAGAGGAAACAGAGGAACAAAAAACAGAGAAGAACAAAAAACAGAGAATAACAAAAAGCTAATAAAACGAAAAGCCTAAATTCAACCATGTTGGTTGAGTTACATTAAACGCAAATTATACTAAATTATATTAAATATGAATGGGCTAAACTTACCAGTTAATAGCGATTATCAGATTGGATAACAAAACAAGATCCCACTATATGTTACAAGAGACACACTTTAAATATAAAAACACATATGGGTAAAAAGTAAATGATGGAAAAGACATACCATTCAAATATTAATCAGAACATAACTAAAGTGATGTAAAATGGTGCAGTCACTATAGAAAACAGTATAGCAGTTCAGCAAAAAAAAAAAAAAAAAAAGCAATTCCACTTCTGGGTATAGGTCCAAAAGAATTGAAATCAGGGTCATGAAGAGATGTTTGTACACTCATGTCCATAGCAGCATTCACAACAGTCAAGAGGTGTAAGTAACCCAAAGGTGCATTGACCGATGAATACGTTAGCACAGTGTGGACTACACATACAATAGAGTAATATTCAGTCTTAAAAAGGAAGGATATTCTAACGTTAACACTACGACATGGATAAAGTCTGAGAATATTATGCTGAGTGTAATAAGCCCCTCACAAAAAACCAAATATTGTGTGATTCCACTTACATAAAGTATCTGGAGTAGTCAAAATCATAGAGATAGAAAGTAGAAGAGTAGTTGTCAGGGGCTGAGGGGAGGAGGAAATGGGAGAGATGTTATTTAATAGTAATAAAATTTCAGTTTTGCAAGATGAAAAAGTTCTAGAGATTGGTTGTCAAACAGTGTGAATATACTTAACACTACTAATACTTAAAAATGGTTAGGATGCTAAATTTTATGTGCATTTTACCACGGTTAGAGAAAGGATAACTGAACTGGCTAGATTAAATTCGATTTCAGAATAAGGAACATAACATGGAGAAGAGGAACATTACAGAATGATAAAAGGGGTCAATTCACCAAAAGCCATAATGATTCTAAATTCTAAATGCACCTAATGGTGGAGCTTCCAAATACATTAAACAACAACTAGTAAAACTGGAGGAAGAAACTGAAAACATGCAATTACAATTGGAGACTCCAATGCTCCTTTCTCAGTGATTGATACAAGTGGACATAAAATCAGCAAGAGTACAGAAGACCTAAGCGAGCCACTAACCTGACCTCGTTGACGTTTACAGAACCTCTCAGAGCAGAATGCATGTTCTTTTCAAAAGTGACATTCTTTGTGTGCAACGGGTTCTCCTGACCCACCCTTCTTCTCTAGCTCTTCCTTCATATAATTATTTTTCTCTTCCTGCTTCTCTCTCTCTCTTTCTTTTCTTTACTCTCTTCCTCCTCCACTCCCATTCTTTTTTCTCTTTCTCCCACTCTTTAATGGACATATATTCTGTCCAGCACTAATTTCGCAAAATTACATGCTTCCTGTTCTTAATTTAAAAGCGAGCAAGTTGAGGCACTTGAGTTGCTCAGTCTGTTGGACGTCTGACTCTTGATTTGGGCTCAGGTCGTGGTCTCAGGATCTGGTCTTAGGGTCACGGGATCGAGCCCTGCATCTGGCTCTGTGCTCAGTGGGAAGTCTGCTTGGGGTTCTCTCTCTCTCTCCCTCTCCCTCTGCCCCTCCTTTTCTGTCTCTCTCTCTCTCAAATAAATTAATAAATCTTAAAAAAACAGAAACAAAAACAAATGAGTTGGCTGTTTTCTTTCTAAATAAAAAATAAACAATCATAAATCAACTTGCTTTTCACATGAGGTGTTCAACCGATTTCTTCTAGATTCCAGTCTTAGAAATCTGCTATAATTCACATTGGAAATTCGCAGCAAGATCACTGGGACTGCAGTCATTGGAGGAAGGAAAACTTCATGGAGAAGGTAAAATTTGGAATTGGATAGAGTTTGGATTATGGTTCACAGGGATCTTCCTTTTAGTTTATCTGTCTGTCTTCAAAGCATTGTCAATGGTATGGCTGTCCACATGGCGTCAAGTGGAGGAAACACACAAATGTGACCATCCCTCCTCTCTCCATTGTGCCTCTCTCTCTACAACCTTCTCTAGTCTGAAGATAATTTTTTCTTTCCTCATAAATACCTTACCCCCCCTTCGATTTTCAGATCCAGGACCGTGGCTCTGGCCCTCTGTGATAAGTGCAGGTTTTCTCCTCCTGGGACTCTTCATTTTGCCCTAATTGCCTCATGTTGTCTGGCTGGGTTTGCAATTAGTTTTGCCACTTCTTCCAGGGCCTGCCAGCTCATTATTGGTTTGTTTCTCGATTCCCTGCAGCCTCTGCTACACTGTCTTGCTAGCCTTGGACCAGAGCCCTGTTCGTGACCTGGCTGCATGCTGCCTGCTTCCTGAGACCCCTGGGAATCTCTTCCTGTTCCCGTGTCTCTCTAGGCGAGTGCTGCTGTCCCCTCGTAGTGGGAGGCTGCTGCCCGTGACAACTGAGAAAAATGCAAGAAAGTGTGACTTCTGCGTAGGTGGGCACGCTGTGTGTGCATGTGGGCACTTGTACTTTGGGAGATGTATGTGTGTGTGCTGTGTGTGCCGGAAGAGAGCATGATCATGAAATGCCCTGTGCAATCAGCCTAGACTGACAGCATGTGCTTGGTGGTACGAATGAAGGGAACTACAGGCCCACCTGGAATCCCTGAGACAGCCCACCACTTCCTGTGATTTCGCATACGTTCATCAGGTGCATATGGATTCTGAATTATGACTTGAAGGGATCTAGCTTATCCTCCACTGGGACCTAAAGTTTTGCCATTTGCCATTAGAAATGCCAAATTCGGGCTAAACATCGTCCTCTAGAGACTTCCCTTTAAAAAATACCCAGAGCCAGAAAGATGGGACACTATATAATTAATCCCCTTTACATTTTTATAGATGAGGAAAGTAACATGCCAGCAGTGTTTCCAAGGTCGTTTGGCACGTGGATGGCAGAGCTGGGATTTGAACTTAGCCTTCTGTCCCCTGGTCCAGCGCATATCGCATACCTGGATCACAGGGCATCACCTGTGGGCCCTTCACAATGTACCATAAAGACTTCCTTACCTATCAGGGCCATTCTTGAGAACACGGTAGGCAAGACCAGTTGGAATAAGATGTGGTGGTGATGCTGATAAATTTGGACGTTTTCATAACTCGGGCTATTGTTTTTTTTCTCTAGATGAGTACCGTTTAATAGAAACTTAACATGAGCCACAAATTCGAGTTACATATGCAATTTAAAATTTTCTAGTAGCCGTAATAAAAAAAAAGGGAAAAAAGGTGAAATTTATTTTAATAACATACTTAATTTAGCCAAATATTTATAAAAAACAATATTGTAAAAAATATCATTTCAACCTGCACTTTGTATAAAAATATTAATGAGGTCTATTTACATATTTTTTTTTACTAAGTCTTTGAAATCTAATGAGTATTTTACACTTATAGCTCATCTCAGTTTGGACTAGCCACATTTGAGGTTCAACAGCCACATGGGACCAGTGACCCCTTAGTCGGACAGCACTTCCCTAAACTTTCCCTATTCAAAACCCAGGATTCTGCACCGCTGCTGTGACCAGGGCACTGTCTGCGCATACCTTTCTTTCTTTCTTTTTTTTTTTAAGATTTTATTTATTTATTTATTTATTTGACAGAGAGGAGAGAGATCACATGTAGGCAGAGAGGCAGGCAGAGAGAGAGAGGGAGAAGCAGGCTCCCCGCTGAGCAGAGAGCCCGATGCGGGGCTTGATCCCAGGACCCTGAGATCATGACCTGAGCTGAAGGCAGAGGCTTTAACCTACTGAGCCACCCAGGCGCCCCTGTGCATACCTTTCTTATTCAGACCCAATGTCCACAGGCCTGTAGGTACCTTAGAAGCCAGGCAGTTCAAGGGATTTCATGCTATATTTTGTCCATAGAGTTCTTAGAGACCTAGATGGGGATGTGCTGGGGAGGAGGTCTGGGGTGTCTGAGGCATTTGCTTTCAGCTGCGTGCACTGCCGTCATGTGGGTGTCACGATGAGCATTTGCAGATTTCTTTATGGAATGTTAACTAAACTAACTCCCGCAAAAGCACAAACCGCTTAAAGATATCCCTCCGAAGAAATTACGGATTGAAGATAATACCTGTGATGCAAGCTCCCGTGGACGCTGAGGAACAGCGAGCTGATATTTTCCTTCTTCCAGGTCAGTTATGTGATAAGACTAAAACATTAGTGATCGGGCCAGACTTTACATTTCAGAATTACCAAGAAGGCTGTCTGAAATGTGAATGTATGGCCACTGTCATTAACAAAGAACTTCATCCTAAGCGTATTTTATGGCGTGAGGTCTCAGTGCGTGGTATTTCTAGTGTTTGGTATATGTTTTATCATGCGTGCAGTATATTTGCGCCACAGTACATGGACATAATTCAGAAATACATACAGACTCTATTTATTTATTTATTTATTTTAAAGATTCATTTTAGGGGTTGGGGGCAGAGGGAGAGGGAAAGAGAGAACCTCAAGTAGACTTCCCACCAAGCGCAGAGCCCAACACAGGGCTCGATCTCGGGACCCTGAGATCACGACCTGAGCTGAAATCAAGAGTTAGATGGTCAACCGACAGAGCGACCCAGGCGCCCCCAGAAATACATCTGGACTTTAAGAACATAAGTCAAATCAGGTCATTCCTCTGCTCACATCCTCTGCAATGATTTTTTCACCCACCTCCTAGGAAAACCTCAAGGCCTTATGATGACCACGGACCCTAACCCTTCATGCCTGCCCTAGCAGTCCCTGATGTCACCTCCCCTGTCCCTCACTGCCATCGTCTTCACCCCAGCCACACTGGCCTCCTCGCTGTGTACTATTTTTGTTGTATCCACAACAACAAAAGACATTCAGTTTTACACATCCTTTAGCATTTTAGAAGTGGAGTCATACTGTCAAAATTCTTCTGCTATTCTCTTGGTTGACTTTATATTCCTAAGATTCTCCCATGACATGGTTTGTAGCTACATTTATTCTTTTTCACTACTGCATAGGACTCCACTGTATATTTAAGGACATTCTCCTGCTGTTGTTCCCAGGTTTGTTTTTTTCCTGTTCAAATAGGGCCACCATGAACATGTTTTCAGGTGTCCTGGGGCACATGGGCCTGCACGGAGGTCACAGATGTGACATTATCCTCATGTCTTTCCACATTCGGTATCATGCTCAATGCTTTCCTTTAAGCTCAGAATGTCCCCTTCACTGTCCTTCTCTTGTCTGCCAAACTTAAGACCAACTCACTAGATGTCTCCTTTGAGTAACTTCCTTCCCAAGTCTTGACACCATTGCTTTGTCTGTGCCTCTGCTGAAATACGTCTCATTCTGTACGTTAATGATAGTGGTGCCTCTCTTAACTAACCTTTTCCCGTCTGAGATGCACACTAATCAGTGTCTGAGGTCCCTGACCCCTGAGGACTGGGATTCCAGTTCTCATTTCCACTTTCCCCTATTGAGATATACATTTGCAGGAGCGGATTATGTTTCTTCCCAGATCTGCCTTGGCAAATGCTAATTGTTACCCTAGTTACATGATTTAATTACATGTGACGTGGACCAATGAAATACAAGTATGAAAGCGACAGTTGTTTCCATACAACCTAAGTGGACACACAAGACGCGTGAGAATGCCGATGTGTGAAGAGGTTTGAGCAGGCTGACATTAATGAGATGCTGTTATCTGGTCACTCGTGTGTGTCTCCTCGAGACTGACATACTAGAGACCACAGTGGGCCTGTCTTTGTGCCTCGTGTTCTAGTCCGAGGCCTAAGACAGAGTAGGAGTCAATGAACGTATGTTTGATCAAAAAATGAACGAATAAATGAATGTTGAGGTTTTAAAAAGAGAAAAAAGACCTTCCTACAGTCATGGAAACAACCTGCAGGAAAAGTAGGCATGGGGGAAACAACTGTAAACTATTAGGACGACCTGTAAACATCTTGAAGGATTCTGCACTTGGAGCGCTGTAGCAAGGGTCCTTAAATCCTGGCTCCAATTTAAAGAAAAAGAAACTGGCAAATCATAGTCTTAGGTGATGGAGGTCTATGCATGAGAGATGATGTGGAACTTCATCCAGCAGACCCACACTCAAAGGAAAGGCCCAGCCCCACGTTAAATAAGAGGAGAATTAGTACATTTGTATGTTTTAAGATAAAAGAAAATAGTAAAGGATGTGTGTCAGTTGGGCTCAGCAGGAACAAAATGGCATTCTCGAATGAGATACTTGAAAGAGAGTTCAAGAAAAGAGCTGTTTGTAGAACTGTGCATAGAAGGGAGGGGTGCCACAAGAGAGAGGGCCACAGGTCAGGGGAACACAGGGCGCCTCTGACAGCAGCAGGGGTTGGGGTTGAGAGAGGGAGCTGGGGAATAAACACTCTGGCCTCTCTCTTCTCTCTCCCTCCAGTCTCCTGGCAGTGTCTCCTCTTAGTCAAACCCAAGGTGGAGGCAGGAAACATAGGAGCCTATTAATCTAGTCTGTTCGGGTGAAACCCCCAGGGTAGAGAGCAGGTGGAAAGTGGACAAGAGTGGGTCTGGGGGGCAAATGGAAGATGCCCAGCCTGGTATCATTTTTTAATGATTCTCTACTTGGACATTTTTAATTTTCTGACAGACTGTGAGTCGCAGTCCTGCCAGATTGGAGGGCTTCTACTTTGTGTGTTCACACATTTATCTCCTCCACTAGATGACTAGTAGCTAGAGTTAGGGGCTCTGTCTTGGACATCTCTGGATCTCCAAGCCTGGCTTTGGGGTTGGCGTATTGAAGAGGCTCAATGATTAAATGAATCAATGCTGGTAACGCTGTAAGAGAGCTTCTTTGTCAAAAAATCGGTAACTTCTGTGCTTATTCACTTATGTAACAAATGCTTATTGAATGATTCTTGTATGCCAGGTGCTGCCCTAACCGGAGACATGATGGACACCGGAGCAATGGTCTAGGACAGAAAGGAGTCACCAAATTATTTTACTCATTCGACAAGCATTTCCTGAACAACCGCATGCTAGGCACTGTCTTAGGAAGTTAAACAATAAATGAGATGAGATTCTGCCTTCGTCGATCTTATACTTGAACGGGCATGTTCTGCCCTCTTTAAGGCTGAAGATACGCAGTGGGGTGCCACTTCATGAAGCAAATTAGATCTGTGGCTCCTGATAGGTGAGAGGCAAGCAGGATGCCACGTTAGGTCACGGAAAGACAATCCGCTGGGCTGGATGGAAACCAGAGCTTCGGGTGAATGTCCTTATGGGGCAAGAGTGTCCTTGTTAACCACATCTGATCCTCTGGCCTGTTGATGATTGGGATGGGTCCCAAGTAAAAATATCTGAGTTCCTCGCACTTCTCCAGTGACAGGGGTTTACATGGTAGGTCTTCAATTAATTTCTGTAGAATTAAGTTGACTTTTACCAGCCTTCTAGTGGATGGAGACTGCCCACAGGCTGGGCTCGGAAGATGAAGGGCTAGCCGGTAACCCAGTGGAGCCCTGGCAGGGGAGTGGGGATAACATTGCCTTGTTTAGATGCTTGGGATTGTTTTAGAGCATGTGTCACTTGTCCCCGTAGGTTAGAGCCAGCCTTTTCTGGGAAGCTAAAGAGTGGATCAAACCTAGCTTCTTATCATGTTCATACTCCCTAAACTCCTACACTCACAAGTTTTGGGAGTCTATTCCTCTTACCTGTAAGTATCAAATTGCTGGAGAAATGATAGTTCTCAGGGAATAAAGGGCTGGGTGGGTGCTGGTCCCACATTTCTCCCATCTTGGTGTAAGGCCATCAGGATTCAGTTGGATGGAATGATCTCTTAGGGTCCCTTTCAGCTTGGTTGTTCCCTCTTTGGAACTTGTTCACCCTCCCAGGACTTTGGCTGCTGTGGTTAGTCTGCTCCCTCTTACCGGTGCATTTTTGGCCATCAAATGAGCTGCTGTGAATCAGCAGGATTCACCTTCAGCATTGGTCTTTGGAGACAGCTGCTTACCCAGTGTGATTTTGCAGGCTCCCTGGAAGGGACTTTTCTCCCTACGCATGTCCCAAAATACCTTCTCTAATCAGCCTTTTGATGTTTGGGATTGCTTTCCTGTGGACAAAGCCTTCCATTCCACAATGAAGACCTGAAAATAGAAATGAATGCACATGTATTTGGCATCGCGCACAACAGAGTGTTCTTGGCCTCCTTGCTGCTGCTCGTGCTGTCCCCTCTGCCAGGAATATCCTCCCGTGCCCTTATTTCCCTTATATTGATTCTTTAAGAGTCAGTTCAAACATGTCTCGCCCGAGGGGATGTTGTAATTGGTTTGTCTTGATTACAAGAAATAGACTTACACAGACTCCCCGAAATAAAGGCTGGGGGGGGTGTGGGGGTAGGAAAGATAAAAGTCAGCGCATAAGGGGGTCAGTCTGTGTATATCCAAGAAAAGGGGCGTAACTATCTGCGTCTATCGCTTGTCTCCCCTATATAGACTGGCTGTAAGATCTAGAAAGTAGAGACTGTACTTTATTCATTTTGGAATGTCAGATGTAGCAGATAGCCTTGTACCTAGGATATACCCAATAGATGTTTGTTGAATAGATGGATCAACGAAAATATGAATCCTATATGGGTAGAAGATGTTGGCGTTGTCTTGGAGGGAGTTATAGTGTAGTTGGGGAACCAGAAAAGAAATGAAAAATAAATAACATAAGAGCTAAACCGTGCACAACAATGTTTAGGAACTGACATCCTAGGGGAGAGGAGTGAGGAAATCATCCAGAGAAAGACTTCATGTCACACTAACACAAAGCTGACCCATGTTAGACCTTTCGGAGTGCAGATTTTTGACGGGGAGACAGGAGCGAACATTGAGCTGACATCATTTCACACAGGGCCCCACAAGGGCTGGCTTTTAACATTGGGGTACATTGGACCCCATCCCAACTCCTTTGGGACCCCCGAGCGACACTGGCCGGTGGCTCAGTGATCCCCATGGGTCTAATCTGATTGGTCGATCCAACAGAGAGAGGCTCGCGCACTGTGTCTCTGGACTTACGGCCAGCTGCTGGTGGTGGATGAGCGGAAGGCCCCTGGGGGGCCCTCAGGAATCCACGGTGAACCGAGCAAGTCATCCCGAGGCTTTGTGATTCCATCTTAATTTTTTAAGATTTTATTTATTTATGAGAGAGAGAAAAAAAAAATGCCAGTGGGGGGAGGGGCAGAGGGAATCCCAAGCAGAATCTCAAATGGACTCTGAGTGTGGAGTCTAAAATGGGGCTTGATCTCACAACCCCAAGACCATGACCGGAGCTGAAATCGTCATGAATTGGACACTTAACCTACCACACCACCCAGGTGCCCCTCGGTGCTTCCTGATTTTATAGACTTAGCTCCAAGGTCAAGAAAGAAGAGGGTCTTTGCAGCTCTCTCTGTTGTAGAGACTGGCCCCAGGGTGAGTCCCATACCATTCCCTCTTTTTTTTTTTTTTTAAGATTTTATTTACTTATTTTAGAGAGAGCAAGAGAGAGAGAGAGAGAGAGAGCACAAGCAGAGGGAGTGGCAGGCAGAGGGAGAAGCAGGCTCCCTGCTGAGCCGGGAGCCTGACACAGGGCTCGATCCCAGGACCTTGAGATCATGACCCGAGCCGAAGGCGGACGCTTAACTAACTCAGCCACCCAGGCGCCAGATCCACTCTGTCTTCTGTGACATGCATCTTTGAATCTTCCCACAGACCTTGTTGCCCTTGGCCAGGCTCTGTCCTTTTGCCAAGGATGAGCAGTGAACGATTGCGAGGGCATCCCAAGGAACTGGAACCCCATCTCTTCTCATACTCGAAATGCAGTCAGTGGCCACCCAACTGAAGTGGAGCCCCGTCCCTCGATGAGGAAACAGGCTCGGAGAAATTAATCTTTCTGCCTCTTCATGCAGCGTGCTGAGTTTGCCCACATAAACCCACACTTTTGTTTTTCATTAAGCAGCCCTTTATGGAGGGCTCACTATGTTCTGGGCACTGTTCCAGGCACTGAAGCGTATGGTCGGGTTGCAGGTAACAGAACGCTCATCTAATCATGGCTTAAGCAATACAGACACCCATTATCTCGTAAAACAAGGAAGAAGTCCCGGACTGGGGTGTGCAGAGCCTGCTGGCTCATCAGCTCAGCAGCGATACCAAGAACCCAGGCTTCGCCATCCTCCTGCTCTGCTGTGCTTGCGGTCAGTGGTGTTTCCCCTTGGAGGGAGACATCGCGGTCCCCGGCTCCCTGCTAGCATCCCAATGTCCAAAGACAGAAGGAGGCAGGTTAGGGACCTTCACGGCTCTGTTTTTATTGGGGGAAGACTATCTTTCCTAGAAGGTTTCAGCTGACTTCTTCTTATATCTCATCAGTCACACCAGGTCACATGCCTGTTTCGGCACCAATTACAGGCGGATGGGAACGTGATGCTATAGGAGGTTGCCGTGGGCCAGTGGGGGCGCACCGTTCACGAGAAAGGCAGTGTCGCATCTCCATTAAGAGTACAGCCTGCAGCCAGATGGCTGAGTTCAAGTCCTGACTCCACCAATTCTTCGTTACATAACCTTGGGAAAGGTGCTTGACCTCTCTCCTCCTCACTTTCCCTATGTGTAGGATGGTGATAATGAGACCTTCATGGTGATGTAAGGAAGGGCTCAGCACAGTACTTGGCTCACGGGAAGTGTTAACTACTCCTCCAGCCAACCTCCCCTGGGCTGAGGATTTCCTGCTTGAATAAAATCAGGGAAAGCGGGAATGACGTTGGGTACACAACAGCAGTGTCTGCCACATGGGGTTAGACAGTAGACAGGCAATGTCAAAACCCTGTGGGTGGTGCATTGACGCAGGGTAATGGCGAGGAGGGTGCCTGATTCAGACTTGAGGGTTATCAGGGAGGGCTTCTCAGAAGAGGTGGCACTAATGTACCATTTCGGCAAAGGTAGTGGTTTCTTAGACATAGGTAGGGTTGGGAGGGTGGGAAAAGAAGGTCTTCCAGGCAGAGGGAGTAACAGCAGTGGAGACTGCTGTGATAGTCCATGGTATATGCAGGATAAGTATTGTGTCCAGAGAATGAAGTGGGGGCTGGGTCGCTCTGGAGGGGTGTGTTGCCAGGCTTGGGGAGGGTCCCGAATGCCGAGCCAAGAAGCTTGAGTCTTCCTACAGGCTGTGGCTTATAAATTGGAAGTAACCCTAGATTTGTAGTTTTGGCCAATGACTCGGGCTGTGATGGGGGAACGGATGGGAGGGGAGTGGGGCCGAGGTAGGAGGCTATGACAATATTCCGGGGGAGGGGTAAGAGCCTGAAGTAGGGCAGCTGAGGCTGGAGACGGGGAAGGATGGTCAATCAGCGGGATGTGGTCATTAGATGTGCGGGGAGACAGGATAGTCCAGGAGGATCCAGTGTTGTAGCTGGGGTAACTGGGGAGAGAGAGGGATTGCAGAATGCAGGCGGGAGGATGCAGTGATGTAAGGCAGTGCTTCCGGCGTGGCCGTGTTGGGTCGGGGGCAGCTGGAGATGTCAGCAGACCCTCCGGTGCACAAAGCCTGAAGGGCAGGAGACAGATCTGGGCTGAAGGTGACAGATCCTATCAACTGAGAGGAAGGCGAGAAATGCTTGAGATAGATGCAGTCATCCTAGGAAACCAGAAACGTGAACAAGGGACAAACCCGCAGCTCCCAGCTTCACGGCGGCAGTTGCAAGTGCTGTGTTTTGTTTGGGCGCTTTGTTGGGCTGGGTGACGGTTCAGGGCCTGCGGCCAGGCAGGGGTCTTACCTGGCTGTCGCACAGCAGCTCCCGTTTGCCACTCGGCCTGCTGTGTACATCGCAGCATGCCCGCCCCCGGAGTTCCTCAGATCTGCCGGTCCTGATGCAGGGCGAGGACAGACAGGGCTGGAGAGGGAGCCCTGCAGAGCGCTGGCATTTATGGATGAGTTCCAATAGACAGCCGCTCGAGGGAGATGGAAAGGGACACGGGGGGTAGGAGGAGACACGCTCGAAGGAGGTCACAGGACCAAAGGGAGGTCGTGTTCGTGTTGAATGCATATTACATGATTTTTCCTCTATCCTGGCACGGTGCCAGGGACAGGTGTTTGGTATAGACTTACTTCTCCCTATTAAATTAACAGTAAGAGCCAGACATCCAGAGTGGAGAGGATGGGGAAGTAGGTTGCCTTCCTGATGGTACCCTGTGGATGGGGTTAACATCCCAGCCTCTGGAACCACAGCAAGCTGAGACAGAGGACTGGGCTGTCTGTGTGACGCTGGGCAGCTCACTTGGTGGTTCTGGGCCTCAGTTATCCTGTCTGAGCATCAGAGACACCAATGCCTGCCCTAAGGACGTGCGGAGGGTTAAAGGGGATACTGTGTGCTCCCATTCAGCCTCTATGGACCGTATATATGGACCCACATATGCTCAGACATCACATTTTGAATGAATATGGGAAAATAACTTTGCCAATGGAGGAAAAAGCATAGGCTCGCCGAGAAACAAGGGAGTGAATTGGGATGAGGGTGTAAGGGAGAAACACAGACGTCTTGGGGAGCCAGCAAAAGGACTCTCAGTAAAGAACAGTCTGGCCCCAGGAGGCTTGTAATTACAGAGAGATCCAGAACGGAGGGAGAAACCCAGTCTAGGTTCTATAACGACTCTGTATCTTTGCAATTTCCAGGCTTTCCGGAGTCTGCCTCCCTGAGCATCCTCATGCTTTTAGGTGGCTGGCACCGTGGAAAGGACATGGGTATTGGAGTCAGAGAACTCAGGGTTCCCAAATCCCCGCTCGACCGCTTTACCGCCTGTGTGATCTTGTAAAAGATACCTAACCTCTCTGTGCCTCAGTTTCTTCATCTGAAAAATGGGTGGGCCCACTTTAACTGGTTATTACGTGGAATCGATGAGATTCGTGTGTATAAACTCGTGGACAGTGTCCGGCTTTTAACAGGTGTCCAGTTATTATTTTTGTCTTGTTTTTGCCTGAAGTAAGGTAGTTTCTATTGCCTCCAAGAAGAGGGGCTTAAAAGTGTCTCTTGACCAGTCAAGAGAGCCCATTCTGAGGGGGGAAAGCATTTTGGGGGAAGGACCTGGAAGGATCTTGTTTTCAGGGGGGCTCGTCCTGAAAGGAGGAGGCCCAGGCTCTGGGGGAAGGGAAAGGCAATGCAACCCCGCCAGAGGCCGTGAAGACCACCAGCAAGCAGGGCCCCAGTAGGTCCCGTGGAACTCTAGCACCTTGCCTTTCTATCATAGCCACAGCCCCCAGCCTTCCTCCGCCTTTACGCCCCAAGGATCCTGGGGCAGAGAGGAGCCCGGGTATCGGGGCTCCGTGGGACCTTCTCTGCTGCCTCCCAGAGGACACTTCGGGGATGGCCGCCCTGGCCAAGCCCGCCCTCCACGTACAAGTGGCCTTGGTCCCTCCTGTCCCACCCGGAGCCAAAGGCCCATCCTAGAGTCTGTGGGATCTGGAGGAAAATCTCTCAGGGTGCTCCTCCTTTCCCCCTCCCCTCCCCCAGTATATTTGTAGTTCACAATTGTGCAGTGTTTGCCAGTTCTCACAAAGCTTTCACATCCCGGACTTTTACAGAGGAGGGAAACGGAGCGACCGAGAAATGACCTGCCTAAGATGGCATGGCTGACACATGGGGGCACCGGGACTAGAACCGAGGAACTCCCAGCCCAGGGCCGTTTTGTGCTATAAAGATTTGAGGGCCCATGTTCCATCCCTTCGGCCTGGTATCGGGCGGTCTGCGGGCAGCTTGTTTGGGGATGAGCCTTACCCTCGTTTCGGTGCTGGGAGGAAATCCATATTTCTTCCCCCGTGCCGCTCCTCCCCAACACCCACTGTCTCCTTGAGTCCCTAAACAAGTGTCCCGAAGGACAGAATCCCAGCCCCCATCTCCCTGTGAGCCTCCACCGATCCCCCGTGGGTGCCTCTAATACTCAGGCTCTGGGAAATGAAGCTGTTTCCCCGCTGGCTTTAATGGCATTGCCTGGAGCTCCAGAGAGCTGCGCCTTCGGGTGAGTTACTGTGATACCCACGCATCCCCTCTAAGTGCACCTGCAACAGCGGCAGCACAGCCCCGGCGGCAGGCTGAGCCCTATTGCTTCCCATTGAGGGGCAGGAGGAAGTTACCAGCACTGATTGAAATTCTCAGGTAGAGCGAATCCGGGCGGCATTTAAGAGAGGAATTTAATTCAATAGTTTATATTCCACTTAGGTTCCTCCGCTATCTGGCTGCTGGTAAACAGCTGCAAACGGCCACAGCTGTCTTGCCGGTGCAGAGGAAATGCAGTCTGGAGAGTAAAATGGAGATGGTGGGACAAATGTCAAGGAGACGGAGAATAGCAGGGGAAGGGTAATACGTGGCGGGACTCGGGGCGCGGAGACCCCATTCACTCCTGCCTTCCTGGGCCTCAGCTATCCGAGGGGCTCAGGATACATGATCCTTCAGGCCCCCTCCTGCTTTGAACCTCACGCTGTCAGAGGGAGCTCTGTGGCGTGGTGACGGCGACCCAGGATTTGGATTCGGATAATCGGGGCTCAAACCCAGTCCTGGTTCTTACTTCCAGGGACAGCACCTTGGGGGGGCCAAGCTTGTGCTAAGCCAAGTGGGCAGTTATCCTAAGATTTGAAATGTACCCGAACTATCCCCCAACCACCTTCCCCAGCAAAGCTCGTCTCCAGAAGGCACCAAACAAAGCATGTTAGTATAGTGCCCCAAAAGGGTAATAAGTAATACCTTCTCAGCCCCCGACAGTGAGACTTTCTTCCCGTAGCTGTTGGTGGTTAGCTCTCACCTTAGGAAATTGTGAGTAGACCCTTGAGCGGAGTGGGACTTAGGATGGGCAAATGTAATCATCTTGACAATCCTCAACTCACTTTCTTCTGCGCCCCAGGCGCCGTGCCGGGCATGGCGATACAGGGCAGCTAGCCTCTCTTTATTTTCTCGTCTATTCGTTTAGCAGGCACCCAGAGAGCATCACGTTTTACAGGAGCTGTGAACAGGGTGGGAGCTGGGGGGCTTTACCTCTGGTCGAGGGGACAGAAACACATACAAAGGATCTGAATCCTCCTGCTGGGCTTAGTAGCTCCTGTTGGCACCTCAGGAAACTTGCCACAATCCATCTCTTTAAATGTATATGTGTATGTGTGTGTGTGTGTGTGTATATGTGTGTGTGTGTGTCTATATTTATATACATAAATATATACTATATATAAATATATATACTATATATAAATAATATACTATATATAAATATATAGTATATATATAAAATATATACTATATATTTATATATAGTATATATATAAAATATATACTATATATAAATATATAGTATATATATAAAATATATACTATATAAATATATTTATATTTTATAATATATATTTTATAAATATAAATATTTTATAAATATATTTTATATTTTATATATATAAAATATATACTATATATAAATATATATTATATATAAAATATATACTGTATATAAATATATATTATATATATAATATGTATAAAATTGTAAATAAAATCATGTGATCTGCTTAATAGAACCATCTAGTTCAATACTGTATCATCTATCTCCTAGTTTTCACTGATGTGGGTAAACTATGATGTCTTTCCTCCAAAATAGCCCATATATTGACAGTCTTGTCATTTTCTAAAAGTGCCACTTTGGCTAAATATGCAAAGGAAGGAGAGGAGAGGAGCAGGCAGACAGCCTCGCTACAAGCCCACGCTCCTGTCCTGGGGATGGTGTGGCAGCCTCGATCCTGGCCTGCGGTCATGTGCGTGAGCGAGGTGTCTGGCCCGAGAGAGTCCAGCGCTGCCCCACTGGACCATAAAATCCCAAGCCTCTGCCACAACGAAGGGGCCGTGCCAGCTTCCCCCCGCCCCCACCACTTCCGGCGGCCCTCGCTGTGGTCCCTCTGTGTCCCGAGCATCCTGCGTCATCCGTGGGGCTTACCCACCTGGGCTCCTGGACACCGAGCTGATCCCTCCCTACTCACGCCCGCCTTGCTCCCAGCTCCTGGGAGCGCACTCTGGGTCAGATCTCGGGGCCTCCCCTGGCCTGGCAGGAGCCCCCTGGGAGAAGCGAAGGGAGCGTGATGAGAGGCATTCCCATGTGAGAATGGGAAGAGAAATTCTAAGCCCCTTTATTACTCTGTGATCTGGGACAGGCAAAATCTTGATGAGGAGCCATTCCCAAGGGAGATGAGATGTCAGAATGTATAAAACATAACCCCTGTAATCAAAAGACTCTGACCACTTCTCACCATTCCCCTGTACCACCTTCGTCTGGCTACCACATCACACACCTGGGCTGCCGGGCCAGCCTCGTCCTGGAGCCTGCACCTCACCCCTGTCTCCTGAGTCGGAATCTGACCTCGCTGCCCACCGCTCTCCCTTCCTCGTTCTGCTCCACCCCTGGCTCTCCCGCAGCGTCCCCGGGCACAGGGCAGCCCTGCCCTAGGCCTTTTTGCCCCTGGATCCCCCTCCTTCCTCTTCATTCAGGTCCCTGCTCCAATGTCGCCTCTTCAGACTTTCTCTGACCATTCCCCCAAAACTCAGACCCCTGTCACCATTATATCCCCAGTGCCGAGAAAAATGCCACCACATAGTAGATACTTAATCCACACTTGTCGAATGAATGAACATGCGAATGAATGATTGGCGGCAGCTGCTCAGGAGTGGGGAAGCGGACCGCAGTGGCTAGGGGCACAGGGTTGGCATGGGACCGAGGACTGGGGCCCTGGGCCTTTGCCTGACCATTCTCTGGGCACCGAGGGGCAGCTGGGGGAGGGGCGGGGTGGGGGAATGAGGGGGTGGGGTGTCCAGGTCCGTGTGGTCAGCACGCCTGCTCTCCCCAGGGCCTCCTTCGCTGAGTTTCTTCTCTTGTTCCCAGTTTCCCCTCATGCCTCTTGCAACTGCACCCCTGCCAGTCCGTGGGAGGAGCTAATGAATAAGGACAGACCCATAATTAGACTGGCAGCTGAGCCTTCGTTGTCCTAGATAGCGAGCGCTCAGAGTCGAAATCCTGCTCTCCCCTGCCGGCCCCAGTCCCGTGGCCTTTCACCCGACACCCTTGCTTATGGCCTCTGTCTCGTGGAAAGGGACTCACTTTCCAGGATCCTGAACAGTCAGAAAGGAACCAGATGGGACATTGGGCTTGGGACAAAATTAGAGAGGCAAGGAGCGCCTTTCAGCTGGTGGTAGTATGCTGTGGGATAAGGTCCAATGAGGAGTCTAGGCTGGGGTCTGGGGGGGTGTCACGTCCCCTCCCAGGTTTCAATTTTCTCCTCCATAAACCTCTAAGAGTTGGACGGATCAATATTCCTTATACTATGTTTGGGGTACCGTGGGGAATGCAAATGACATTGTTTGGATTCTGCATGGAATCCGAGAGGGGAACAAAACCACGACCATCGCCTGGCCAGAGGTCTCCACCGGCATCTGTGGACACCTGGGGGGGCTTCTGAAGGGGGCAAAGGGCAGAGGGGGCAATGTGCCTCTCTCGCTTTCCCAGGGCAGCACCCCCTCCGTCTGCTTCTTACTCGGCGTCGACTAATGAGTGATTAAGATTTCACTTGAAAAAAGGCTTTTCCCACGAACACTTGAGAAACACCAGAGCAGATGGTTCCCAAATTCTCTTCCAGTTTTGACACTTACGGTCTTTATTTCCTTAAGAGCAGGAAGGCTCCCAAGACTATTTTGTTTCTCCTGCCGTGTGGTGTTCCTAGCATGTGCCGGACGCAGGGCAGTCAGGCGCACCCTCAAGAACAAGCCTGGCACATAGTAGGTGCTCACTCGTGACTGACCGACCCCACTGGAGAGCCAGAGCCAGAGAGACGGCTTATCCTGAAATGACATGTCCGCAGAAAGCCGTGTGACCGGGACGCTAGGAGCCCGGGGCACTTCTGTAGACAGGCAAGTGGTTGGCTCAACTCCCCGGCCCCTGAAGGCACCTCGTGTACCTCCCGGGAGAAGCTGCCAGCAACACTTAGCGAGGAGTGCCCCCCGCCCCACTGCACCGCTTCCCCAGCTAAGGGGTAGACAGCGCTGTGTCTGAGTGACAGCTCATTCAAGCGGGAGTGAGTCCTCGGTGTCATCCAGAGCCGGAGAAGCATTCATCGTCCCCCGATCCCACTATCAAACCGTTTTTCAATCTCTGCGCAGCCTACCCTGCTCTGGCCTTGATGGAGAAGGAGGCGGAGTGCCACGGGCCGCCCAGGGGCTGACGGGAAGCAAGTGGCGCTGAAAACCAAGAAGGAGGGATGCGGCTGGAGGGGCCAGCGTAGACCCCGCCGGGAGCAGACTCGGGAGTCACGCGGTGGAACGTGTTGGGAGGAAAACAGCGTCTTGCCGAGGTGACGGGGCTTGGAACGGAGCCGTCCTGCGAGTGGTGGATCGCTCTGGCTGCAGGTTATAGCAGCTCTGAGAAGTCCAGCGGAAAGGTGGCTTCGAAGTCACACGGCTGTGAAGGAGCAGAGACAAGATGTGGAAGTTCACCACCAGGTTTGTGACCCTGGCGTGCGGTGGGAAAGCCTGGGGAGCTTTTCTCAGCTCCCTCCTCCCAGTCGGCCCCTCCCTCTGGCCCCCGTGGGGCAAGCTCAGCATCTTAGCCTCTGGGGGACAGGCTGACCCAGGAGGGCAGCATGGGGCTGGTGGCCCGGGGCTAGCGGCTCTAAGCCTGACCCACAACAGTGGTGTGATGGGGGTAAGGGGGGGCAGCCTTCCCCCAGGTCTGGGTGGGTGCAGAGTCTCGAGAGGAGGTCCCCTCGGGAACACAATAAGTAGATAAGGATTGAAGGACCCAGGCTTCAGGGAAGGGCAGGGACCTTATGAATCTGACGACCAGAACTGGGGTGCATCTTCACAGAAGGGCAGGCCTTTCATATCCTGCGCTTCCTTTAATCCTTAAACGAGCCTGTGAATTAACAGAGGGGGGGAAACAGAGAACGACGCATCATTAAGTAATTTGTCTGAGATTATTCAACCACAAAGTAGCAGAGCTAGGATTTGAATCCGGGTCTATACGGCAGCAATCTGGTGTTTCCCACCTCCCAGGCTGCTCAGGGGCTCAGGGGAGGCTGCTTGGGGGATGCTGACGTGTCCGAGGCTCATTGCAGATGCACTCCGTGTCATGCCGTGAAATCATGTTGGCCGAGCGGCCAGGTTGGAGCTCAGCGCTGTGCAGGCTGCCGGAGTCAGAACTGGCAAAGGGTCTGGCTGGGCCCGGCTGCCCCCTAAAGGTCTCCCCCGCGCTGGGCCGGGCCGCTGAAGGTGGCCGGAGCCATCAGCACCATTATCTTCGTTTCCATAAAGAGGTTTGTGCATTTTGCGAGCTCCTCAGCCTACAGACACAAGGATCAAAGGTGGATTCATTTCTTCTCGCCCACCATGATCCGGTTTTTATTTAATTTTCATCCCGGTTTTTATTTAAATTTCATCCCGAAAATTAAATTTTATTTAATTTTCATTTCTTTTTCTCAGACGACACCCAGCCTTCTGGGAATCATGGCATGCTGTCATTGTTTGCTTGATTTCCCAACACCTTTTTCCTGCCTAAAGGGTTGCCTGGCAAGGGTTTTTAAAATTTTTATTACTGTGATTTTCCCCTGCTCTTTTATTCTTCTCTCTTCCGACATGAAAGGAAATATAATTTCTTTACTTTGTACAATCCCCACCCCCACCTCTCACCTTGCTGGGCTGCTCCTTGTCAAGGCACAATTATCTCACACACCCAAAGTCTTAACCTAAACGGCCAGAGAGGGAGCCCCTGGGCAGGGCGGGAGTGGATTCCGAGAGTCCTCTGGTTTGACACGGCACTCTAGAGAACATTCAGGATAAACAGGAGCCACCTCGCTGGTCTAGCATGCATTTCTGTAACTCAGACACACCCTCCAGCACTGATTGATCAGTGCCTGCACTCCTCAAGGGTAAACTATGTTTTTCAGAAGTAAGCTGTTTATGGCTTACTGCATGCATTTTAAAGTTTTGCAAGGAAATGATTGCTCCTCCAACAGTTAGAATGTACGAGAGCCCAAACCCTGCTGTATTCGGACTCTTTGGAATGCTGCCTGGAGGCGGGGGCGGGGGCGGGGGGGGGATGCGGACGCAAGCAGTTGTGAATTTGGGGCTGGGGGAGGAGGAGAGTGTGATGATTTGGATCAAAGATACACAAGGAACTTAGGGCTTTAATACTTTTACTACAGTAAAGAATGCATTAGGTAGGGTATAGGCTAAGCTGCTGTGATGAAAGACCATAGAAATTCAGTGGGTTTACTTTTCTCTTCTGTGACCATCCCGAGGTGGGCAGATGGTCCATGGCGGGTAGATGGCTCAGCTCTAAAAGGTCATCCAGGGTCCCACGCGCCTCTTCTAGAACATCGCTCTCATCCACATGGTTACCTCCGATTCACGGCCACTATGTCCAGCTGACAAAATGGCATGAAAACCTAAATATTTCAAGGGCAGGACCCAGAAGTTGTGGACAGCATTCCTCTAAAATCTGTCGGCAAGAGCTTGGCCCCGTAGTCAGCCGCAGGGGAGACTGGGGGATGTGTGCTGATGGGAAGCCGGAGCTGAGACACGGGGGATTCGATTGCTGGGAGGAGGAAGGGAGACTAGATACTGGTGACTAATTAGCAGATT
This sequence comes from Potos flavus, assembly GCA_028534135.1. Taxonomy (NCBI): domain Eukaryota; kingdom Metazoa; phylum Chordata; class Mammalia; order Carnivora; family Procyonidae; genus Potos; species Potos flavus. The sequence continues at coordinate 98,494,233 of CM052886.1, forward strand.
CGACGGATCAAAAAAACTTTTTTTCTAGATGATCCATTCAATCCCTCACTTCAAGTTGATCTTTTTTTTTCTTAAAGATTTTATTTATTTATTTGACAGAGAGAGAGATCACAACTAGGTAGAGAGAGAAGGGGAAGCAGGCTCCCCGCCAAGCGGAGAGCCTGATGCAGGGCTCGATCCTAGGACCCTGAGATCAGGACCTGAGCCGAAGGCAGAGGCTTAACGCACTGAGCCACCCATGCATCCCTTGAGTTGATGTTCAAAAACATCAGGGCACCTGGGCGGCTCAGTCGGTAGAGCACGTGACTCATGATCTCAGGGTCAGGAGTTCAAGCCCCATGTAGGTGGTGGAGCCTCCTTTAAAAATAAATAAATAAAATAAAAATGGGCGAATACTACTCAAAACAAACAAACGAATATGTGAAAACAGCAACAACCTTTTCCTCTCTCCCCTAAAATACCACTCCAAATGAACCACTGTAGTGAATTAAAGTGGCTTCAGGAAAAAAAAGGCAACTCTTGCCCCTTCAAGCTAATCACTAAAATAATGCAGCCCCCTTGTTTGCCAACCCCCCGTGAGGCTGAGATCTTATTTTTTTTCCCCTCCAGGGAAGCCACAGGAGCAATAAATAGCAATGCACTAAGCAATACACATTTTATTCTGCAAAGGCATAGAAATTCTACCTGGAGGTTTCACCGACAAGGCTTCCCAATCTTTCCTGAGATTTAATACAGGAAATAAATTCAATTTTAGCACTTAGTGCCTGCCTCATGGTGGGCTCCTGGTAAATGGCTGTTGAATAAATGCTTTAGAAAGTGCCCATCTCCATAATGTCTGGGGAGATCACGGAGGAGGGAGTCAGCTCTCGCCAGCACAAATGGGTTTTCTTGTCTTGTTTGTGCAAAGAGAATGGGAAGTGTATTTTTGCCTGCTCCGGTCAGGCCTTGACAAGCAGCCCCCTACCCAGGAGTCGCCGCAATCCGCAGTTGGAATCGCTGCTCCGTTCATGTGGCGTTGGGGGCAATATCTCTGATAGTTTTCCTTTACTTCTCCATCGTGTTCGCGGTTAAAAGCTGGGAAAATCAGTATCGCAAACAGCCGTGTGCTGCTAACTTTCTGACAAGTATGCGAAATGCCCTGAGATCACTAGAGACTCTTTAGGTCCTGCTGGGCCACTATTCTCAGAAGGTCGATGGTCCAGGGCGAGAGCTAGAGAGGCCAAAATTCCTACTTAGGCAGGGAAGCCAGGCCTCCGAGGGGCCAGGAGATAGCCAAGGGCAAGAGGAACGTCGACCGCAGAGGGGAGGGTCAGGCAGGTGCTCAGCATCCAGGAAAACGGGCACCGGGTGCTGTCTGCAGGTGCTACTGGAGGAGATCAGGGCTGCTCATGTGTCCACGAGACAGGTGTGTGAGAACAAGGGGAATGACACGAATGGCATTTTCGCAGGGATATAGCTAACACTATTCATGCAGCATGGCGCGTGCAAGGTCAGGGCGATTATCATCATTTTATAGATGAGGAAATGGGCTTAGAGAGGTTAAATAAATGTCCAACTTTACACAAATGTTTGATGGCTGAGCCAGGACCTCACCCGAGGACTGCACACCCCAGAGCATGTGGAAGGAGCGAACGGAGAAATTGTAGCCAAGGGAGGACGGCTGAGCTGATGGCCAGGATAGCGGGCTTTGGCGATGGAGGCATCCATCAGCTTCCTGAGCAAGACTCGCTCCACAGACAGGGGCAACAATCACCTGGCAGGAACCGTGAGCGTGGGAACTGGGAGAAAACCACTGTCGACAGGCACCACTGATCCAGCAGACCTCAAGACGCGAGTGGACACTCACAAGGCAGAAGCCGCTGGAAGGGAACGGCAGAGAACAGTCAGGAGACTGAGATTACATGCAGGCTTTTTCCGCCCTCAGCTCCCTGGGGTATCAGTGTTTTTCTACTGATCCGGGCTTCCTTCTCTCCCCTCCCTTGCCTTTTAATCTCCCCCCCTTCCCTCCCTTGCCCTCCTCTCCTTTCCTCTCCCTCTCCTCAAGACTACGTCCATCCTCTGCTTTAAACCTCTTCTCTGAGCTGTAGTCTTGTACAGCTCACCCCTTGTGAAACATTCCCCGTGGCTGTCCCACGAATGCAAGACATCCACGTAAGTCTCTCAACTCTTACCCTCCCTAGTCCTCTGCCTGTGTCCATTATGGCTGAGAGATGGTATCACCATCTCCATAGGCCTCCGACAAGAAACCTACCCCAAGCACCTCCCTTCAGCTGGACGCTAAGCCCTGTAGACCCTACACCCTAAATACCTCCAGAGTCCCCTTCCCACTGCTGTGCTTTGGTCCTGACTCTTCTCGCCTCTCACCTAGACCCTTTCGATGGCCATAATTGTTTTCCCTCATTTGGTCTCCCCATCCCAGTCCAATCTCCATGGAGAAGCCCAAGTGAACTCAGCAAAATGTGTGTCCCTCCGTGCCTCCTTTGTGTGAAATCCTTTGGCTGCTTCCTTCACCTACCAGAATCCCCAAGCTCCTGAGAGCAGCATAGCCAGCTCTGGATAAGAAGGTCCTTCTTCCTTGCCAGTGGTCTGCACAGGTCCATGCCCTCTCCATGTGGGTTCCCAACGCCCCACCTCTTTCTTCCTGGCCCGCCTAATGCCTGGTCCTCTCTGAGTTGAGCCCTGCCACCATAGCAGGAGACCCTCTCTGATTCAGCCTGTGTGGTCATCAGCCTAGGATTTCATCCACCACTTACTTGTCATCTACATTTCCTTCTTTCCATCCCACCTTCTTTCTTCCTTCTTTCTCCTTCCCTCCTTCCTTCCCTCCCTCCTTCCTTCCTTCCTTCTACCTCTATTATGAAAATTTCAAACATATACAGAGTATAGAGAATAGTATAATGAACTCTCACATACCCATCATCAGTTACAATTATCAACTAATGGGAAACCCTGTTTGATGTAGACACAAGACACCCCCCCAATTACACACACACACACAAACACACACACTCATACACACGCATACACACTGAGTTAGTTTGAAGCCAACTCTACACATCATATCATTTCATTTATAAATACTTTAGTATTTATGTCTAAATGGTAAGGACTCTTAAGAAAATAACCACAAGATCATCAACATACCTTTTAACTGCTTGAAATCATCAATTACCCACAAATGTTCAAATTTTTCTTATTATCTCATGAATGCTCTTTTTAATAGTCAGTTTGCTCAAATCAGGATGCAGGTAATGTCTGACATTGCAATTGACTGATTTGTTCCTTCGGTCCCCTTTAGTCTAGAGATTCTCTCTTAGTCTGGCCTCTTGCAGTATATTTATTAAGAAAACCAAGTCTTTGTTCTCTAGTTTCCAACTTGTCTGGATTTTTTGGATGATGTTTGCAATGTGTCTTTTAACATGATCTCTATTCCCTACGCTTCCTGTAAACTCTCCCATGAGATATTCCAACTGTCTGCTTTTCAAATTCCGCAGTCACCTTTTGCCTCTGCATCCCCAGAATCCTTAAGGTAGGCACGTAACAAAAATGTTTTGGTAAGCAAGAAGGAAGGAAGGAAGAGAAGAGGGAAGGAAGGAGGGAAAGAAGGAAGGTGGGAGGGAGGGGAGGGAATAAGAGGGGAGGAAGGGGAGAGAGGGGTTCCTTCACTAAGGTCCGTGCCAGCTCCAACACACTGAGCCCCAACCAGATTTCTGTGGTTCTAAAGAATGGGTCGCTTCACTTCAAATGTTGTGCATTTGGAAAAGCAAAAACCTGAATCAAAGCTTAGTACCTGACACTGCTGCTGAGGTCAACCGTCTTTATTTCTAGTGAGTTCGCCCCATCCAGGCCGCGGCTGTCTAGCATCCGGTGAAGTCTGGCAGGCTTCTGGTCAACCTTTCTCTCCGCAGCCCTTCCCCCACCGCCCCAAACAAACACTGCCTCCCATTCGCACCTCCTCGTATTTCTGAATCTTGACAAGCTGGCCTCCCCTCTCTCACATCACCCTCCCTCCTTTCCCTACCTCAGGGCTAGTGAGCTTTGGTTTTCTCCTTAATCATTATTTGTTTGTTTATCTTTCCACTGGTTTTCAACCCCAGGGACGGTTCTCCTCACCAAGCCAATTTGAATTAATTTTGCAGGGACAATTCCACAAGACAATGTATCAATTGCTGTATTAAAATCAAGATGTATTGCGTCTCTCCCATCGTTCCCATCCCTTAATTTCTTAGTTCCCTCAAAGGCACAATCAAGTGTGTCTGGCATAATTTGTTCTTTATAAACCCAGACTGCTTATTGCAGGCACTCACAATTTTAGAAAGATTTTTGGCAGTGTTTTATTTCTATAATACTTTTCTTTTTTGTATTCGGCGATTGAATCTCGGTGATCGAGGTGACAGCGAGGTGGACGCACTGAGGCCTTTCCCCAGACTTCTTCCATCCCATGCAATTCTCTACTCTTTAGCTGTGACCCAGTCACTCCCACTGCCTGATGGCTAGGGCCACCAAAAGCAGCCGGGGACATAAGTAAAAGGGCGTCTAGTCCAGGATGCAGTGGACAAGCTCAGAGGATAAATAAGGGCATTAGAACAAGGTCCATGGAGTGTGGAGGGGCAAGCAGCAAGCATGGTAGATGTTATGACTCGAATTGTGTCCCCTCAAAATTCATATCTTTGAGTCCCAACCCCCACTACCTATGAACGTGACCTTGGTTGGAAATAGGGTTGTTGCCATGTAATTAGTTAAGACAAGGTCATTCCGGTGGGCCCCCATCCAGTATGACTGCGGTCCTTATTAAAAGGGGAAACTAAAAGGGGAACTAGAGACATGCACACAAAGGAGAACACCATGAGAAAATACAGAGATGGGGTGATGTATTCCCAAGCCAAGGAATGCCAGAGATTACCAGTGAACTACTAGAAGCTAGGAGAGAGTCACGGAACAGACTCTCCTTCAGAGCCTTCCAGAAGGAACCACCCTGCTGACACCTTTAGCCCAGGCTTCAAGCTTCCAGAACCGTGAGACAATACATTTCAGCTGTTTAAGCCACCGAGTCTCTACTACTTTGTTACGGCAACCTCAGGAAGCTAGTGCAATGGGTAAGAATGTGGGCTCTGTAGTCAGACAGACCTGAGCTTGAATTCTGATTCCATGCCTCATTAATTGTGTGGCCTTGGGCGGCTGATGTCACCTCTTCCAGCCCCTATTGTCCCATCTAAAGTGGAATCACCTGAATACCTTTCTTAGTGGATTGGGAGATGCCGCGGATGCTGTTGGTGTCTAGCCACATCCCCTCAGCCTACCTGAAGGCTACTTGCACGTGGTTCCTCCACCTGCCTCCCTTTTTTTGGATCCCCTGACAGTGCTCTTTTGGGGCTAGAAGTGTCTGGGCTATAGGAGGCAGGAAAAGCCAAGGAGTTGATGCCCCCTGAACATCAGCATCTAAATACCTAAATACCCCAGCTTCCTCTCCTCTCGGTGGGGGAAAACCCCGATCTGTGTCACACGTAGTCTCTAGAGGATCCCAGTGGACACCAGCCCCCATTGCCCAGAGTAGTAACCCCTTCGTGAAGAGCCACAAATGGGCTTCTCTCCCTTTGCTGTCTTGCTTCCCTATTCCATCGTAGTAATTCCTGGATCACTTCCCAATGAAACTACTTGCTCCCAAATTTTTGCTTCGAGGTTTGCTTTGGAAGGAAACCAAATAAAAAGATGCCATATCAAAGCATTTAACACAGCAAGTGGCACATGGAAAACACTTAATCCATTTTAGGGGGTGCGATGTGCCATCTGATGTGCAGTCTGTCCATGGCGTCGGAAAGTGGAACGTGCGCGCATGTGGTCTCCATGAATGGGGAGTCTGGTGTGCAGCAGGGGCGATGTGTTTGGATGTCAACGGAGAGTGGGGACGACGGGAGTAGACACAGTGGGTGCAAATGTAACTGCAGGGTGGTCACCCTCTGAGGTTTCCAGCCCCGACACCCAGACCGAATGCTGAGAAACCTCGGGAGAGGCCATCCCCCTCGGTCAGAGCCAGGCCCGTCTGCATGCACCAGCTTGCTGCCGGGAGTTGCTCGGTGTATCGTCCCCTGCCTGGCTGCTTGGGAATTGGCATGCTGCCAGCTCTGGAGGCTGTCTCCTAGGAAAAGAACACGCACTGAGAGAATTGGAAGGAGTCTCGGGTTCCGTTGGAGCTGACCCATCATTGCACAAGTGAGAAGACGACTATGCCATTCCCCGTGGAGCAGGATTGACATTTGGGCCAGATAATTCTCAATCTCAGGGGCCGTCCTGTACATCGTGGGGTGGTTACCGGCATCCCTGGCCTCTCCCCACTGGATGCCAGCAGCACCTGCCCCCCACAGCCTCTAACAACCAAAATGTCTCCAGGCATCGCCAAATACCCCCGGGGGGAAAATCCTCCCTGATTGAGAGCCAAGACTGTCGCGTCAACACACGCACGGGAAGACACGCAGAACGACCATGTGTGAGCGCCCATCGCTTCTCAATCCCGGGGGCAGTCCGCTCGCATGGCAACTGAAAGCAAGGCTCTGTAGAGATATACAACTGGCTTCAAATTTCATTTCTCATTCACCAGCTTTGTGACCTTAGATATAAAATGAAAATCAAATTATGCCACATCCCTGCTTAAAACCCTCTACTAGCTTCCCATTGATCTTAAAATAAAATCCATGCTCCTTACTGTACTCATCCAGCCCCAAATCTCATTTTACATGCTGGCCACTATTGTCTTCTGTCGCAGCCACGTTGAGCTCCTTTCTGTCCCCTGCGTGGGTAGAAGTCCGTTCCCACCTCAAGGCTTTGGCATTTGCTTTTCCCTCTGGCTAGAGCCTCCTGTCCCCAGATGGTTGTGTGTCCCCCTCCTCCTTCTCATCAGTCAGATTTCAACTTAAATGTCACCTCCCCAGAAATGCCTTTCCTGCACACGCTCGCTACAGTAGCACTCTGCCCTGTCCCTCTCTATGGTCTTGCCCCCATTCATTTACTTCTTTGTTTATTGTCCGTCTCCCCCCAAAACAGTGTAAGAGCCCTGGACAAGTAACATGCTTTCATAGGTTTGTGGGGAAGATTCAATGAGGTAATGATAATAAAATAATAACAATAGTAATAATAAAGCACTTAGCAAGCACATGTCTTAGTAAATACTCAATAAATGGTGATTATAACTTATTTTTTTATCACCCATTTTAGAGATTATTGGTCATCGCGGCTGCCCCAAAACAACTAACCTTGTCTCTGCATCTTGACAGTTCCCTACCTTCCTGATGTAGAGTCCCCAAAACACCACATTCCCTAGCTAGAGTGGCCAACTCACTCCAGTTTGCCTGAGACGTTTCTTGTTTTAGCACTGTCAGTCCTACGTCTTGGGAAACCCCCAGCCCTGGGCAGCCTGGGATGGTTGGTTACCCCTACCCCTAGCTTCCAATATCAGTTCTAATTAGGTGTCACCGAGGTTTTGATTGACTGGAAACTGAGTTAAACAAGAGACTGGGATGCAGGTCACCCATTTTGCCAGTGTGGTTCTGTGGTGCATGTCAGCAAAGTCACAGAAGCGTAGATTCCCTTACCAGGCCAGTCGTGACATTTGTCAATGCATTAGTCTCCAGCAGCTGAAGGTAAGGCTGTCTCTTGAGCAGTTCTGATGACTCTGCGAGCTCTCTATATTCTTACTAAACTGCTCTTTGTTTAAACTGCCTAGAGAAGATTCCGTTGTCTGCAACGAAGAGGCTTAACCAATACATATAGTAATTGTACAATTCTCTTCCATGAGATCTACACTGCAGTATAGAGCCTCTTAAGGGATGCTCGAGAAAAATCAATCTCTGGACAATCTAAGGGATTGCTCATTACCAGTCCACTCACTTGGTAGGACAAGTGCCATTGCCTGTCATTTTAAATGCTCCAGACCGTCTACCACATGTGTGGCAAGGTGTCTATCTTGTCAGGAGGGTAAGGCTATGAACACAGCCCCTCCTGATCCTGGGCGTCTGTGCCTGCTGGGGTAGTAGACGCCCTGGATCCTGGGAATCTCTCAGCTAGCCAGGGGTGTGGAGACCCAGTCCTCAGGCTGGGAGTGGGCTTGGGGTACTGACCCAGTACAGAAGGTCACCCTGGAGAAGACCAGGAAGCCCTGGTCAACATGCCCACAAGGCATGTAGGTCTCACGGAAGGTTAGCACAATCACAGGTACCGCGGTGCTTGGATATGGCCGAGGGCATTCCAAGAGAAGGTTCGATTCAGAAGACAGGTGGGGCGGCAGTCAATGCTGTTCACAGATCGGGAACAGGGATCTGGGATCTGGACGCTGCCCAGGGGGATAAGTTTAGGTGGGGTCTGGTTGGGAGTTGGGGCCAGTAGCCCATGCCTAGGGCTTAGGGAAGAACTCGAATCAGAAGAAGAGATTAATTAGGATTCCTTGAGGGACAATCTGGTATGAGTCATTGACTCAGCATGAATCCTAATAGAAATGCAATGTGGCTTTGAATGCATGTGATTTTGAGTTTACGCACATAGAGAGTTGTAGACTTGTTCTGTGTTTCCCTTTTTTAACTCTTAGCACCGAGTTTTCAACTTTGGCTTTCAGGTAATTTTTTAAAAAATGTATTTACTTATGTATAACTTATATAAGGTAACATGTAAAATCTTAAGTGTACAGCTTAATGAATTTTTATGGCAGCTTTATTAAGATAGTTCAAGGTCCACAAAATTTGCACTTTTAAATTTTCAGTAGTTTTTAGTATATTCGCCGGTTGTGCAACCATTCCTACTACCTAATTCAGAACATTTTCATCACCCCCAAAGTCACTCCCTGTCTGTTCTTCTCTGCCCTTCACCCCGGCAACCACTAATCTACTTTCCGTCTCTGTGGATTTGCCTATTCTGCCAACTTCATATAAATAGGATCATACAATATATGACCTTTTGTGTCTAACTTCCTTCACTTAGCATAAAATGTTTTCAAGGTTAAGCTGTGTTGTAGGGCTTGCATAGGTACTTTATTTCTTTTTGTGGATGGAGAATGCAACAATTGTATGAGCATACCACATTTTGTTTATCTATTTCTCAGTTTATGGACATTGGGTCGTTTCTACATATTAGCTATTATGAATAATGCTACTATGAATATTTGTGTGCAAGTATTTGTGTGGACATCAATTTTCAATTCTCTTGGGTATACACGTAGGAGAGAAATTGCTGGGTCATATGATTATCTTCAAAGTTTCGAGGGAATGCTACATTGTTTTCCAAAGTGGCTGCCCCATTTTACATTCCCACCAGAAATATACGAAGGTTCCAATTTCTCCACATCTTAGCCAGCACTTGTTATTGTCATTCTTTTTGATGATAGCCATCCAAGTGGGAGTGAAATGGTATCTCATGGTGGTTTTGATTTACATTTCCCTAAGGACTAATGATGTTGAGAATCATTTCATCTGTTTATTTTATTGG
>CM052886.1:98504200-98564759 GCA_028534135.1 Potos flavus
CTGGGGCTCATTCCTTTAAACAAGTGGGTTAGGCTCTGTTCCCCAGAGAAATTCCAAAGCTGGGAGTCCACCTGTACCCCCAGGCTTGAGGCAGGAATCTGTCTCATGAAGGAAATAGCTTGTAGATGAGCAACCTCCTGCGATCTCGTGGCCCTCCCTCCAGGTGCCCCTCTTTCAGTCCCGCCCCACCCCCCCCACCATCCCTCAACAAGGTCCCCACTCAGGCCTCTTTTTCTCCTGGGGGTCCTGGGGCAGAGGGTCGGGGGTAGCTCAGATGCTTTGCCAGGGGCTGTGGGCAGATTCTCACTTACATGATCACAGCCGTGGCTGAAGCTGTCGCTCGCAGGGCTTATGTGTGAAGGTCCACCTGAAGAAAGGGGGCTGTGGCAGCACAAAATTGGGGTGTCACGTGCAGGACACTAGAGAGCCTCCTCCAAGCGGTGGTGCTCGGGGCACTTGGAACCCCTGCCCCGATCTTCAGCGGTGGAAGGACTGAAGAGGAGCTCGTGCACTTGGAACCTTGAGTCCCCTGTGCTGTCACTTAAACCCACTTCCGTAGAATTACAGTGTGAGTTCAGGGACACAGTGTAAGACCATCTGTCCAGCCAGCGCTCTGGCATACAGATGGGAAGCAGGGAGGGGAGACACTCCTCCAGGTACACACCCGCGGGTGTCGACGGCAGAGAAGACAGGTGCCCTCCCCCGCAACCGTGTGCACGACCCGCGTGCAAGTATGGGGCTCCTACTAGAACCCGACCCTGGCCTCATCCTGCATGAGGGTGGGGGGCGAAGGGTTTCCATTTCACAGCCCAGTCCTGGAGCCCAAGAGTGCTAGGGTTTGTTTTGGAGGAAAGCAAGTTTGGGAGAGAGATGGGCAAAGAGAGGAAAAGACAGGGACAAAGACCTCTTGGCGAAGACAGACGCTATAAAATGGTGAGGACAGAGGATGGACAAGGTGAGGAGGAAGATGAGGAGGAGCAAGGCAGGGAGTGGGGAGTGCCCAGCAGATGCGCCAGAGCAGCGCCCTCCCTCGAAGCCCTCTTCGACCGGCTCCCTCCCCCGCCCCTCTCCCTGTCACCCATCCATGGAGCCCGGCCCCACGGTGCGCACCAGGTTCAGTGGGGATGCTCCTTCCAGGCCATGCTGGGCCTTCCTTGCTGCACCCCAAGCTCTGTCTGGTCCCTGGAGGCTTGGCCAGCATGAGCAGGCAGAACTCCCCCCCTCTCTCTCTCCCCAAGCTCGAGACCAGCCCAGCAGCCGAGGAAAGCCAGCGTTTGCTCTGGTGCCAGAGTGCTGGGGAAGGGACAGCAAGGGGGTCGCAGAGAGACAGCTAAGTGGAAGCATGGTGTTAGCCTGGGCTTCGCACCCCTGGGGTACATAAATCGGGAGGAGACTGGGACAATAGGCAACAACTCTTTCCCATCGGCTCCCAGTCAACAGCGGCTAGCCTTGAACTTGAATGCCGCGTTGGGCCTTCACCAACACAGAGTCTGAATAACACAAAGTGTCCGAGGCCGGAAATAGTAAGGCTGCCATGGCGGGCCTAGACTCGGTACCCTGTGGAGCGGCACACACCCGGCTCAATGCCTGGGAGCTGTGTCATGGTAGGGAGGTACTTTACCGGCCCGGCCTCAGTCTCTGCATCTGTAAATTGGGTTTAAGAACCTTTCAGACTTGTTGCTATTCAGCAACACGTCCCAGCACTGCTCTTGCTCTCCAGTCAGCATCCTGTCCCGTCTTCCCCACTGCTCACGAGAGGGCATTGAGGCTTCTAGACCCTGCAGAACCGCAGACGCAGCAGCAGACCATCGCACAGACAAGCCAAGCCCTTGGAGCTCTCTGCAGCGGCTAGTGTAGAAGGACCGCACAGACACACCGGGGGCACTTAGGATCCTAACAGAGAGGCACGGAGCTTCTTATTTTTACATCCATGTGTTCCTAGTTTCCAAACTGGGTGGGAGGGTAAACTGAGGCAGTCAGTGAGGAAGCGCCCGACAACACAGGGCGGGGAAATCTTACTTTGGAAAACGTGGTTTCTCTGCCTGCAGAGGATCACGAGCAGCCAAACCCAAACTGACAAGGGTTAGGAGCCCATGAGAGCAGGAACCTCGAAGGGGGTGCCAGGCAGCCTGGAACACGTTGGGGGTCCGATAAGCAGGTGTCACAGCCGGCCGCACGCACCCAGCCCCGAGGTACCTTCACTCACTCCTTTCTTCTCGCTCGCTCTCTCTGTCTTCATCTCCAGCTGCCAATCCGTGTGTCGCAAAATGACATGAGTTAAACATCTTAAAGAACTAGGGATTCGTCATGTGGCAACATCAACTCGGAAAGCAGTGCATCTTGGAGGCTGTCACAAACCCAGGGATTTTTTTTATCTCAAAAGTGATGACTGCAGGATCTGCGGTGCTAGTAAGGACTCATATCCTCGTATGTTATGATCTGATGTGTATGCAGTATTGTTGGTTGAATCGAATCCACAAAAAGGCATAGTGGAGTCCTAACCCCTGGGGACCTGTGAATGTGATCTTATTGGAAATAGGGTCTCTGCAATCAAGCCAAGAAGAGGTTATGAGGGTGGGCCCTCATCCAATGTGACTGGCGTCCTTATAGAAGGGAAGAAGCTGGCCACACAGAGGGACGCTGGCCACGTGAAGACGGACGCAGGGTTTGGATGCAGCCACAAACCAGAGAGCGGCTGGAGCCGCCAGAGGCTGTAAGACACAAGGAGAGATCCTTCCCTAGAAGTTTCAGAGGGAGCCTGACCCTGCCAACATCTTAATTCTGGCCTCCAGAACTGCAAGAGAATAAATTAGTGTTGTTTCCAACCACCCCGTTTGTGGCATTTGGTTACAGCAGCCCCAGGAAAGAAGTGTCATATTTAAATGGAGACAGCTGGGGCTGGGAGGAAGGCAGGCGCTCTGTTTGCATAGGACCAAACCATCCGAGCCTACTTCCTCCCCTGTGCAACAGGGACGAACCTCACCTACTTCACAGGGTCCTTTTGAGAATTAAATTAGAATATATGCCAAGTGATTAGCACAGGCAATCAATCAGTGCTAATTACTGTCATGGCTATTGTCACTGGTATCGGGGAATGACATGACAGAACTTGGTGTAATACTGGATAAAGTGTGACACGTGCTGGCTCAGAGCTGGGAATGAAGGATTTTGAGAAAACGGAGAGAGACGGACTCTCTATCTACTCAGGAACCGGGGAAGGCTCTTGCAGAGGGGTAGCTTGTGAGCCGAGCCTGGAAGCGAGAGATTTCGCCAGTGAGGATGGGCGATGGTGAGTGTGAGCACGTCCGTGGTGTGTGCTGGATGGGGAGGGATTAAGGACTCTGTCCGAGAGAAAACAGCCTTGGTGGATGCGAAGGATCTGACAGGTGCAGCAAACAGTATCGACCAGGTGTAGGCAGCATCCTGTGCATGAAGACAAGTGAGACTGTCTGGCCCGGAGTGAGTGGCTCCCGTGTCCGGGGAAGGAGTCAGGTCTTGATTTGGAAGAAAGGGGCCCCTGTGGAAGTTAGAATAATACCAGTGGCCTCCAAAAGCTGGAGGAAGTCAGGTTGGAGCCAGGAAGATCCGCAAGGGCTCAGCGATCCACTCCAGTGACAAGGAGGGTCTGAGCCAGGATGGGGAGGCGAAGGGGGCGGAGCAGATTTGACAATCATGGATTTAACTGGATGGGGTCACAGGGAAAGACGTTTAACACGATCCCTTGGTTTTTTGCCAGAATTACCTGGAAGGATGGTAATGGGAGCACACGCAGGCCTGTGCGAGGCGGAGGTCAATAAAAGCGCGTAGAATGAATTTGATGCCATTGATGGGGAGGGGACCGAAGGAGAAGCAGCGGGTTTGGAGGCGTGTTAATTAAGCTTAGGATACCTCGAGGCAACCCCGTGGAACTGTCTAGAGGGCTGCTGGACAAGCAAAGGGGACTGGGGGGAGCAGTGTGGAGGTATAAACTTGGCGACCAACGGCAGCCAAGTGACAACAAAGCCACACACCGTTTTATAATCCAGTTAGACACCCAGATCTTTAAGCCATCTGTGAGCTCCAGGAGATCTGTCACAATAACTTTGGAGACGATATAGCAGATGCCTGGTGGGGAGGCAGCACAGAGATGGACTCAGATAAGTCAGTGACCCTCAGCAGCCTTGGAAACAGGACCGGCGCGTGCATTTTCCCACCAAGGGACCAAGAGGGAAAGGCCTCCGTGCCCCAGAAGGCGGAGAGCCCCTGCCTCGCGGGGCGGAGTGCCCGGGAGCTCCTTCCTCCTTTATCTTCTCTTTGGAATGTCAGCATGAATACTTTTCTCACCAAGAAATGATTTTAAGAATTTGCTTTTAAAATAAAAAGGAGTTTCAGAGTTGGGAAGCCCTGCGGATCACAAGGAGACGTGTTTTATGGGACGATTAATAGGCACTCGGAAAACAGTGATGACTTATAAATGTATTCATGGATTTAGACCCAGGGCAGGTTTCGCAGGCCGACTGCGGCCACACGTCCTTCCCCTGCCTTCTCAAGTCCTGGCTCCCCCCGCTGCTGGGGGGTGGACCCTGGAGTCTCAGTATCTCTTGGAAGCTCTAAGATGCCTTTCAGCGAAGCCACAGATCCTCATCTGGGGTGTCTGTGTCCCCTTAACCCCAGACACCCCAGCCCATTCAGTCTCATGGGCATGCTGCCCCCCAACCAGCCCAGCACCCACGCCCCAGCCCTCACCCTCCATCATAATCCGTTTTGTGCTGGTAGACCGGAGCTCCAGTCCTGTCAACTTAGACTCTGACCCTACACCATCAGCCTCTTAGAGCTTCAGCTTCCGCGTCGGTACAAGGTTTCTCTCCTTGTGTGTCCCCTTCCGAGCCAGGCACAGTGCCTGGTACTCATTTGATGCTCCATAGATGCTGAACGGGCACATGAAGGTATGCTTCCTCAGAGCACTACATGCGTGTGAATTCACATTGCTTGCCGAATGAGAGTGATGGGAGCGCTCAGGAAAGTTACAGCTGGCTTGCGGATGTTGGTCATATCAAACCGCTTCCTCCTGGCATCCCGGTTGGCTCCTCGTTTGAAAAGCCTTTGTCCATATTCGAGTACACATCTCCCTCACTTCTCCGGGTTTTGGCAGAATTCCATCTCCCTTGCGCAGCCTTCCCTGACTGCCCCTGGTCTGTGTAACTCCCTCGCCTGGCCGACGTCTGGCTTCCAGTCAATTCCTCAGACTTTAGGATGCGTACTGGATTGGAAACACCAAGCTCTAAGCTTGGTGCTTAGCATAAGCACCAAATAAGCTACGGTGCTATTTGTTATCTCTGCTTTTGTTCAGTAGATGCACCCCAAATATAGGCAGACTGGCCAGTGGGTCCTAGAATCAGTCGCCAGAAAGGAATCCTAGATCAATGACGCTGTAGCATGATCATAAGGTACTGATTTGGGACGTGGAACACAGTGATGGCATTGGCAGAGCCTGTGCGCACACACACACGCATATGTGTGCCCACACACATGGGGGAAGGGGTTTTCTTTGCTTTCCTTTAAATCTTCGCTGAGTTGCTTCTCAGTTCAGAGGTGTCCAGACCCAAGCTTGGAGGTAGCCCACATGATGTGAAGAAGGTTCTTGTGTGTTCCAGGGGCAGACTGAGTGTGATATGGGGCTGCCACCACAACATTGAGGTGCGTGCATGGGGGAGGAGAGGAAAGGGACAAAGTTGTACATTGTCGCAGTTGGGGACTCTACTGACCCTGGGGGGGGTGCAGGGGTGAGAGAGGGTGTACAGGGATCCCAGCCTGAGGCTACGGGCTAATGGCCAGCAGCAGGTTTTGACTTCAGATGAAAATACGCACTCATACACCCATCGACGCCAATTTATCTCTCTCTCTCACAAACACACGCCAAAGGCAGTGGGTACGGTCTGCTAACTTACCCTGCTCACACGCTGGTACAATATGAGGCCCAGTGGGTTTCTCCAGATAGGAAAACAGAAATAGGGAAGAGATATGCCAATGGATTGATGGGTGCATGCGCCCAGCGCGCAGCCTCATTGAGTATTGATTGCTTGGTACGTTTGTTCAGCACATATTTACTATAGACCCACGATGTGTCAAATAGTGAGGATACAGATAGAAATAAGACACACATACACCTGCACAGCACACATCCCCATAATCATCTTTTCTGGGGCAACCCTCCCCACCCCCCCCCAGCATGTTTAAATGTGTGCTTTCTTGCACCACAAATGTGTGCGCGTATGCAAACACGCACACTCACGTACACACTTGCTCGTCCATCCAAACACCCACACAGACACTTTCTGTCCTAACCCTCACGAGAATAGCAAGATGGGAAGCTTATAGGTTTAACAGCCAGGTCCAGGCTCAATACCGTTTCCCTAGTTACCTCTCCTGGGGCCAGGGGCCAAGCGTCAGCTGAAATGACTTTTTAAATGTCCATTTGGGACTCAAGAAGGGAATGGATGTGGGAATAACCCTCCCTTTGTAACCTGTCTGTCTCTGCAGCACTTGAGAAAATTGGATGCTATTAAAATCAATTTAACTCTAAAGGGCACAAAGAGTGGCGATGGGGAAAGCCTGCAGTGGCGGCCCCAAGGGCTCACTGGAGCATGGCAAGATGCCACGCGGGATAGGACCCTGCACAAGAGCATCTTTCAGGCCGTCCCTGCATGATTTCTCAACAACTGGAGTGTGACATTAATCCAAACCTCCTGCAGCTAGTCACATCCATCTCCACTCACAGACCCTCTTGGGGTTCTCAAGCTAACTCGGGTAACAGAGAGATCACTCCCATCATTGGGGCACTCCCCAGCCAATGGGAGAAATGGAGCTCCTGGCTTCAGGTATAAGGGGAGAGCCACACAAATGTACTAACAAGCAAGAGAGGAAAAAGAGTTGGAAGGGAAAGAAATATTCACGCAGTAGGATTAGCATTTAAGTTTCAAAGCATGAAAAACAATCTATATATTGCTTTGAGAGACAGACTTATAAAATACAGGCAGTTCTTGTTTTGCATGATCCTCATATACATGGGTTTCCATTATCACTCCTTAGTTAAATGAGTTCCCTGACAACACAGCTTGAAGTCATTACCACGCTATGTTGACTATGTGTGAATGCACAGGGTACAAACTCTGATGCGAAGTCTTCATTCCGCAAATCGCTCCATAAATAGCGATGTGTATCGTGATCCGTAACCAGTCACGTCACTTCTTCTGCAGGTTAGGGTGACAGGTCACCAGGCATCCGTGATTCAGGTCATGCACAGGCAGCAAAGCATGCAGCTATGTTACTTCGGTGTCTACTGGAGGTGAACCTGTGTGACATTTCACCGAAGCGGATAATCCAAAGAGGAAATCAGCCAACAAAAATGAAAGAAGCACAGCAAAGAAACAAAACTTTGCTAATGTGGCAGGTGCCATTCAGATCGAATGTGGATGGAGCAGTGGAGGGAAGAGTGGAGTGTGTCGCGTGCAGGGGCACCGCTGTGTCTGGTGAGAATGCAGCCAGGCGGCCAGAGGCACTCAGGGAAGCACAGTTAATCCACATTAATGAGGACGTGGCCGTGATGGAAAGATAGAAGGTGGGCCAGGGTAAGGAATGCCTGCGAAAACTTCCCACTAAAGGAATTCTTGGAGATGTGTCATGGCACTGGAAGGGCAAAGCATAAAAATGCTGAAAGTTGACTCAAACTTATAGAAAACATAGGAAATACCCTTGCTTTTTATTGTAAGATGAGAAAACCGTGACAGCGGACGATGTACACTACTCGTATGATGGGAAGAAAAAGTCAAGCACGGTTGAAACCAGACTTGAGAGGCTTTTTTACAAAGAAATAAAACACTTGAATTCTCAAGGCTTCTCATGTTTTAGATGGAATCATTGGGATAACATTCATATTTTAAACATTGTTTTTACTATTGTTAAGAGACTTCCCTTACATATGTATAGTCTACAGCAAGAGTTCTTAATGTTCTAACAAGAAGTTTTAAAGCTCACAAAGCAACTGTCATTTTTCCCATTGATTTTAAAGATTGTTTTGCATGGTCTCAGCATGTGTGGTCGTTTTTATGGCCCCGAACCACTGTGCAGAGGGAGGACTGCCTATATATTATTCACATAAAAAATAATGTCTCAAGTATAAAGAAATGCATGGTAGCGAGGAATACACCAGTCAATGCCTCCAGTTGGGTCTGCAAAGGGGGAGAGACAGTGCGACTGGGGATGTGAACATAGGGGCTTTGACTGTATTTATAATATTTCATTTCTTAAGTCGAAGCAGTAGTTTCAATGATATTTGTTGCCTTTTCTTTATATTTTTTTACGCAGTGAAAATTTCCCAGTAAAAAGTTAAAGGCATGAGCTCTACGAATAAACATATCCAATGAGCCCATTTCTTTATTATAAATGATAAATACTGGCGCTGATTAGTAGAGTAAAAATGATAAAACTGGTTCTTTAGGGGAGACTTTTCTTAAGGGATGGTGGCTCATGAGAAAGAGGCAGGAATGGGAGAGCGTTTGCTCCGGACTCCACGGGGCAACTGGCCCTCAATCGCGAAGTAGCTTAAATATTTTATTTATTTATTTATTTATTTATTTATTTATTTATTTATTTATTTATTTGACAGAGAGGAGAGAGATCACAAGTAGGCAGAGAGGCAGGCAGAGAGAGAGGGGGAAGCAGGCTCCCCGCTGAGCAGAGAGCCCGATGCGGGGCTCGATGCCAGGAGCCCGAGATCATGACCTGAGCCGAAGGCAGAGGCTTTAACCCACTGAGCCACCCAGGCGCCCCAGTCGCGAAGTAGCTCAGAGAAGACACAAGACTCCCCAGGTTGCAGGCAGGGGTGCCTGTGGAGGAAGACGGGCTGCTGGAGGCTGAGGTTCTAGTCTTTCTCCCACTGCTAACAAACTCCCCACGCTCTGCAGGAGTCCATAATTTTCCTGGTCCTCAAGTATATTAGCTATAAAACACGGGTGCCTATACCTTGCCTAGAAGAGATGCTTTCTCATTGTTCCCTCCAGGACTAACAATAGTTCTTTCTTGCACGCTAGGGTTAAGGACAAGTAGGGCAAGTGTTTTGAGCTCCCCCAACTGTGGGATGTGTGACCCAGTTCTGAGCAAACAGGAGTGTTCCCATCTGCCCCTCTGGGCAGTCTGGCAGCTCTCTGAAAGCGCTCTGCAGTCTGGAAGGGGCTGTGTGTCAGCACCACTCCCGTCCCTGCCCTTTCCCTCTTGTCCCCCTTCAGAGGTCCCCAGAAGCACACTCGGTGACTGGTTACCTCTGCAGGAGCTGAGTGGGAGGCGTCTCCCGGAGTGGAGTTGATAATGGCAGTGGGGTTGCACAGGGAGTCCTGTGACTGGAAGGTGCAGGTATGAACCTGACCTTCAGGGGGCAGTGCTGATCTCTCAGAAGGATCCAGGGCAAAGAAAACAGGGTTAGAAACCATTTCCTCTCCTGCTATTCTTGGAGACCAATGGGAAAACTTACAACCCCATCTGGAGGGTCCGTTGCACCCTCCCACCTTCTTGTCCCCACAAGAGCCCTCAGCTTTCCCTAGATCCTTCAGAGCAGAGTTGGCTCCTGGAGAACAGGGGAGAGACTGTCATTCATTCATTCATTCATTCATCCATTCATTCATTCCAGGGTCACATTCCTTCTGGTTCTAACTCAGTCCCTGATGCCTCTCTTTTCCCGAGTGACAGAACCAAATGAAAATCAGATAGAAAGGTACTTTCTGCAGAGGTGAGAGAGGAGCCGGGCGTTTTGGAGACATCTCTTTCCTCAAGGGACAAGGTAGATTTTTCTAAATTCATTATTAACAAGATGGGGGAAAAAAAAAAACAACTTTAAGAATTCATAACTCTCCGAAAATGCTACTCTGGGGAAACACTGGTCTGGAACTTTGATGAGACAGTTCTCTGTTGGCGAAGGTACAGGTGTATCGAGAGCATACGCAGATGACAGCAGATGATGTGACCCATCGGAGAAATGGAAACTTTCCTATGAGAGGACGGAAGCTTCCCTATATGGTTGGAAAAAGCGGTTGTTGGATGGGATACAATGATAACATAACTACCATTTACTGTAATAGCAGGTGTTGCGCTAAGTGCTTCCCATTTAATCCGCACGACCACCCGTGACGAAGGTCCCGTTACTAGCCCCGTTTTACAGGTGAGGAAACGGAAGCCTGCGAGGCAACTCGCCTAAGCCGATAGAGCCAGAAAGAGCCATCCAAGTACCAGATGTGTGAATGGGTTGCTGGAGTCCGTTGTGCCTAGTTAATATCATCTTTTGTACCTATTTACCTTCCCTAGACCCAGCAAAAGAGGAACAGAGTGCAGATCGGAGTGCTGGACTGGAGTTAGGGCAACTCAAGCCCCTCCCTGACCCTGGGACTCCCACGTTTGTCAAAGGAAGCAGGTGTCCATCCCGGTCCCATCATTCTGCGCAATGATGGAGCAAAGAGGATGCACTCCGTGGGCAGGGGCGCGGATCCTCATGTCGCAGCTGCTGCTGGTGACTCTCCCAAGGCTCCTCCTTTCTGGGCGCCGCCCCCCCTCCCCCGTTGGCTCTGTTTTGCAGCCAAGAGAGCTGCGTAGGAGTGCCTTTCTGCCTGTCCCTTTTGGGTTCTCCCGTTCAGGATGTTTCTTCACACCTCCAAGTGCTGGGTGGGAGTGGACATCCCACATGTTTGGCTCTGATGAGACACCTTCTTTCCTTTCCATGGGAGGCCTGCAGCAAAGGACCTGGGGATCGATGCTTCTCTTCTGACCCCTTGTGAGCTGCTAGGGGATGTCTCCACAGCAGGAATCTATCATCGCTGCTGTGTGAACCATTCTTCCCCGGTCCCCAAAGGCCAGAGGCAATGCCTCCTTTGCCAGAGCCCGTCCCTACATTATGAAGGAGGCAAACAGGTTACGCAGACTCGGTCATGCTGCATCTCCTCTCTGGGCCTCAGTTTTCATACATGTAAAATGAAAGGATTGGACCAGACTGCCCCCTAAGATCCTCCCAACTCGAATACTGTAGGGTGTGTTTCATTTCTGTGTTCGTTTCAAGTGCATCCCCGGTTCTCTCATATCCTGCATGACTTGTGTACATCATATCTGCCGACTGGGAGGTTAAACTGCTTTGAACGCCCTGCTGGAGGGACATTATCTCAGCATACCGGGCTGGATGGAATTTTGGTGGACTAGCTTGCTATTAAAATATGGTTAATAGCGAAGTTTTATTTATGAAGTAACACTGCATGAGAAAGGCAGAACAGCAAAGAGGATGCACGCATTGGTTGGAACGCGGGGGAAACGTGTCTGACAGCGCTCCAGAAGGAAATCAGACACGAGCTGCTTGTTTTGTACTCAATCGATTCTTTTGGCTGCAATGTTACTTAAGTTAATAATTTCTAAAAATTGTGGCTGACGAGACTAAGGGGCCTTTCAAATTTCATCAAGGAGCCTGTGGGGCTTCCCTCAAATTTCATTAGGAAGAGACCAATTTAAAGATTAACTAATGTAAGAGATGTGGTTTATCTAATTAATTGCTGTGGGCTCATGAGGTAACCTAGAGAGTGAGGTTTCTGGCAGCTGATAGAGACCCAAGAGAGGAGAGCTGGAGAAGGAAGAATCAGTCCTTCTATAGCCCATGTTCAGGGTGGGAGGTTCTCTTTCCAAATGAGTCCCAGTAGTCCAAAAAGGGATGCCCTGGAAATTGAAACCCCTCCCTACTGGTGGAATGAGGATAACCTTGAAATGGCATTCAACTTCCTTTCACTTATTTAAAATTCATCAATAACCTTTTAATCAAATTTAACTTCTGGGCAAACCTGCCCAACAGGAAGGACCACCCTGAGCAAATATTGCTGGTAAACTGCCAGATACATGTCCCCATACAGATAATGGGGTATGGTGCTTCTGATTTAAAGGTATTTCACATGCATTTAACATAATTTTTATAATAACCCTGCAATGTAGATGATAATGTTTCAGGGCTACCATGACCAGCCCTGCAGCTCATGCATTGCACAACTCTGGGGACACCATTCACACGTGAATGGCATCTTCTGGAGTTGTATAGTGCACATCCTGTACTACTGTACTGGTTTAATCACAGTACAACAAGATTTCTCCAGTGTCCTGTACTATTCTAAGTACTTACACACACGTCAGCTCATTTAACTCACATGCCCTTCATGCAAGGTGCCTGGGTTCAAAATATACCTTCTTATCATCTCCCATTGTGACTTGGGAAATTATTTTAAGACATGGTCTTGTGGTCTCCAGGTCAGCCTCTGCCTGTGACCACCGTGCACCTGTCCGAGTGTGACTGTACTGCATTCTTGAAACTGAGAAGCTAAGAACCCAGTGCTCAATCGCCCACCAAGGCAGACGATGTGGGAGGCTCTCCCCGGTCAGCCAGGAAGCCGCTCTCTGTCCGCATCAATGCCAAGTTCACCATTCGCCACTGCCCCTTATCGAGGAAGCAGCACGTGTTCTACTTGTTTCTACAGTAAGAACATAAACCAGCAGGAAAGATTATGAGTTGAATCCATAGTAAGACTTAAGTGGGGGAATAATCTGATAACTACCCCTACCCAAACCTTTATATCCGAGGTGACCAAGGAGGGTGACGAGACAATCTTTAGATCATTTGATTTTTACAACTTGCCTCTGACTAGGTGCAGCACATTGGGTCCCAGAAGAAGGCAGACAGCTCCATGGTGGTCCTCCGAGGGCCCTGGTCCCTGGTCCCAGCTCCTCTTCTCATTCCCATGCTAGAATGATGTGTCTGTCCTACAAATGGCTGGAGGAATTCTTTTGCGGTTAAACGGGATGAAACATCAAAAAATCCTTCCAAGAAAAAGACACACCTCCAAGAAAAAATGTGCACCTGTTCATGGAATGAATAGAGAGGGTCACCACTCACCTCCTGGACATACATGTGATGGGGGCTCTCCACTCCCCCCCCCCCCCCCCGCAGCCCCAATCTGTCTCCTCTGCTGCCCCTGCTGGCCAGCTGTCAGTATAGCAGACACCCTCTCTCGCTGGGAGGGTTCTCCCGTCTGTGTCCACGCCGCCCCCACTGATTCCAACGAGACTTGCTGTTGCTATAGTAACTCTACCCAGTCTGCTTGCTGCACATTTCTGAGGCAGATTGCATCCTGTCATCTTGTCCAAATGCCTGGGGCCAGCTTGATTTGGGAGGGAGGGGAGAGGGTGGGGTTTCAGTCAGATTGGACAACTTCATGTCCCTCAGCCGCTTGGGTCTGGTGGGAAAAAGCAGAATGGCTCGGTATGGTTTCTAGTGCCCCTTAGCCCTTGATATCCCATCCACACCGTGAGACATTCCCTGCTTGACTACCCCAGATGTTCCTCCTTATCCTTGATGTTCCCCAGGCCCCTTCCTCGTGTTAACTGTTGTCCTTAATCCAGCCAATCCTCCCGGAGGCCCCCAGACCCACCCCTGAGTCAGATCCAGAGGTAGGTGTGGGGCTTGTGACAAAAGAACTGAAGTAGGATCTTAAGAACAGAAAACCTAGTTCTCTGGGCAAACCTCCAAAGCCCCCCAGCCTGAGATTTTGCCTCTGCTCAGAGACAACGCCAGTAACAACAAAAAAAGAGATATACAAAGACATAAAAATCATCGACCTTATTTATTTCCAAATGATAGTCTGCCAGGACCCCTAATTTTCCTTAAGTCATTTCCAGGATTTCTCTGGGCTACTGACATCCACCCCACTTTTTTCCCTCTTCAAATTAAGTATTTTGTCATAGTTACCTTTGCTGAAAACTGTTCGCTCTCTCACCAGGATCTCAAACTGTTCTGACCCTTAATATATTAATGTACCCAAGTCCTAACCACTCTTCAGAACCAAAGCAAACCCATCTCTCTCCCTTGCCCATCCAGTGACTTATGTAGGCAGCAGGAGAGCTGGTGGAGAGGGCGGCTGGCCGCCTTTTGAGAGGACCCTGCATAGTAGCTTCAGAGTTAGTGTTGGATGCTCAGAGCTGTAGCGCACAAATACGTACCTCCAAACCATTTGAAATTGACACGCACACTTTTTTTTTTGTCTCACTGCGCCACATTGTCATTTTGCACTCTGATATGTCCCTGAGTGACCTCCTCGATCTGCAAAGGCGTTCTTGTTCTCACCCTCTGGTTACGTTTTGGTCAGTGGCAGTATGTCTTGGCCTTGCTGTGAACTCTTTCGTGCGCTGAGCTCAGTAGGCTCCCACTTGCTGAATAAAGATCCATCTTTTGGAGCCAAAGTCTGAGACATAAGCTATTATTCATATGCAGGGTCGGATACTAAAAAAGTTTCTGCTTTAAACAGGGACAGGTTCTCTGTCACGTTATTAATACTCTGAGATAATTACAGGTCTCCTGACACAAATCCAGGGGAGGAATAATTGATTTCGGGACTGCTTGGAGCTCAGGTCAACTCAGTGAATGACGCTTCAGAGTCTGGAAGGATGAGGCAGGAAAGGAAATGCTTAATGTGGCAGACAGCTCTCTAGACCGGGGGCCCTTAAAGTGGGGTCTGCGAACTCGGATGGGGAAAAATGAAATAGCTCTCATTTGGCTGACTTCTAACTGTAATCTAGCATTTGCTTCAATTGTGAATGTAGACAAATCACAGTCGAGTTAGTGTACTAACTAACTCGACTAACTCCCTGTGGAACAGAGACATTTCCGCCAATGGAAATCAACGATTTTCATCATGGTACAATTTTTACAGGTACCTCAAAATCGTGTTTATATTTAGCACTAAATTCTAAATTATTTTTTACACCTCCTTCTAGATTTTATTTAATGGGTTAAACATATGTATTGCTATATTCTAAATTAAAAATTTTGGTATTGTATATAATATATATTATATATATATTTGATATACTTTTGATTTTATATATAGAGACGCATACTAGTTTCCTCTGTAATCCTATACAGTTTACTTTGTACATTTGAAAACATTCAAGAAGGCGTCCCATGTGTATCACCACATGGGAAGTGTTCCATGTCACAAGGAAGGGTAACAACCGCTACTCTAGAATTCCCTTTAAAAGGAGAATTAACTTCTGGAACTTATAGGGAAGGCCAGACTGGAAGGGAAAAGACTTCGAAATCCAGTTTTGCTTTCAAGATTCTTCCTAAGAATATTCTTTTCTTCCTAAAAAGAACCTTGGGAAGACAACACTTAAACCAAAGGAATAAAATTCAAATGGCGGCATCTCTCAGGCATTGTGGAGAGAGCTTTTAGGGGAGGGCTTTAAAATATCCCTGTAAAAATACAGCGTAGGCAAACACCCACTTGGCAGGAACCAAAGCTCTCTCTCAGTTCAGGTGGGGTCAGAAGGGTGAATGAAGGAAGGATATGGAAGGAAGTAGGGAGGAAAGACCTTCAAATCCTCCCACGGTGCAGTGAGGGGAGAGCATCTGTGAAATTCCCAAGTGTGTGCATCTCATGCTTCTCTTTCATGGACCGGTGTGGCGGGGACACTGGAGTTCACCTTGAGTCCAGCAACCTTGGGGCTTGGGCACCCTCAGTGTCCGGGAAGAAGTCCCCTCTTCCTGCAGCCCACTGAGCCCTGACTCCCCCCCCCCCCCCCCCCAGGGAGCTCTCCTCCCATTGACCCCATCGTCTCCTCTCACTGGAAATGCAAACAAAACAGATTGCTAGGCTTCCAAAGTTTGGCCAGAACATTCTGTAAAGAATTATTTTACCCAGCTGCAGGTGGGAACTTATCAGAGTCATAAAATCATGCTAGTGGCTCACAATAAGCATTAAAATAATAGGAAATAACACATCACACCAGAGTTCGATGTTATCTTGCACAGCTGGTTTTCGGTTTATACATGCGTATGCACGTGAGTACCGGGTATAGTGTGATCTGCTCCTCACCGCGAGTCACAGCCAAGAGTTTGAAAAACAGGGCTGTCAGGATGCCTCTGTGGCCCCACAGAGAAAGCACAGCAGTGGGAAGCAGTGCATGCTAACGTAATGATTGAATTCGAGGACTTAATTATTTTAATGAATACTAGGGGAAAAAATGAGCATACCAAACTCATGGGAATCCTGTATGTGGCTCCAGTCGTGACCTCACGTGACACCGAGCTCGGTAGTCTGCCGGTGGTGCTTGGGTGAAGATAGCTCCCAGCACCCCGAGTCTCTGGGGATGACGTCATTATGGGGAACTTGGAGAAGGGAGAGGACATGAGGTAGATAGATAGGATGGAGAGGGCAGGCCTGAGAGTGGACAGAACGCAGCTTATGCCCTTGTTTTATTCATTTCAACTGGTGTCCTGATCTCTCAAATGGGAACAATTACCCGAGGCTGGCTGATCCCATGGGGCTGGGAAAGCCATATAGAGTGTTTAAGGCATCGGAACGATTGCGGTCAACAGGAGAGGCGAGTTTCTCCTGCAGAGATCAGAGAGGGCTAGCAAATGTTTAGAGCTATTTGCATGACAATGAGAGAGGGGGGTGCTGGGCTCCAGGCAAGCGGGCCTATAGCCTCTTCCTGCTCTGTCTCTCGTTTCTTCTAGTACCATCCCAGGTGCCGACATGGGGGTGGAGCGGCAGGTGCCCACAGAGCGCAGCGGGGCCTGCTACCTGCCACGTGGACATTGCAAGACTCATGACCAATGTGGAGCCAGCTGCTTCTCTATCAGCAATTTGTCGCCCTTCCCCCTTGTGGGCCCTGCTTATCGCTGGTGTTGGCACAGGGCCCTCGCAGAGATGGGTGCTGATAGACACATCCCCAGCCCGTGTCCCGGTGATCCCTGCTGCACAAGGAGCCTCCGGGTCATTACCCTCGAGGCCGTCGGTCCCCTCAGGAAGCCAGGCAGAGGGGATATAAAACAGGAAGAAGGATAAGAAGGGTGCAGAGGGAGAGGTGTGAAAATAGGCTGTTTGCACAAGAAAGAGGCTGAGAAGGTGCTCTCTGCTGAACTGAGTCCTCCCAATTCCTGGGCGGAAGTCCCAACCCTGGGGGACCTCAGAATGTCCCTATATTTGGAGATGGGGGTCTTTAAAGAGTCAATTGAGTTAAAGGTGGGCCCAAACCCTATACGACTGATGTCCTTATAAGAAGAAGAACTTTGGACCCGGACACAGAGGGAAGAGGCATGTGAAGACTCCGGGAGAAGCAGCCATCCACGAGCCGAGGAGAGAGGGCTCGACCCTGCAGAGAGCCCTCTCCTGCGGACGCCTCTGACTTCTAGCCACCAGGCCCGTGAGAAGTACATTTCTATCGTTTAAGCCGCCCAGCCTGCGGTGTTTTGTTATCGCAGCCCAAGCAAACTCATACAGATGGCAAGTCCTGTGGTCAAGGGAGGATGGGTGCTACAGGACGGGCTGTGGGCTGCAAACCAAGGCGGGGCACACCCAGGCCAGTGTGCACGAGCAGCGCTGCCCCGGGCTCAGGAGAGAAAACGAACCAGTGCTAGAGCTTGTGATTAGCAACCGTGCACTCATGAGCTATGCTATATACATAGTCTATACTATAGACATATACTATATACGTAGTAGAGACTGGGTGAGTCTCAGTCATGGGTCCCGGACCAAGAGCTTCAGTAGCACCTGGGAAGCTGCTGGAAATGCACCTTTTCAGTCTTCACCCCAAATCCACTAAATCAGTAACTCGGCAGGGGGGTGGGGAGAGGTGGCCAGCAATCTGTCCTCTAGCAGGACCCACAGGTGATTCTGTTGCATGCTCAAGTTCAAGAACGACTGCTTCACACCAACTTGTTGATAATGCACTGAGAGTTTGTCAAACTGAGTCATACAGAGAGTCCGGGAAAGTGATTGTCCCATGACTCTGACTCGCGGCTTTCTGGTGGGGCCCCTGTGACATGCGGATGGAAAGGAGAAATATCAAGTGGGAGAGAGAGCACTTCAGTCCCACAGCTCAAGTTGCTCTTGTCTGAAACAAGGAAGAGAGCTGGGGTGACCACAGGACCTTAGCACTTGGCTCACTCAAACCCCTCTCAATTCTTTTCCTTCCCAATCCTTTTTCTGACCAAATCTTGCTTACTGTAAATACAGTCTTAAATAATGACACTGGTTCCTCTAAGATTTATACGCTAGAGGAGGTAGGGCTGGAGGAAGATGAGAGCAAGGACGTTCTTATTTAAAGAGGGCTTATGTTACACCAAATATCACAAGGTGCTTTCAGAGGTGACCTTATGAAGTGGCTCAATAAATGTTATTTCCTTTCTCCTTCCCTCTTATTATCTAATAGCTAGAAGCACACTGCTGTCTCAGGAGAGATGACAATTACTCTAAAGCTGCTTGTGGCTCTCTTTACATGGGACAAAAATGACTAATGTTAAGACATACGTAAATATGGTTCTTTTACCTAATCTCAATATTAAAGGGATTAGGATGTAATGATAAACTAGTTTTTTTTTTTAATTTTTTAAAATTTATTTGTCAGAGAGAAAGCGAGAGAGAAAGAGAGGGAACACAGGTAGGGGGAGTGGGAGAGGGAGAAGCAGGCTCCTGCCGAGCAGGGAACGCGATGCAGGACTCGATCCCAGGACTCTGGGATCACGACCCCAGCCGAAGGCAGATGCTTAACCGACTGAGCCACCCAGGCATCCCAATAAACTAGTTTTGAAAAGGCATCTTCATGTGAGGCTAAAATAACGCCATTCTAGAACGTAGCTTTTTGGCATTCTAGCTAGATTCCAGGATTCTGGAGGAATGGATGTTTGGAATGTCTTTTTCATCCGCTAAGTGCCCACAATCTGTGTGGGCAGTGGCTGGAGGGCCCCTTTCCCTGCTCCCAGTGATGCCCACCAACTTTCCTGTCACTCTAGACAGAACATTTGAGTCTGACGACTCTGGCAAAGGTCTGAAGTGCCAGCAGCAGCCACAGACATGGGGGCCATCTGGTAAGCACACAGGTAGCCAACTTGCTCATGATAATTGGGACTTCGGTTCACTGTCAGTTTCTCCTGACTCTGTTGGAGTTAGATTCTGTCCAAAGGCACATTAGTCATAAGGGCAGGTAATGCCGACTGGGCACTTACTATGAGTGTCACACGCTCCACAACAAACTTGTTGGTTTTTTTTTTTTTAACTGCATTCCAGCTTTTTTTCGTTGTTTTCCTTTTTTTTTTAAGTATGGAAGCTCAAGTATAAGATAGGTGTATGTCTTTTTTAAAGGTTTATCTTAAAAAAAACCCAAATAAATAAATAAATAAAATAAAATAATTTATTTATTAAATAAATAAAATAAAAATAAATTTTAAATAAAATTAAAAATAAAAATAAAGAAATAAAGAAATAAAATAAAAGAATACAATAAATAAAAAATACATTTAAAAAAATGCAAACTTCTTTTGCATTTCATAAAAATGGACAGAAAAGCATTGGTCCCAAAGAGCAGAACAAAAATGGGACAGGGGCCAGTGTGGGCAGGATAATGCTGAGGGCCATCTCTCCTTTCTGCCAGAAGATCAGTGAGTTAAGTAACTTCCTAGAAGATGCAGCTGCTGACTAGTCAAATCCGACCTAGAAACTGTTTTGTGAACAACACAGTGGAAGATGTCAACCAGCATGCGGTGACACGGGAGCCTGGAGCGGCATTCTGGGAAGGTCAGAGAGGAAAAGAGAAGGTCCACCAAGGGTCCGTGGTGCCCAAAGGGACAAAGCAGTTAGGAGATGGTAAGATTATCTACTGAGTCCAGGCTGTGTTGGTGTGATTACTGCAAGAAGGAAGCGGTTGGCGGGGGGACGGCTTGAGAACCTCCGAGACCACGCGGAGGCATGGAGACAGAAGGCAGCAGCCTCAGAAGTCTGAGGCTGAGCAGGAAGTAGAAATGGCCGGCCACGAGGAGGCACAGGAGGTGGGGGATTTGTGAATGAGGAGGTCCTCTCGACCACAGCCCCCTTTCTCCTATGAGTGCCCTGGACAGAGGGCAGTCTATTCCAGCATCCCTCCCCAGCCTCCACACCGATGTCCAAAAGCTGCCCTCCCAAGCTCCTGCATCCCCTCACCATACGGTCTCACCCTGACTCCTCTGCCTCCAAACTTCCCTGACCTTCACCTCACCTTTTAGGACCTATTTTAATATCTAGTGTCTTTGTTCACTGCTGGGACCAGATCGAGGGCCTTCGGCACGTCACACACCTCGAGATGTCTCCTCACTGAGGGATCAGACCCATCTCTGTTGCCAAGATATCCCTGTTTAACTCGGTGAGATGAAGGCCCACACTACCTCTTTGTTAAGTTCACAGTAATCACTTACTACCTTAGAAGAATGCATTTCATCCTTGTTCCTTATGAACTTGAGGCTGGTCCTTCACCTGTACCCTTTCTTGCTTCTCTCCCTCTGGAATCTTGCTCCATTAACCTTGTTTCCTCAACAACTTTGACATCCTCTTAAATGTCCCCATCCTCAGCACGTGAATTTGGTCAGTTTTTCTCAAGACCCCCACCAAAACCTCCCTTGAGCCTCTCTCCCTAATGTTACTGACTTTCTTATTCTCCAACTTGATCTTCACGTCTCAGCTTCCACTCATATCTTCATTCTGCCATATCTTGGTATAATCAAGCTCTCAATCCCTCATCACTTCCTGGAAACTGTTCTGGCTAAGGTCACCAATAATCTCGTAATGGTAAAGTTCAATAAATTATCCAGTCTCTATGGTCCACCCTGCTTCTTTGGGTCTGTCGGTCACTCTTCTTTTCCGAAAATCGACACCATAGAATCGCATGTTATTATGCAATTTTTTGTTCCCTTGCAGTTTCTTCTTTCATGATCTTAGACCTTAGGGACTCTAAGGCCTGCTATAGCTGTGCACCATGCAGCCATAAATGGTGCTAGTTTAGAAATATATAATATATATTATAATATGTAGATGGTGTGGGTCTCCTCTTGCTGTTCTCCATCTCCCACGAGGCTTGTGAGTTTGCTCTTGTCCTGTATTCCAGACAGAGTCTGGCAGTGTGGGCCTTTGGTTAGGGACAGATGGAAAGCTGAAAGGAGATGAGATGGGACAAGAGAATGATCCATGTAAATGACCCTCTTGGTCAGACTTCAGTTCTCTGCTCTCCGCCAGCTTGTAAGATGCTTAGGAGAACAGAACAGGTTCATTTGGACTTGCAAAGATATTAGTACAATACTCAAAATCCTATCCATTCTACAGATATATAACCCCTCGAGGCATAAAGTCTCCTGTGTGAACTGTGACAGTATCAAAATATTTCCTGGAAAGCATTTTGAGGGGTAGTAGTAGAAACAAAAGATTTGGAACTAGCCAGTCCTTCCCCGTATCCTCCCCATGAGTTCCATTCTGTCCTTCTTTTCCAGCCAGAAAAACCCTCCAGAGTGAATGTTCCAATATCTCAGTTACCCAAACATCTCTCATGGATCTCGTATTTCACGTCGCTCATCTTATAATGGCTCTGTCTCTTCTGCCTCCAACAGGCTTGTGTATGCAAAATCATATCAAACGTAATTTTCATCACATGCAGGGATTCTCAGTGACTGCCTGGGGGGAGAAAAAAATTTCTGTTGGTTGTTATTTTATATATATTTGTATACACACACACACACACACACACACACGCACACAGATACACACATACATATACATATATATGGAGCATAAATAATTTGAAAAAGCTAACTCCTTCTAACACATTTGAGCAATTTGTCCATTCACCATACATACAGAGATTTATGTTTGTACAAGCATTTCCTGGAAATACTTTAACCAATGGTATCATCTCTGATAGCTTAAGTGATAAAGGACAAAGATGAAAAATATGGGAAAAACGTTTATGTAATGCAGTTGTACCTTGAAGGTAGATATCTCTTTGACATTTCATAGATCATGGCTATCTCTGTTTGTATTCAGATCCTGTTCTTGTACCTGGTCCCTCTGAGCTTGCCTCTCCTGGCTATGATTTTCTATCTCCCTCAAATTCATGTCCATCTTACCCAGTAGGACAGGAGACCCTAGCAGGACTGGAGAAAAGCCAGGGCCTCAAGAGTTTTGCCATTTGTCAGTGGCTTTCCTTCTCCTATCCCTCTGGGCTCCCTGTCTGCAGTCTCTCTTCTGCCTTCTGCAGAGTGGAAAGTTTTAATATCCTTCATCTCTTTAGAAATTAACACAAAATTCTGCTGACAAGCCTTACCCTTTCTGAAGTTTAAATCCCAAAGCTTGTGAGCTGTGACAATGTAAATGAGCAAGATTTCCAAAAACTGATGAGCGAGGCTTTAAATGTCTCAAAGAAGCAAGTTGCCAAGTCCTCCTTAAAGACTTCTGTAGGACAAAGTAGATGGTGAGTAGTTGCTTGCGCTAGAATTCGTGTGCATGTGCGGTGGTGGTGGGGAAGCTATTTTTGAAGAGTAATCACAAAGCAAAAGAGCTGGGAGAAACCGTAGGAACTAATACACCAACAAGAGTATTTTTAAGGATGAATAAAACAGAGCTGACGAAGGTTAGATCACCTGTTCAAGGTCATGTGTCAACTGTCACTTACATCTCCTGACTCTGAACCTAGCATTCTTTCTTATTTCATAAAGCAGTGGGGTACAGAATATATAAAATGATCAGGCACTGATCAGAAAGATTAACTTAGCTCACTGTGGAAAGAAATGTTAGGTGTCAACACAAGTTTATACATCTATCTGGTTTACTTGCTGCCATTTGCTGTTCTCCCTGACAGCTTTCTGATGGCATTGTCTCCATTTCCTCTCCCTCCCAAAGGTTAGTCCTACTATAAGAGGTTCGTATTATTTAAGGACAAATTTAACCTTTATTATAAGCAAGTGAATAGATGTAAACGTGGGAAAACTCTTAAGCTACATACTGTAATTGCAAAGAGCAGCTAAAATCCACTTAGTCATTCCCACTTCTGGACAAGATGGAGTAGACACACTTCTCTCTCTTCCTCCCAGTAAGTCCAAGCAAATACCCTGGCTTTACATATAAAACACACATAAGTTTCTGAAAGGGAGAGAGCCTATGGCTGACCGACTAGGAAACTCAGGACTGGAGAAACAACATGGCAGGGAATTCCCTGGGTTTGCTTTTTGCCTTCTCTATCCCACACTTGAACTGGAACAAGCCATCCAACCTGGAAATGCCAATGATCACAGACAACAGAAACCCCCAAGAAAAGCCTGCTCTCTTTATCCAAGGGACCAGGGAAGGAGAAGCCTGGCAAGACCGTAAACTTTTGAATAATAAGTGCTCGACTTTAACGAAACACAACAGAAAAACTGTAGCCCTACTCCTTGGCAGAGGCTGAGTGGGCAGTTTAGGTTTTTATTCTCTCCCAGAAGTAATAATGGGCTTCGACATCCCCATTGGGTAGTGTCAGAGAAAGTCAAGTGGGGAGCTAAGATTTGCTTTCCCACCCAGGCAGTAATGAGCACTTCCATCCCATGGTGACAGTGGTGGCCACATGGAGAGCAGTAACAAGGCATCCCTTCCGTTCCCAGCCACGATGGCATCAACTGGGAGGCCTAAGGGGGAGGCTGAACTCCTACCACCACCCAGCACTAACAAGAAAGGAGTCCCCTTCCATCTTCCCTCCCCATGTCAATGAAAGCTCAGTGGTAACGATGAGTAAGTGCCCCTCGCTTACTTACCAGGGACATTACATGATGATAAAGGGGTCGGCCGATCAAGAAGACATTGTAATCCTAAGTGTATAGGTCCAAAGAACGGAGCTGAAAAATGTGCGAAGCAAAAATGGAAAGAACTGAAAGGAGAAATAGACAAATGCAAAATTACAGTTGGAGATTTCAGCACTCAGCTCTCATCAGTTGACAGAAAGAGACAGAAAACTATACCAGCTAGACCGGCATGGATAGAGAACCCAGTAGTGCTATCAATCAACGGGAATAGACACTTATAGAACATTTTACTCAATAACAACAGAATATACATTTCTAAGTGCCCATGGAACACATACCAAGATAGACCACACTCTGGGTTACAAAAGTGACCTCAACAAATTTTTAAAAATTGAAATCATCCAGACTGTGTTCTTCAACCACAATGGGATTAAACTGAAAATCAACACGAGAAAATAAAATGAAAGTCTCTGAGCACTTGTAAACTAAACAAACATGCCTGAAAAAATCCACATTTCAAAAAGGAAACCTCAAAGCAAAAAGAAAAAGAGAAAAACATATATAGTATACACGCACACATTCTCACTCACACACTCAAACACACTCATGCACTCACACACACACACAAACAGTGCTGAAAAGGAAACGTATAGAACTTAAACTTTATATTATAAAAGAGGAAAAGTCTCAAATCAATCATCTAAGTCCCCACTTTAAAAACCTGGACAAAAAAAAGAACAAAATCAACACAAAGTAAGCAGGAGGAAGGAAATAATAAAGAAAAGAGCAGAAAAATCTATGAAATTAGAAACAGAAAAATAACAGAGGAAACCAATAAAAAAGATTTTTTTTTTCTAAGATTAATACAATTGACGGACCTCTAGAAAGACTAACAAAGGAAAAAAGAACCCTCAGTCTCCCAGCATCGGGAACAAAAACAGCAGCTATCACCGCAGACCCTGTAGACGTCAGGGGATGCTGTGCGAATACTACGAACAGTTCACAAATGTAAATTTAACAAGTTAGTTGAAATGGACCAATTCCTTTTACAGCATAAACTACCACAACGTACCAAAATAAGAGAGAAATTTGAATCGCCCTATTGCCATAAAGGAAATAGATTTTGTAAGTTAAAAACTCCTAAAAAGGGGGCACCTGGGTGGCTCAGTGGGTCAAGCCTCTGCCTTCGGCTCAGGTCATGATCTCAGGGTCCTGGGATCGAGCTCCGCATCAGGCTCTCTGCTCAGTAGGGAGCCTGCTTCCCTCTCTCTCTGCCTGCCTCTCTGCCTAATTGTGATCTCTCTCTCTGTCAAATAAATAAAATCTTTAAAAAAAAAACCAAAAAAACCAAAAAAACAAAAAACAAGGTATTCTCCAGGCCCGGAGAGTTTTACTGGCAAACTCAACCAAATATTTGAATATCAATTCTATACAATCTCTTCCAGAAAATGGAAGAGGGAACACTTATCAATTCATTTAAGAAACTAATATTACCTTGATACTAACACCAAAGACACACACACACACAAAAGTAAAAATCAGAATACCTCATCACTATAGATATGAAAATTCTTTTTTTTTTTTTTTTAAGATTTTATTTATTTATTTGACAGAGAGAGAGAGATCACAAGTAGGCAGAGAGGCAGGCAGGGAGATAGGGGGAAGCAGGCTCCCTGCCGAGCTGAGAGCCTGATGCGGGGCTCGATCCCAGGACCCTGAGATCGTGACCTGAGCTGAAGGTAGAGGCTTTAACCCACTGAGCCACCCAGACGCCCCGATATGAAAATTCTTAACAAAATTATCAGCAAATAGAATTCACCAATATATAAAAAGCTAACCTCAAAAGGTTATGTACTATATGATTTCATTTGTGTAACGTTTTCAGAATGACAAAATTATAGAGAAGGAGAACATGTTAGTGATTGCCGAGGGTTAAGAATGGTGTCATGGGGATGGGGGGTGGGACTATCATTGGGTAGCATGGGAGACATCTTTGTGGCAATGGAATAGTTCTGTATCTTGACTGAGGCGGTGGTTACACAAATCTACACACATGAGAAAATGACATAAAACTATGCCACATTGGACCAATCAGTCTTCTGATTTTGCTACCATGCTATGGAAGATGTAACCATTAGGGGAAACCAGGGGAGGGGTACATGGTACTCTGTACCCTCTTTGCATTTTTCTACAGATCTATGATTATTTCAAAATATAGAGCTTCAACATCACTTTGTATCTCAGTCAGCAGACTCGTCATGCCCGTCTCTGGGTCCCCCCCCCCCCCATTGCTGTCTCAACGTCCTAGGGAGTGTCGGTTCCCAGCAGACTTTTTCTCAAGTCTTAATATTCGCAGCTGTTTCTTCCGCTTAATAAATTAGAACTCTGCACCAAGATACCGGTGAAGCCGTAATTTTGTCCTTAGCTCGCAAAGCCAATGTTTTTCCTTTCTCTTTTCGGTCTCTGCTTCACCATCTGGGAAGCTGAAGCCAGAAAGGTGATGGAGAGGAAGGTAGTGTTGGCAGCATCAGGTCTGATGCGGTGACCTCTGCAGCCTTTCTCCCAGCGACGATCCAGATCTCAAGCCAGAGTTCGCACGGTTGGGTCTGGTGTCTCAGCTGTGTGTCTGGAAGGTGAAGAAAAGCCAACATCGCGGGCTGGAGAGCAGATATTGGGAGCCCAGAGTGTCAAAGCTGCAAACTGGAGATGGGCTTGAGGCAGACGGGAGTCCAGGAACAGCAGGTGCAGATCAAAACCCAATTACTTCTATAATCAATCTTCTTATCAGGGCCCTAATTGCTCTAAGGATGGAATACTGGAAGTAGCAGGCTCCTGCAAGGTGATCTCATTTATTCCTAATAGCCACCCCTGAACTATTTACGTGTATGCGGCATGACACAAGCTAACAGAGTGCTTGCACAGGTAGGAGTGCACTTGAATCTTCCAACCTCTGTGCACGAGGTAACCAGGATTGCTAGCCTAAGTAAGTGGCCAAGGTCAGGGCTGATCGCACAAGGAAGCTGTTGCGGATCTGGGACAGCATAGACCAAGATTTCTCCCCACCTCAACCACTGCATGCATTCTGACCATGCTCGAGTGTTTCAGGGGGAGAAGGGCAAAAGGAAATCGTAGTGGACTCACGAAGGCTGACCTTTGGCATCTTTATTCCACTGAAGGCTGATTCACTCCCAGCGCTGCATTTGACCAAGAAGCAGAGCCGTTCGTTGTGCATTTCCACTAAAACAGCTTCTTAGAAGTCAAGCTAATTATATGCCAAGATATGTCTTTGATATCCTAATTCAGTCTAGGGCTCTCTTTCCCCTTATACCTCAAAGCCTGTCTCCACGCTGGAATCTGGCTGTCAGTCATCCGTCAGCCCTCAGAGCCTAGCACAGCGCTCCTGTGCGGGCGAAGGAGGACACACGTATTGTCGCTTTACTGGCCGCTGAAACTGGGTGATGGAAGAGCCCATCCCTGCCTAAGCATCCCTGGACAACTGGGACCTTTTCGTCCAGCTGATTGACTCCTGTCAGCACCCTCATTACAAGTTAGACTCATCGCGGTGAGCAGTATTCAGTTTCTTCATCTCCTCGCCTCAATTAAAGTTTCAGACTCCGTCTGCCCCGCAGGGAATGAGCTTGTACAAAGTCTGGAGCACCAAACTTAAAAGCTGCTAGGTATCGACACCGGCGAAGCAGCTTAAGCAAGGCATTTGCAAGGCTCAATAATGAAACTCCAACCCCCAAGAATAAGGCTGAAAGCATCTTAAGAGACCTTGAGAAACTCCTAGTATATAACTTGCAAGGATCAGAACTACAAAGCACCAACTTTCTTTCAGCATTTTCAGCATATCTGCACGTGTTTGACCTCAAAATTCTGAGACCGGGCAAATTCAGGAATGTGAGTACCAGCACTTGTATGCAACACACGCTCTAGAGTTTACGAAGAATGCTCGCACACGCCACACTCCTTTGGTCCTCATCCAAGCCCGTGAGGGAGGCAGAACAGACCGATAAGTATAAGAACCGTGTCCATTAGCCTATGGAGGCTTCACAGCCTCAGCGCAAGTGCTGATCTTTTCATCTCCCTCCTGCATCTCTGAGAGCGAAACACTCCATTTCCTTCTTAAGGAAATACGCCGCACGGCAAAACCAACAACCATCCATATTTAGGGAGTTTTGTTTATATGTAGTTTTCATTTGATGAATCATGAAAATCGCTCATAAATATATTTAATTCCTATTATTTCTTTTCACCCAATATCACCAAATAATATAATTCATCAGTAAGACTTTCTAACTGATTAAATTGTGCTCAATGATTTGCGCCTTTAAAAATTCCTAGCTTTTCTTCTTTTTCTTTTCTTTCTTTCTTTTTTTTAATCTTTTGTCTTTTTTTTTTTTTTTTTGCAGTTTTAGAGTCAATAGGAAGCAGAGAAAGTTGAGAGGAAAAATGCTTTAGTACAGAGCCTGAAGCCGGGTGGGCAGAAGTAAAACAGCTTCAGGCACTTGCTTAGTGCTCCTGGCAGCCCCACTTAATCCTAGGGAGTCCAAGGACACGGCATTTCTCCTAAACCCAACATTTACCGCTCAGCAGTCTTCAGAACAATCACAAAGTCAGAGGGCAGAGGCGGGGTGGTTGGTTAAAAACCAAAGTTCTACAATTCCTTTGTTAACTTCGGAGTAGGGGAAAAAAAAATCTATAATAGCCATAATGCTATAAGCAGGAATTCCAAGTTCAATTACACATCAAGGAAGTTATCACTCAATAAAAAGCATGCCATCTATATATTAAGCGCTACTCTGCAGCCATTTCGAAGTCTCACTATAATATTAAATTTGGAATGAAGAGCTCATAATTAAAAATTCAAAATTTTGAATGGATAATTCAGGATTGAAAAATTGAAAGTGTGCAGGGAAATATCTTCTTGACACTCAGTTTCCGCCCCCCCAGAGGTCTCTAGTATTAACAGTATCTTTTGTATAGCATGGAAGAGTGGAAGCAAATCTGTAACATATTCTTAACTTTTTTATTTATTTATTTTTTTACTAAAAGAGCATCATTTTACAAATGACAAGTTCACCACCACTTTTACCTTTTAACCCTTTACTTAATGTAGCTTCAAGATTTCAAAGGACCTAAAGGAATTCCTCTTTCTCTCATGACTGCATTGTATTTCATTGCATGGATGTGCCACATTTAACCAATACCCTACACATGGCATTGTTTTAAAATTTTTGCTATTATAGGGGCGCCTGGGTGGCTCAGTGGGTTAAAGCCTCTGCCTTCAGCTCAGGTCATGATCCCAGGGTCCTGGGATCGAGCCCCGCATCGGGCTCTCTGTTGGCAGGGAGCCTGCTTCCCCCTCTCTCTCTGCCTGCCTCTCTGCCTACTTGTGATCTCTCTCCCTCTGTCAAATAAATAAATAAATAAATAAAATCTTTAACATTTTTGCTATTATAAACAACACTGTAATTATTTGTCTCTTACATGCATCATTTTGGAACATATATACCTTAAAGGTAAATTCTCAGAAGTGGAACTACATTTGTGTGTTTTTTTAATTGTGATAGACATTGCCAAGTTTCTTCCCTTGCCAAGTATGTGTTGACATCCAGCTTTCAATCTTTGCTGATTCTTAGCATCCCAGAATACTTTGGTTTGGAGTTAGTCCGTGACAAACTTTATCATGCAATCCAATGCATCGTGGCACATTTCATCACACATCTAAGAATCCTCACGTCCTCGAGAAGAGTCCCTAGGAAACTGAGCAGAATGGCCAAATCAAAAGAATAAATACGGGAAATAGCTCCGGTCTTTGGACAGAGACCTGGCAGCACTGCAGGTGATATTCTAACTAGAACTTACTGTATGTCTCTGATTCAATCTGACAGCCTAAATACTTCTAGTAATGCTTCAGTAGAGACATAAGCATGAGTCTTAAACATGTCTAGAAATTTGCATTACTTTTGCTTCAATTCTGGCTGCTTTCAAAGTTCATTCACAAAAGGCAGTGGATTCCAGCTCCCTCCTCTCAAAACGTAAATGTGCATCACTGTTATTTTGTTTGCAAAAGATAATGGATTTGTTTAACCGAAACACTCAATCGGTATACAGCTGCTCCAACATCAGGCACCGTCCTAAAGGTTCCATCCACATCTCAGTATTTAAAACGCTCTCAAATTGGGGATGATGAACTTCAACATGCTTGCCTTAAGGCCAAAAATCTGAAGCAGACATTCCTGCCTTTCAGTTCATCTGTTTCCATCTGAAACAAGGATATTGCGGCAACAACTAGCAATAACTGTGTCAGCTTGTCCTTTCGGAGAAACGTTGTTCTTTTTTTTTTTTTAAGATTTTTAATTATTTATTTGACAGAGAGGAGAGAGATCACAAGTAGGCAGAGGGGCAGGCAGAGAGAGAGGGGGAAGCAGACTCCCTGCCGAGCAGAGAGCCCGATGCGGGGCTCGATCCCAGGACCCTGAGATCATGACCTGAGCTGAAGGCAGAGGCCTTAACGCACTGAGCCACCCAGGTGCCCCAAAACGTTGTTCTTTTTACACCAAAAAGATCAGGAGCTCTATAACAGATGCCAGATCGTGTCCAGAGGAATTCACTTTTTTGGGTGTCACAACAGCTTACTTGTGAATCCACAAACAAGTGCCGTAACATTTTCATTTCAGGAGTGACATCATCTAAGGTGTCTGCTTGTATCTGCCTTTACTGCACGGATACCTTTATTATGAACTCACTTGGTATAGCTTGTGTATCTTCTACATCACTCATAAGTCATATTTCTAAGAAGCCTGATTGTGGGGTATCAGCTTTGATAAGCTTGTACGTATTCCTGGGGCGTTTTGAAGATGTGAGCAAAGCTGTTGTCCCTTCAGTGCTCCCAAGGCTGGGGACAAAGCAGTTTAGATGTTGTTGCCTTAGCTCTGACCCCGTGTACTGATTCATCTAGTGGAGTCTATCTTGGTCTGTCACTCGATTGCTAAACAACGGGGCTAGGCACACAATCTTGAAATAATCTTTTAGGCTGACTGGCCAGGTCCCTTTCATGTGGGACAGTATCAGAGGTAGTAATAAACCTAAATCCTCTGTGACAATATAGTTTTCTTTATTTTTTATTCTTTTATTTTTATTCTTTTTATTCTTTTTTTTATTTTTATTTTATTCTTTTTATTCTTTTATTCTTTTATATTCTTTATTCAGTTTTATTTTGTTTTTCATGTAGCCCTTCCATCCCTTCCCCCAAGATGCCTGGCTCCCCTGTCTGGAAGCAAATATCACCAACTTCTTAGTGAATCCTTCTAGAAACTTCCTGTGTATCCACAAGCAAGTACATCCCTAACCCAAAGTGTATGCAACAGTATTGTAGTATTCTTTTATTATTTCCGCCGTGTCTGCCATTGGTACACTCTTCTGGAGGAGGCAGGCAAGAGCCAACAAGATTTTAACATGTCTTTCAAAAGCGACAGGTTAAATCAATACTTTTTCTCTGAGAAAGAGTCCTTTGCTCCTTCCTGGGATTTTGGCAGTTTCCTGTATGATCGAGAACCCACTTATAAAACTTTTCCTAGGTGATATCTCCTGGGAGGTTGAAAGCATTTTTTATTATGAAACTCTTAGTCATATACAAAAGTAGAAAGTTTCAGTCATTATCAACCTATATGCCATCTTGTTTCTTGTCAGAGAAAGGTAGTCTGGGGAAACACGCTTTCTTTTTTTTTTTTCTTCTTAAAATAGAGCATATTCACTAATTACTCTACATTGAACTTTGTAGATCTTAGACCAAAGGAGATTTCTTCCAGGTAAGGAAAAGGTACAGTTGAATCAAACCCTTGTTAATCTGGCATGTCTTAGACTATGTCAGATTCTGCACTGGTGCTCACTGGAGTCTCACTAAGCCATCGTGTAAGGGTGGAGAGTGGCTAAACGTAGGCTTAAAAGAGAAATTATAGAGCTCGTTGCTGATTCAGAGAGCAATGGCATGTCTCCAACAGGTCTATTTACTGGTGGTACCAAGCACTGCCTGACTCTGACTAAAGTGAAAAGGGCAGACAAATATTTATTCACGGAAGACACACTAATTATAAAACCGTATTATGATCTTGTTAGCACAGCACAAACGATTCTAGCCAAAGGTATTCCATGACCTTGGCTTCAATATTGCATGAGGTAATTCTTCATCCTTGAACTGTTTGGGAACGAAGTGAGGGAATTTGTCTAATTTACCCATTCTTCTTTGCATCTATTCTAGTGCCTTGCTCTTTTTCAGTTGTGAATTTTGATAGCGGCTTCCCCAGCATGGTAGCTGAATCAACCTGGAGTTTTTAACTGCTTTTTTCCTATAGGAAAATCATCCTCCAACAGCCCCATATACTGTTCCATTCTCAGGTGCTTTGGTGGTTTTATGTGAGGTTCCACATAGTTGATGCTTATCATCTTCCAAATGATAAGCATGGTTCTTCCACCGCCATCTTACTAGTATTAAGATTAGTACAGACCGGGGCGCCTGGGTGGCTCAGTGGGTTAAAGCCTCTGCCTTCGGCTCAGGTCATGATCTCAGGGTCCTGGGATCGAGCCCCACATCGGGCTCTCTGCTCAGCAGGGAGCCTGCTTCCCCCTCTCCCTCTGCCTGCCTCTCTCCCTACTTGTGATATCTCTCTCTCTGTTAAATAAATAAATAAATCTTAAAAAAAAAAAAAAAAGATTAGTGCA
This sequence comes from Potos flavus, assembly GCA_028534135.1. NCBI lineage: Eukaryota > Metazoa > Chordata > Mammalia > Carnivora > Procyonidae > Potos > Potos flavus. Next base: position 98,536,542 of record CM052886.1, read on the forward strand.
GATCGACTCTGTCAAACTGTTCTCCATGGTAGACACCTTAAAAGTGCCTCCAGTTCCCTCCCAGAGCAGTCCTTAACATCTTCACAGGGAGGCTAGGGACATGGGATATTGCACCTGTCAGGTCCCAGGGCGGAGGGAAGATAAGAAGTTCTATTACATACATTTTGCTCCCTGAGCTGGGGCAGTTTCTGTGGCAAATTTAACCTTCCTAGTTGGACAGATGCACATCTATCATGAATACCTCATGTTCCCTCATCAACCTCACTAATGAGATTGGGGGGAAGTGATGACGGCCGCCATATTCAGTTAACTGGGCAGGCAATGTTCCAAATTTTCAAATGCTCCAATTTTATCAACAGTATGTAGAGATGACGACAGACACTAGGTCATTTCCCTTCTATTTAGTCATTGCAGGCAGAGCCCATTTACATTGTAAACAAAATACAAAAATACAATACAATACAATACAAAAATACAGTACAAAAATGCAGGATTTTTTACCAGTCAGCAGAGTTCTTCAGTTGGGTGCACTGACATTTTCTGAAGGCTGGCCTCTTAGGAAAGTTTTGTCTGCTACTTTAATGAGAACTTCTGAGGTCATCCCAGTGGACTTTGGTATCTGACATGGCTTTAGAAACAACCATTGATTTGTGGGATCCAGAAGTAAAACCTGACCTTCCTCCAGCAGGCCTCAAGATTTGGATACACCAGGGGTCCAAAGAAGATGTAACATCCTACCAATGGACACGGACATTGTGATTTTCAGAATTCTTAACTTGTATTCACTCAGTCAGACTTAACGGGATTAAAATGTGTAATGAAACTTTTGTTGCCTACATTAAATATTTCAGCATGGCAGTATATATATATACCTTTCCCTTTACTATCCTGTCAACTGGCTTTTAAAAATGTTTGAACCAGGGACGCCTGGGTGGCTCGGTTGGTTAAGTGGCTGCCTTCGGCTCGGGTCATGATCCCAGGGTCCTGGGATCGAGTCCCACATCGGGCTCCTTGCTCGGCAGGGAGCCTGCTTCTCCCTCTGCCTCTGCCTGCCTCTCTGCCTACTTGTGATCTCTCTCTCACTCTCTCTCTGACAAATAAATAAATAAAATCTTTAAAAAAAAAAAAATGTTTGAACCTTTGAACAAATACTTTGGAGATCAACCTATGGGTCCTGCAGTGGTACTGAGTATTTGCAATCAAGCTTTCTACGTTTTGGTTGTTTTAAAAATCAGTTGGGAAACTTTAATCGATATATTCAACAAAGTGCCAAAATACTTCAACTTTTAGCCAAAAAAAGAGAAATGATTTAAAATAAAGCTTGTAAACAGAATGAAATAGAAATTTATCCCTACAAAAGCAAGGGAAGAAGTCAACCTATCCGAATCACTACAATAGAATATAGTGACAACACCTAATATTGGCGAAGATGTGGAGAAACGGACTCACTCCTATTCTGCTGGAGGGAATGAGAGCTCAGCCAGCACACAAGATTTAATTTCCTTAACTCCGGTATTGTAAAACAATTCTAGGTTCACAGGAAGTTCCAACAAACGTGTGCAGGGATGTTCTGTGCACCCTTCAGCCATCATCCCTCAGTGGTAAATACCTATAGTACAATATCAAAGCCTGGAAATCATCATTGGTACAAAAGCACTTACTCAGATTTCTGCAGTTTCACATCTGTTCATTTGCGTGTCTGTATAGTTTTATGCAACTTTTTTACATGTGTAACTTCGTGGAATCACCACCATAATCAAGATACAGAATTATTTCTTCACTGAAAGTCTGCCTTGTGCCACTTCTTTTGTAGTTACACCTGCTCTGTCATTCCTAATCCCTGGCGAGCACTAAGTTTTATGATTTCAAGAATATTCTAGAATATAGGGGTGCCTGGGTGGCTCGGTCAGTTAAGTGTCTACCATAAGGTAGACCCATATGGTTGACCCATAGGTTGGCTCAGGTCATGATCCCATGGTGGTGGAATGGAGCCTCACGTCTGGCTCTGCCCTCAGCAGGGAGTTTGCTTCAGATTCTCTCTCTCCCTCTGCCCTTCCTCGCCCCCCCCACTCATGCTCGCTCACTCTCTCTCTCAAATAAATAAAATCTTTAAAAAAAAGAATATTCTAGAATGTTATGTCGCCATTTTACAGTGTGTAATCTTTTGAAATTTTTTTTTCACTCAGTGTAATTCCCCTCTCGTGTTATCAATAGTTAGCTCCTTTTCATTACTGACTAGTAGTCCCGAATGTACTGAAGTTTGTTTAACTTTTTACTCATTGAAAGATGCCTGGCTTGTTCCCAGTGTTCAGCAAATTTGAATAAAACTGCTATGAACATTTGTGAACATGCTTTTGTGTGAACATAATTTTTATTTTCCGAAAAGATAAATTCCCTAGAGTACAATGACTGGGTCATACGTAACTGCATGTTTCATTTTAACAGAAATTGCCAGATTAATTGTCAGAGTAGTTGTACTGTTTTACATTCCCACCAGCAACGTATGAAAATCTATTTTCTCTTCATCCTGACCAGCAGGTGGTGTGATCACTATTTTTAATTTTAATATTTCTGACAGGTGTATAGTAATAACCCATCGTGGTTTTAATTTTCATGCATCTAATGGCTAAAGAGTTGCATATCTTTTCATGTGTTTATTTACCATCTATGTATCTTCCTCAGTGAAATATCTGTTCATGCATTTTGCCCATTTTCTTTTTTTTTTTTAAGGATTTATTTATTTTAGAGAGACACACAGAGAGAGAGAGCAGAGGTGGGGAGAGGCAGAGGGAGAGAAAGTCTTGAGTAGACTCTGTGCTGACCGTAGAGCCTGATGGGGGGCTCGATCTCACAACCCTGAGATCATGACCTGAGCAGAAAACAAGAGTCAGAGGCTTAACTGACTGAGCCTCCCAGGCACCCCTATTTTGCCCAATTTCTAATTGGGTTGATATTTTTCTTCTACTGTTGGGTACTGAGAGTTACTTATATATTCTTCCTACAGAAATTTTGTGGAATACGTGGTTTGCGAATATTTTCCCCCACCCTGTAGCTTATCTTCTCATTTTTCTAAAGAGAGTCTTTGGCCGAGAAAAAGTTTTTTAAAATTGTCAAAATCCATTTAATCAATTTCCCCCTTTATAGATTATACTTTTAGTGTCAAGTCTGAGAACTTTTTGCCTCCTTCAGGTCTAAAAGCCATTCTGTTTTTTTCTTTTCTAAAAGTTTTATGATTTCATGTTTTACGTTTAAAGCCATGATACATTTTGAGTTAATTTTTGTATAAGATGTGACGGTTAGGCCAAAGTTCATTTTATTTTTGCCTCTGTATATCACTTGCTTTAACATCATTTGTTGAAGAGGCTATTTTTTTCTCCTCTGTGCCTTTGTCAAAAATCAATCAGGCACATTTGTGTGGATCCGTGTCTGGATTTTCTCTTCCGTGTTATTGGTCTGTGTCTCGCTGTCCACTAATACAACATCATCTTAATTATTGCTCACATCAGATAGAGTGATTCCTTCCACTTCATTTTGCTTTTTCAAAATTGTTTTAGCTATTCTCGGTCCTTTCCTTTAACTATACATTTCAGAATAAGCTTGTGCATATCTACAAAACACCTTGCTGGGAATTTGATAGGAACCGCATTAAACCTGTAAGATCAATTTGGAGATAACTGACATCTTTACTATGTCGGGCCTTCCAATCCACGAATATGTCATCTCTCTCTATTTACTCAGGTCTTCTGTGATTTCTGTCATCAGCATTTTGTAATTTTCAGCTTCCAGATCCTTTACCTGTTGGATTTATACTGAAGTATTCCATTTTCTTTGGAGCGATTAGAAATGGTATTGTGTTTTTAATTTTGGTTCTCACGTGCTTGTTGCGTATACATAGAAATGCTATTGATTTTTGTGTGTTCTCCTTGTAATCTGCAACATTGCTGAACCCACCTAGTCTAGGAATTTAAAAAAAATTCCTTTGGATTGTCTACTTAGACACTTACATCACCTGCAAATAGGGATAGTTTTATCGTTTCCATTCCAATGTACATGTCTTTGTCAAGATTCAATTTGTAAGTTCTATAATTGTGTTTGGAATGTGTCGACTTGTTTGAGGAGTCACTGGCTGCAACTCCTGTTTTTAAACGGATACATTTACAGCCTATATTAGAAAGTATTGAAATTGTGAAGGCTTACAGTTCAGAAGCATTTAAATTTAGTGAAATATTCAAAAGCATCAGAGACAATTTATTTAATCAATTTCATCTTGGAAAAATATTTGTCGAAGAGAGGTAAGCACTAGAGATAAAATAAAACATATTGGAAATATCCGGGGGTGACATTTGTGCATTTTCATTTCAAAAAATAAAATTTAGAATATCCTACATTTAGCAGATGTGCTCTGATCTTACCCAATATTTCAGCACCTCTAGAGAGTTTATTTTCACAATTAAAACTATGATGACCATCAGAGGAGTCGACTGAGCTACCCATTCCAAATTCATTATCATAAAATATGACTTTGATTGCAGGCTGAATATTGGAAATAATATCATATTGAAATAAATACATTTTTCAGAAAAATACAGTCACAGATAATGGCCAAGAAAGTGGTTAACAGCTGGGAATGTATACCAGACAATAATTCTCTATGTTATTTTTAAATGTTGAACTGTCAGTATAAAGCTTTCATTCTTCTTTCATGTAAATGAGTTTTATTTTCTAGTAAAGATGTCATATTAAAAAGTGTAAGTGGAACAATTTTAGGTCCGTCAATTTAATAAAAGTCAACATTGGTCAGTATACGTTTCAAAAAGTTATAGAATTTTAACTATTTTTAACGTCTCCTTTTACCCTAAAAAAGGGTGCTGGTTTGGACATGATACTGCAGTGAGTACTGTGGTATAACCCAACTTTGAAATCATAGATACATTCAGCATCTTGACATTCTAAGGTAGAACTGATGATACAGGCACAAGATTAAGGAATTATCTGGTGGGAAGTGGGATGGATGGCCAGAGTAGTCCCAAGTAGGTGAAATTAAGGGGCACACACATCAGAGGGAGCAGGCGTGGGGGTTGTGCTCCGAGGGCTAAAACCCTCTGCGTTTGCAGGAGAGAGAGCTGTGCTGTGACAACACAGCCATGCTGTTTGTTATGGTGTAGCAGCCTTGGGCAGAACTGCAGTACCAGACTGCAAATTCAAAGGGGATGGGAACCAAGTTCATTGGATGGGGTGAAGATGCTGGGGTTCCCATAATCTCTTTCTGGGCTTTTCTCTTTAGTAACAGGGGTGATTGACTAAGTGGGTATGAACGCTGTCCCCAGGGCATCTCCAGTGAAGAAAAATCAGATGCTGCACCAGCTGCCAGGATGTCCCATGATTATTAGCCAGCGTATGCAAAGAAGGGGCCACCAATCATCAGCCCGGAGCTTTCTTTGAGGAGTTTATCTAAGAATCCTCCGTCCCTGTGTCCAACTGAAGCAAAGACAGGGAAGATCCCACTTGCACTGAAGGCACTAATTTAGAGGAAAATAGAGACAGGGATGTTGAAACAAAGGCAAAGAACCCTACTACCTTAGAATTGTATTTAGAAGACTGCGGAGGTGCATCAGTTTCCTGGGGTTGCTGGAACAAAGGACCACAAATCAGATGGCTTCAAACCACAGAAATGTGCTCTCTCATGGTTCTGGAGGCCAAAAGTCCAAAGTCAAAGCCTTGACAGGGCTGTGTTTTCTGCAAAGCCTCTAGAGGAGGAGGGTCCTTCCTTGCCTCTTCAAGCTCCCGGATGCCCCTAATATTCCTTAGCTTATAACCAATCACTGCCTCTGATTTCCCATGGCCTTCTCTCTGTGTCTCTTTTCCTCTTCCTCTAGTAACACCAATCCTATCGGATTAAGAGCCCACCGTACTCCAGTATGACCTCATCTTAACATCCATCTTAATTATATCCACAAATACCATTTAACCAAATGAGGTCACATTCACAGGTACCAGGGGTTAGAACCCCAGCATACCTCTTTGGGGGGGACAAAAATCAACCTACAACAGGGGGTTTAACCACTCCAGTCAAGATATTTGAAGAGACCCAGTCAGTGTTGCACTCAGATTATGAGAACCTTTAGCGATCTTAGGGAAACAGGCATGTAAACGAAATACAAAGAGAAATTTGAAATATCAGAAAAACTTTAGTGAATCTGTGTTGGCCAGAAACATTTCAACAAATCATCTCTTCAGATCTCTTAGAGGAACCTACCATGAGACAGAGTCTCTCATTTCCAGAAGAGATTTTTTTTTTTTTTTTCCCAGCAGAGATTGTGAATATGGCATACTCTACTGTTTGGAACGGATGTGTCCAAAGCCCAGTTAAGATAAAATGACACCGTGCACTCACATATGCCATTTGAAATGCTAAATACTATTATTGACCCCAAAGAAAATGAAATGCAAGTCCAGTCATATCTCCACGGAATCAGGAACCTACTGGGGTCTTTGCTTCAGGAAATTTCCCTGGGAGCCATGAAGTAGTTCATATAAATATGCTGACATCTTTCAACAGCTGGGAGTCCTCATTCTGGGTGTTAACGCAGCAGGGAACAATCAGAACTGGAAGAAGAAGAAGTGATTGGCACGCTGACACGCTGCTCTAAGAATTGCGGTGGGGAACAATTACATTGCTCAAAGAACACTTCACAATTGGATAGGAAGGGAATTATGTCAGTGCTGAAAGATTTCACAGCTGTACTCCAAAACAAACCTGGAAATGCACATTATAGGTACTGGAAACAAAAGAACCTATTATTTTGCCTTCTTTTAGGTAAGTGGTAAAGTACTGGGAGGTGGCAGAAAAGATAATTCTAAAGGGCAATTTAGCCTCCTGTCAGCACCTGGTTCTTGCTGGTTGTCATTTCCAAATGTATAACTACCAATCCACAAAAGCAGGGCTAGGCTTTGTGTAGAAGGTTAGAATGAACTCAGTCTGATAATTCTCTCTCTCTTTGCCCAGAATGGTTATTTTACTATATTGATTTAGGGCTCAGAAAAATTTCTGGCATCAGTTTGTAGTGAGACTTTTGGTATATGGTTGAAGGAACAACTAAAAAAAAAAATCTGACTTTGGAACACTAGGTGGGCAGAACAAATTCAATCCGTTGATTTAAGAAAGCTCCTAGGATCGTTGTGAATTTAAGGAATGGTAGTAAGCAGAACACCGTAACCTAATTTACCGTTTCACTTCCCTCCCCAGCATCTTGTTTGGGTTGCTAAGCTCTTGTCTCTGCCTCTTGACCAACCTTCTCGTTCGCTGTGTGGGACCCTGGGACCTGGGAATCACCTCTCTCTTTTGCCGTCAGGCTCCCTTCTAGGTTCTGCCACTAGGGGGCACTAGAGGGAGACTGGAAAGTTACTGCTGTGTGGAAGCTTGTTTCATAATTTGAGTCTGGTTCTTATGACTGTCATCCCAGCAACTGTTTGTTCACCCTAGCCAGTGGCAGTTGGTTTCCAGTTCTTTCCAGACTCACAGAACCGGCCTCACCACACTCTCAGAGTCACCAGCCGTGACAGCTGGTGCCCTTTCTTCGGATGTCTGAGTCCTCCCTGATTTGAGTGACCGGGCAGCAGTCCCTGCTCAGAACTGCAGAGCGACCAGCACCCTGCCTCCAATTCCTTACACTCAATTCTTTCTGTTGACAAACTAGCACTGAGTCTCTTTTCCTGACGAGACCTCGACTGAAAGGCGTCTATATATTAACGCAATTTCTCTATATACTGTTTACTGACCTATTATATTTGATGTGTCTGTAGGTCATTTACGGTGTGTTTAGCTATAAGAAATAGACGCATACATATGTATTTGCTTGGAGCTTAAATGCATCATCACCCAAGCTGCTTGACCTGTGCCTCAGATCTCTCACCTGAGATAATACTCTAGAGTGTTCCGATACCACATGACCTGAAAAATCCTCATAGCAGGTATCCAGTCATTAGCTCGATCATTACATGATTACATTGTCCGCATCGATGGCACAGCAACTTTTTAGATCATGGCTTTGAAGAATGTTTAGACTACCTTTTTTTTTTTTTTTAATTTACTTGTTTTAGAGGGGGAGGGGCAGAGGAAGATGGAGAGAGAGAATCTCAAGCACACTCCCCACTGAGCACAGAGCCCAACATGGGGCTTGATCTTACAACCCTGAGATCACGACCTGAGCCCAAACCAGGAGTCAGATGTTTCATCAACGGTGCCACCCAGGTGCCCTGACTATCTTTGATTCCTTGGGAATCTGTTCCAAAACTCAATGAATTATTATCTTGACACGGCTGAAGTTAAATATTTGAGACACTAGGGAAGCAGACATATTAATCCATATTGGAGAAAAATTACCATGATAAAAGAAAAGGCACTTTATTAACCAATAACGAGGGCGGGTCAGCCCTTGAAGAAACACGATGTTGTGGGTGATTTACTCCTCATTTAGTTATAGCCCAACTACTCCGTGATTTAATCCAGGAAGGAAAACCAGAGAGAATAGAGGAAGCTTTGAACTAAGAACATCTTAGGAGCCTCTTCTAGTGGCTGGTAAAACACAGCTTGAGCAGGTACTGCTTGAGAAGCAGGCATGTGGGACAGCTAGCAAGCTACTTGAGTAGGACATTTTTACTTACAGAAAGAAATCATGCCATCTCTAGGAGCTTTAATAAAAACAAACCTCATAAACGTGAGCAGTAAATCATAAATAAACTTAGATCAATCATATATGACAACCATAAGCAGATTCTTAGCGATGGTAAGTCTTCTACATTGAAGAGTGAATAAGGCAGAAAAAAGCCGTGGGAACCCAGATGTTAAATAGGTTTTATACGGAAGCAAATATTGCACTCAAAAAATGTCATGGTTAAAAAAAAAAAAAGGTACATGTGGTCACCAGTTGTGAGAATTTCATGGTTGTTTGAAGCTTTAGGTTTGGTGCCTCTAGGTTCCAAAAGAGCTCAAGTGCACAGAGATGTATCTTCAGCCACCTGAAACACATTTTACTTGTAGACAGACCAGATTTGTAGTAAATTATAAAGAATTGTATCTATATAGTGTAATTTCTTCCTCCCCTTTGACTTCTGGCTCAGTCATTTTTACTCAGCAACAAGAGATGCATCCATAACCTTTCTGCTCTCTTTTCCACCCTGGGAACCAGGCTTTCTCTCTGATCAAGGTCAAGGGTAAGAGAGTGAATTTGAATAGTGAGCACTAAGCAAAAGGCCTCCGGTGCTCCCATAAACTCTCGAGTTTGGAATGAAGAACTCCCCGGCTCATCCAAGGCTTTTCCGGAACACGCCCTTCGCCATTTCACATGATTGAAACTTCCCTGATCTTTCCATTCCCACCTCTGCCTTCATCACAGGGAGAACAGAAAACGGCTCCATCCAATCCTATGATTCCAAACCCTACTTCACAGTCCTTGTGGCCGATCTTGCCATACACAGTATGCCATCCACCACCTGTACTCCTTGAAAGATGCTCTCACTTTGCAAAAAGTTTAGAACCTGTCCTATGGGCTTTCCATCCTGCTGGGGGGCCATCCGTAGTCACTTCGGATATCCTGTTGATGACAGCCATGCCTCCGCTGTTATCCTCCCTGCTGCCACAGGCACCGTCCTCCCCTCCACCCTCCCTCTGTCTCCAAGAAAAAGAGCCCCTCCTTCCAGCCAATTTTGGTCCAAAACACACATTTGCAGCTTCCTTCCATCTTGGAACTATGTCACAAAAGTAAGGGCCATTTTGCCATCATCCATTCACTGACTTTGCAGACGAACACAGTATGTATTAAAATACGATCCTACACCTATGGGATTACTATTGGCAAAAGCCTGTTATAGATCCCTGTTTTATAAGTGGCCTTTGACTTAAAGACCCCCTGAATAGGAGCCGAGATATTCTGCCTGCCCTGGTCTACTCGACATTCTGGCGACAAACAGGAGAGGGAGGCGGGTCTGGTGAAAAGCCCTCACTCGCCCTCCAGTGGCAGTTCCTCAGGAGCTGCACTGTCATCTGGGGCAGAGGCCATGACCCATCCCTGACCTCCTGTGTTTCAAATCTTGGCAGGAAACACAGCCTTCAGGACCAGTCCCAGAAAGCATTGGAGGGGCGGTGCATACCACCTTGACTCTTCCTAGCGCGTTGGCTGCCCGGTCCCCTTCCTCCATATCACAGGAGCCGCTCTGGGGCCTCGGACCCCTGGCAGGGACCTTGACCTTTGCAAGCCCTGAAAGTCATTAGATAGATCAGGGCTTGGCAAATGTTAATAGGCTTCTAGGGCCGGAAGCAAAATTGAGGAAATTATGTAGGAACTTATCTAACAGGGGAAAATTGCTACCTCACCCTGCCTTGTCCGCCTGGAGTGGGCCATCTGGGAGGGGGCACACTTTGTACCCAGTTGCCATCAGCTGGAATCAGCTGAAGACATTCTCGGGGAAAGGAGCTCAGGCCCACGCAGGAGGGGCTGGTGGTTCTGGTGGGCAGGGTTCTGGGTGTCCCTGGGCGGAGAGTGAAAGGGAGACCAGCCAGCCCGCATCACCTTGGATTTACTTCCTAGAGGGGATTGTCTGTCACCTGCTCCCTTTCCTCATGTCCTAGGGGCAAAATCAGTGCATGAGACCCTTGGCAGGGGGTCTGTTCCCTAGTGCCAACCCCAGAACACACCATGTTGCCCGCATTCTTCCCCGAACGGTTGGCCGGCTACTGGTCCCTGTGTCGCCACGACACAGCCGGGCCTCAGCTCCATGGCCCTGGGGCTGGACATAAGCCAGATAAGCCAGCCATTGAAGGCACTGTAGAATAGTTATGGCATTACCTGGCTTTCGTCACAGGGCATTACTTGGCTGCCAAGCCCCCGTTCCCCACTCCCCCGTTTGAGACCCTTAGTGGGGGACCTGGGCCTGTCATGCCAACCTCTAAACCACCAAGAGGGAAATCACAGTCTTGCTTTGGCTCTTTTGAGGGGACTGGCTACTGAGTGTTCTATATCTCCAGGGTTACCCCAAAGCCTCAACCCTCAGCAGTGGGCTGGGCCGCTGGTGAAAGCCCCAGTAGTCGTAAGAAAGTGATCCTCATGTCGCCTAAGTTCTTCTTAGAGGTGGTCGGTTGCCTGGCCCCCCATTCACCCCACCTCCCTAGCATCCATCCCTGGAACCACGTCAGCGCGTAAGACTCTTGACAAGGGGCCCAGGAGGCCGCTGCCAGCCCCCGGAGCCATTAGAGCCTCACTACAGTATAAAGGCTATTGAGCATCCTTGAAGGGTTCAAATTGAAAAGGGCTGTTAATTTACACACCAGGTTTCAAAGCCAGAGCCCTAAAAAGAGATGTAAAATATCTCATTGATATTGTTATCTTGATTACATGTCAAAAGGACGGTATTTTGGATATACTGGGGTAAATAAAATATATTAAAATTAATTTCACCCGATTCTTCTTCCTTTTTCAAGATGCAGCTACTAGACAACGTAAAATTACATGTACCTGGTTCAGCCAGGGCTGCAGTAGAGGAGCGCCACTGTAAGGCTGGGATACTTTTCCCACATCGCTGTGGCCACTTTAGGGAGTCCACCATGGCCAGGCACGTGGCCCTTTGGTGCCAGCCCCACAGTGACGAGATAAGTCTCTGCATTGCTCTAGTTCTTAGAATACGTCGGCAGCTGGACCTCAGGTTGCCAGACTCAGCAAATAAAAATGCAGGATATCCACTTACCTTCGAATTCCGACTACACAACCAATAATATTTTATTGTGAGCATGTTCCGTGTCATTATTGGTTGTTTCTCTGGAAATCAAATTAATCACCCTTGTATTTTCTCTGTGTCTTCCCAACCATCTCTGGGGCCACACCGGTGACTCAGCGCTCAGTAGGGGGCTTGGACCCCTGGGGCCAGCCACAAAAGACCTTACGAGTAGTCACTACATTGTCTTGGAAAATCTCAGAGAATCCTGGATGCCGGGCCCTGTCCCTGGGGCCACGCCAGCACCAGCAGATGCTTCACAGAGGGCCTGAGACTCTGGAGCCTGCCCCAGAAGCTATTAGAACTTTGTTTGTGCACTACCTTTGTGTGTATTGGCTGGCCTGAAGGACCCCACTTCACTGGGTCAACACTAAAACCTTTACGTTGACTAGATTTTTAGTGCGTGTGACCTCCATTTTGCCCACGTGCCACGCATCACCAGGTCACGTGAATCCTCAGCCCCTTGATGCAGAGCCTGGACCACTGGTATCAGCTACAGAAACTACTGGGCTAGTCTTGGCATTGCCTTTTCACCTTTCGGTGTGTATTGTGGGCTGGCCTTCACAGTCCCCACTTCAGAGCAGTGGATGCCTCATAAGCCATTAGAGAGTGGTCACCATATTGCCTTGGTTCTCCTTATGGTGAACTGGCTGTCGGGCCCTTCTCCCCCCACACTACTAGGTTCACGGTGCTTTACACCCTTGACGATGGCCAAGTCTCCCTGGATCTCCAGGCATGTGGCTCATGCAGTATCCTCCTTTTTTATGGATGAGGAGTGGGGACAAGGGGCCAGCCTGTGGAAGGGGTTGCACATGGGCCCTACTTGCTTCTGGCCGAACCCTTCCTTTCTTCCACTCCTCACTTCTCTGTCAGTGGACGGTGGATTCTACAGTGGGCTCTGCAGAGAAGCCCCAGCCCAGCTGACCAAGCTGGTCAGTCTCACAAGCCATTGCATGGGTTGCTTCTTGGTTTTTTATGGCCCACCCTTGCTCATTGTTTTTGTTGCTTGGGTGTTTTCCAGTCTCACTTCTAGTTTCTCCTTTGGATATGTGATGTCTTGATGTTAAGTGAGGGAGGGCTCTTGGGGAGGTGGGTTCTGCACTGAGCCTCACACAGGAAGTTAAAGCAGCTGCTGGGCTTATAGCTCAGCCACGAAAGCCTTGGAGGATCTGGAAAAGCTACTTCAAACTTCAGCCTCAGTTTCCTTCCCTATAAATGAAAGGGCGTGTCCATTTGTGCTTTTGTGAGGATGAGAATGATGTCTGAGTTCTCGGGAGATGTCAGGGTGTTGTCTTACATATTTATGGTCCGGTATCCACTTTTTGCTTTCTGGTTCTGTTGTAGGAACAAGGACAGCCCCCACAGGCATGGTTGCGTGCTGGGAGGGAGAGAAGACCACCCGCAAGTTCAAGACATATTTCAAGACATATAGACTCTGTCTATAATTGCTTTTGGACTAGAAGTCAGGGTGGCACCCTTTGCCTGATGTCCTCATGCCTGGCACAGAGGAAACTCAATGACTTTGCTTCCATCTTACCTGCTCTGAGTTTCCTTGTCCCAATTCTCAGCTGTGACCTAAAGATTTTCCCATTTACCATCAACACTGAAGCCAATACTTCAAAGTGGCAGGAGTCCCTCAGCCTTGGCTGTAACTGTTAGCAGACCCTGGAAGTGTTGTTTCGGCTCGAGGAGTTTGGCCAGTTGACCAGGTTCCTTTAAAGCATTTAATCATGGTGTTTTGTGTGTCATCACAGTGAGTTGGTGGTGTGAGCTCAAAAAGCAGGTTAAGAACACCTTTCCCCTGGGAACTCTCAGTGCGTCTACAGTGCAGGGACACTAGATAAGAGGGCAGATGCAGAAGGAGGGTGCTGGCCCCCGGCCTCCACTCTCTGTCTCAGGAGCTGACAGAGGGCTGCCTTTCTGAGCAGAGACTTGTTTTGTCACTAGTGACTTGGTATCTGTGGTCTAGTGGGAAAATCTTCCTATGAATACTGCAGTTCTAAAAAGCATTTTCGTTTTTGGTTTTTTGGTTTTTTGTTTGTTTGTTTGTTTTTATCCTAAAAGGAATGAACCCATGAGGCACCACCCCTGGTGGTGATCGGGGGCCACGGAGGAAGTTGTAGGGCTGTTGTACCAGTTCTAGGAAAGCATAGTTAGGTAAGGGATAATGACAAAGGCCATGATGATGGGAGGTGCTAGTTGCTGATTTCTTATGGCCCACCTGGGCTCTATAGCGGGGAGGTCTGGAACTTTCTAAAACTCTCTGAGATCCTCTATGGGTAAAAACTAGAACAAAGTATTATCTGGGACCACAGTGGATGCCAGCTGTTCCTGTCCCTCCCCATTTCCTTTTCTTCTCAGAGCCATGAAGAAAAAGAACAGCTTGATAGGAGGATGGCGGACACCATGGAAACTTGAGCTGGGGCCCCAGTTCCAGCTGTGGCAGCTCTGGTCTGTCCTTGGTCTCTAGAGCTCTGCATCCTCTAAGAAGGTCAGAGTGATGGACAGTCACTCCCCATGATGGATCCCCCAGGCCTGGGGCTTGAGCCAACGAACACCGGGCTGGTTGGTGTACAGGCATGAGTATTCCTTCTCGAGTAGCTCTCTTCATTAGGAGAATTTTGAAATTAAATATGCTTGTCATTTGTAATGCAATTAATACCACTTGGCACAGATAGGCACAGATGCCAACACCAGATAAGGAAGGCTGTGTGGAAGAACCCTGCTAGCTCTGGGATTCTATGAGCTTAATCCTGTTATTATTGTTAATATGTGTAATTTAAAATATCAATGATGCATATCAATAATGAGGATTTAGTTCATCTTTTCTAAATATATGGGTCACACATATACAGCGTTCTGCAGTTTACAAAGCAGAACTATTGTAACCCTGGCAGAAACCCACAGAACCATTTATAGTGGAGAAAACTGGCTCTCACTGCCGAGTTTCCAGCCCCAGCCCCCAGAGCTGGCAGGTGGCAGGCCAGTCAGGGTCTAAGGGGGTGGGGACCCTTTCTGGGCCCTTCTCCGACTAGTCCACTGTGTGATCTTGAGTGAGGAGTCATGTCCCATACCTGCCTAACTCCCCAGGTCCCTCCTCCCCCCCATCTCATAAACACTAGGTGACGGCCACCCTCCCACGAATGGGCCTGGGGCTCTGTGGCCCTCTGGTCATGCCTTCCCATCCCTTCCTGGAGCGTGGGTCCCCAGAGCCACAGAGACTCTTCACTCTGAGTGAATAAGCCACCATATACTCAAAAACACAGGGGTCTGGGAACCAGGCCATTTTTCAGTCTTTTTTGAGATAAATTGTCACAGCCTTCAGCACACTGCTATGGACTGAATGTGTCCTTCCAAAATTCATACGTTGAAGCCTGATCCCCAATATGATGGCATGAAGTGGTGGGGCCCTAGGAGAGGCTTAGGTTTAGATGTGGTCACGAGTGGGGACCCGTGGTGGGGTTAGTGTCCTTGTAGAAGAGGAAGAGACTAGAGACTTCTCTCCATCCTGTGAGTACACAGCAGGAAGGAGACCATCGATAAACAAGGAAGAGGGTCTTCACCAGAACCCGACCATGCGGGCACCCTGATCTCAGGCTCACAGCACCCCAGAACCGGGAGAGACAAATGTTTGCTGGTGAGGCCACCCAGTCTATGGTATCTTGTCATTGCAGCCCAAACTGACTAAGATAGGCAGGGGCAATGCTTCCATATTTAAAATCTTATTTCTCAGCGCTTTGGGGGCACTTGTGCTAGGCACCTAACAAGCTCGGGACACATGAGTGATAAACTCTCTCTTTTCCTAGGGGATGTAGCCTTCTAAATCTCATTGCTCACATTTCAGGCCTTTGACACAACATCCAGAAAACTTCCCGCATTTCTAATCTCCTGTGTTCCCTGTAGGTAATTGCACAGAAAATCTGTGCTGTAAGGAGAATTACACGGAATTATACATCTCCTTTCACCTCACTAGGCTTTCTTTCTGACAGAGAAAGAGGCAGGTTTTTAGAATGGGGCAGGGGGTCAAGGGGACGAACCATGTAATTGAGCCATACACTTTGCTCATCTCACTAAAAAATCACGATGGGAACTTACCTAAGCTTAGCCCCGACAGAGGCTCGGAACCTAGGGCTGATGTGGCCCTCTGAGCTCTGCGGGCCTCTCACCTCTAGAAGTGGGACCTGCTCAGCTCAGTGACGTACAGCTGGCTCGAGCTGACCTGGTCCGTTGACCGCCTCGGGCTCTTTCTGCCCCCTCATGGCTGAGAAACACCCACTCTTTCCTGGAAAAATGATCAGTAAGAATTGGAAGGCTTGCAAAGGGCAGGACATCCAGTGAGCTGCTTTGCAACAGCAGGGGTGGAAACTGGGGTTATTTTACGAACATTTTACGAGCCCGCAAATGGGGACATGAGGTCTGACCATGGGACCGATGTGTAAACCAGGCTGTCTGAAAAGTTGTAGCTGCATGGTCATCTTATCCTGGTTGGTATCTCCAGGAGGTGAGGGGTGATAAAAGGGAATCAGGAGGGACAGATGTCCTGCCCTACCCATCCTGTCCCCATCCCTACCCAAAGGGTGCCCGGACCATTGGTACGTTGGAAGGAGGATAAATGTAAACAAGGGGGTCGAGAGATGTCAATGATGTCAGAAAAGTAACAGCTCTGGCAATTTTCAGGAAGGCACATAAGAGAAATGAATGTATTCCACAGAAATCATAATAGAAAAAGTAGCAGCCGTCCTCCGTGGCAAGCACTGCCTACACACTACCTTACTGGATCCTATCACCCCCCCATTTTACAGATGAAGATACTGAGGTTCAGAGAGGTTGTCACTGACTCAAGGCCTCTCAGCAAATGTATGGCAAAACCTGGGTTCTGATGCAAACCTCTATGTCCCCAGAGTCAGAGCTTTTCCATTGCGGTAGAATGAGAACAAAGCGTGGGTCCTTACATCAGACAGGTCCTGATTCGCCGTATGCCAGCCGTGTGACCTTGCATAGGTGACTTCTCTGTGCTTCTGTTCTGCCATCTGTAAAATTAAGATTATAAGATCAAATGAGAGGAGACTCAAAAAGTACTGAGCATAGTTCCTGGTGAAGGAATATAGAATAAATCCATGCCACTGTTATTCTTGTCCTTAAACCTTCATTATGATACTGGGCATCTGTAGCTTTGGCCAACGTTGTGTTATTTGAAAATCTAAGTGTCCTCGCCTGTGACAAGGAAAGATCTCTCTTTCCCCAGGGCACTTCCCCAGTCCTCCCCTCTCAGCAAATGGCACCACCGCTATGGATCGAATTGTGTCCCCTCCAAATTCGTAGCTTGAAGCGCCACCCGCCAATGCGGCTGTGTTTGGAGATAGAGTTTGTAGGAAGTAATTAAGATCAAATGAGGTTCTGAGATTGGGGCCCCAGCTCAATGGGATTGGTGCCCTTAAAAGAAGAGAAAGAGACACCAGATCTCTCCCTCTCTCTGCCATGTGAGGACATGGTGAGGAGGCGGCTATCTCCAACCCAGCAAGAAAACTCTCACCAGAAACCTATCTTGCTGGACCTTGATCTGAGACTCTCCAGCCGCCAGAAGTGTAAGCACACAAATCTCAGCTGTTTAAGCAACACAACGCATGGTAATTTGTGATGGCAACCCAAGCCGACTAACACAACCCTATGTGAAGAGTTACACAAGCTAGAGCCGCGGGTGTCGTTCTAGACACTTCTAGCTCCCTCCTGATCCCACGCCATCCAGTATCATATTTCATCAATTCTGCCTTTAAGACATTTCTTAAATCTCATTTCCCTTGGTTCTGTGAAGCACCTTTATTATGAACTTTTTATTTATTTATTTATTTATTTATTTATTTATTTATTTATTATGAACTTTTTTAAAGGTCTGTAAGAATAGAGGGGAAAAAATATGAGAAAGCCATGTATTCATGTATGGCTTTAGCCAGTCTCCCATTTCAGAGTATTTTGAAACAAACCCCAGACATCATACAATTTTGCCTATATATATCAGTATATTTCTGTAAAAGATAGGGACTCCTTTTAAAACATGACTCTTACCAGTATCATGCTTAATTTTTTCAACAATCCCTTAAAATATCTAGTCAGGGAACGCCTGGGGAGCTCAGTCAGTTAAGCCACTGCCTTCGGCTCGGGTCACGATCCCAGGGTCTTGGGATCGAGTCCTGTCTCGGGCTCCTTGCTCGGCAGGGAGCCTGCTTCTCCCTCCGCCTGCTCTGCCTGCCGCTCTCCCTGCTTGTGCTCTCTCTCTCTCTCTGACAAATAAATAAATAAAACCTTAAAAAAAATATCCAGTCAGCGTTTATATTTCCATAACTGACCTGGGGCAAAAAAATATTCTTACAGACTGTTTGCTTGAATCGGGATTCAAATAAGATCCATCTGTTGTGATTGTCTGACATGTCTTTTAAATCTCGTTTACTTTTTATGTTCTCCTACATCTTTTTATCTCCATCCAATTTTTAAATTAGTAATTTGGATCATTTGTCCTGGAGAGTTTCACACAGTCTGAATTTTGTTGATTATCTCCTTCTGGTGTGATTTTAACGGGTTCCTATTAAACCAGTGTGTGTATATGTGTGTGTGTGTGTGTGTGTGTGTGTGCTTAGGTATGTGTGCATGTGTGTGTGCATGCACTTGTACGCATATGTGTGTAGGTGTGTGCACACGTGGCTGTGCCTATATGCATGTGTGCACGTGTGTGCACGTGCACCTGTTTGCATATGTGTGTACGTGTGTGCACGCATGGGTGTGCCTAATGCATGTGTGCACGTGTGTGGAGAGAAAAGAGAGAATGTCCTTATATGTCCCCATTTCAGTTGCTCCCACCTTCGCAGGGGGTGAGGAATTAAATATATCTTTATATCTTTTGGTATCTAAAAAGGTTTTTATTTTTGTTCTACTTGCAATCCTTAAATCATGGGTCACTCTTCAGTTTCACTTAGAAAATACTTAAACTCCCACCTCCTGCCACTCATTTTGCTGTTATGAGTTTATTGATTTATTGGTGAAATTCTTTTCGTGTCTCTTCATCTCCATGCATTTCCATCACCCTCATCTCTATCATTTGCTTTTATCCTCTGAACAACTGCAGTGGTCTCCAGACAGATCTCCTTGCATCCAGCAGGTTCCCTGCCATCGAGGTGTCCCCCGGCAGCCAGCCAGACCCTTTCCAAACAGCCGTGTTATCACACTGGCCCGGGTTTCTCTTTGCACATAAAGTACAATGCAAACGTGAAGGCCTCTGAGGTCCTGTGTGACCTGGACCCTACCTAGTGTGCTGAATCCTCCTCAATGCTTCTCTTGTTTTTTCCGGCTCCTCATTCTGGCTTCTCGGTCCCTTGAGCACATCTATGTCCCACATCAGGGCCTCTGTGCCACGTGTGGTCCTCTTCCTGGAACATTCCCACTCAGTGTTCACCTGGGTGACTGCTCCCCTTCCAGGTCCCCATCTGAGTGGCTCTACATCAGTGACAGCTGCCCTTGCCTCTCCCCACTGGATCAGAGCCCCCCAAGCCCCACACTTCTGTCCCACAGCAACCTCTCCTTTACGTCGTGGCCCCTTCATTTTTGTGCACACTTAGTATTTGCCTTTACCACCAGCTTGCAAATTCCACAAGTCAGTAGAAACTTTACTCACGACTTAGCCTCTAGTCCAGCGGTTGGGACACAGTAAATGCTCAATAAAAATGTGAGAATCCATTAATAGAAACGGTGTGCCCGGGGGGTGAAATACAAAGAAGAGAGAGGTGGAAAGGCATGAATTCCAGCCCTTTGCAGTCTTTGGGGAAGAACTTTCTCTGCCCTTGTTTGCTCTGGTAGTAGCAGGGAGGAGTTGGTCATAACAAAACCAGGGGCAGTCAGGCCACGGTCCTGAGCTTAGGGATTATCTTGGGGTCTCGGTTTGAGATCCCCCCAAAAGCTAATTCTGAGATGAAGATTTGAGTGTAAGTAGTTTATTTGGAGGTGAAGGACACTGCAGGAGAGTAGGCGGTGAGACAGAGGAGGGAAACATCAATAAGAGGACTGTCATCACCAGGGGGCGGGAAGGGCTTGGTCCTGTGGAGGTGCTCTGGGAGCCGGGGGAGGAGCCGGGGCATTCATCCACCAATGCCCCTTAGTCACAGGCTGACGGCGGCTCTCGGGTGGCATCTGTTCCCAGGAATGTCTGGGCCCCTCAACAGGTGGCAAAGTTCTATCAGGCAGAGAAGGCCCTCTGGCAAAGGATATGCTGAGGGGGCACGGATAGCGTCCCAGAGACACCTGTCACCGCGCAGAACCGGGCACTGGGGCCGTCAAGAATTACCCAGACACCGTGCCTTCCCCATGCCACAGACAGACGTCCTGACAGAGGCCAGACTGGTGGCCGTGGGAAACACTGAAGGATGAATCCCATCTCAAGCAGCAAAGAGGGCATACATGCAGGAGACCGGGTCGGGAGAATCCACCTGCCGCACCCGCTCGTTCTAGGCGACTTCTGGGTGGGTTAGGGTCTCTGCTAAATGACAGGGGGGCGCTGGGCAGATGGTGATGACCGATTTGCACACGCTTCACCTCCCAAAGCACTCTCTGTGCGTCTGTGTTCCCACCTGGCAACTTCTGGGGAGGTGGGGGCTGGGGACCTGTTGCCCTCATTTACGGACGAGGAAACAGCGCAGAAGGAGAGGTAACTTTGCCAGGTCCCGTCCCCAGCCGCCGAGGGCGGCACCTGACCCTAAGCTCCGGCTTCTTTCTTAGGGATGAGTATCTGCGTGGGTGGGTGAAGTTCTGTGCAGGAAGGTAAATGGGGACAGGGAGGGGAGCAAAGATCACGGCGAGAGTGCTGTGGCAGCTTTTACGAAGCAGCGGGACAGGTGACATTCTGAGGAGCAGCCACAAGATGGCACAGGGACTGCACACAGCTCCTCTGATTTCCTTGGGGGCTGGGGGAAGGGGACCGAGGATGAAAGTTTGCTTAACATGCCTTGAGAGCCATGGTGACTCCTGAAGGGCTGGCAGGGAATAGAGGAGAAAATGCAACAGACAATGAGAAACTCCGCCAAGTACTGTGTGACCATGGGCAAGTTACTTGATCTCTCTGGGCCTCAGCCTCCTCATTCGTAAAATGGCGGTTTGGGACTTAAAGCACAATATTAATACTCTTCCAGTTGTCTCACTGAAGGAGGCAGGACCACTGAGGGACCTTGGAAGCTGAGGTCATCTGCGGCTCACACTGTGGGTCTGGACCAGCTGGAGGCTGGGAGGAGGGTCACAGGTGATCAGAGGAGGACGGGACAATAGTGGTCTAATCGATGGCTTCAGAGCGGGGTCAGGAGGGGACGGGAGAATGGTGGTAGATACACAACAGGAAGTGGGGAGCAAAGAATCAGACACTTAGAGGTATCCTCCTGGGCATAGTTCTCAGTTGAGAGCTTCGGCTAAACCATCTTTCCTTTGCCACCCTCCTGCCCCCACCCCCAGCCCTTGCTGAACCCCCTCCCCCACCTACACACTTCAGAGCTGTCAGCCTGTTTATTTTCTTCCTGGCTGCTATTGCTCATTCCTGCCTCCGCCCCCAGATTGTGCACTCACGAGGGTACGGACTCCATTTTCTCATTAATGCTGAGTCCTTGGTGTTTAGAACGTTCCTGGAATATAGTGGTTGCTCAATAAAAAGCCGCTGAATGAATGCCGAATGGGAGCGGTGACGTAGACAAAGCCCTGGACTGGACCGGGAGTCCTGGACCCGGGGCTCCCCATCGCGGCCACCAATGTGCTGTGTGATTTTCGGGAAACCTCTTCCCCTCTCTGGGCTTCACTTAGCTCACCCTTCAAATGAGGTGTTTGCGTTCCATGATCAAGGATCTTAGAGACTTAGAGACAGCAGCTCCTTCCCTCCCCGTACTCAAGACCCAGGCTTCAGTGAATTCAATCACTGCCCTGTCATGCTTCACCTGCCCCTCAAGGAGACCCCGAGAGCTGACGGAGAAGGACCTTGTCCCCCAAGCAGCCATTCATTCAATGAACATTCCTGGGCGCCTACTGTGTGTGAGGCTTGGTTCTCGGTGCTGAAAGTGTAGGGCAGACCGAGGCAGAGCGCACACTGGCCTCACGGAGCTCTCACGGGGCTCTCACGGTTTAGTGGCAGAGGTAAGAAATCCCGAGTCTTCCTCCTTCATTCCTGACGGTGGGAAAGGCCAAGTCCTAGAGGAAGAAAATTACCTAGGTGTGGAACCCTTAAAAAAGAAGACTTCTTTTTTTTTTTTTTTAAGATTTTGTTTATTTGACAGAGAGAGAGATCACAAGTAGGCAGAGAGGCAGGCAGAGAGAGAGGGGGAAGCAGGGTCCCTGCTGAGCAGAGAGCCCGATGCGGGGCTCGATCCCAGGACCCTGAGATCATGACCTGAGCCGAAGGCAGAGGCTTAACCCACTGAGCCACCCCGGCGCCCAAAAAGAAGACTCGTAATAATAGGAAGATGGGGCCTGTGGGAATGGATGTCTGTGCACCCAGCTCTGGGAAAAATAATGGGCTGGGTGAACCAGACTTTCAGCCCCCCAGCCCCCCCTGGTGCGGCTGTTCGGGCCTGGGCCCCGGGAAACTCAGCCAGGTCTGCCCAGCCTGGAAGCGTGTCCTACCCCACCTGTTCGCCTCGGCAGAACATACTGGCCCCGTGTCCCTTCTCTTCGGTGCCCTGGTTTGTGTCGTGAGATTAATCTGAGTAGGTAGGTAGAGCAGAACCAAGGAGTTTAAGGAACTTACGATTTACCCTTACAAAATAAGAACTTGAATTTATTTACCACAAAAATCCCATAGAAGTAACTCTAATGGTAGAATTCGAGGCCACTGACAGGTTGGGTTTGGGGAGAAAGGTACGAAGTCGGTTCCCCGCGATGACTCCAGCTTCTCCCGGCCCGGGGCCTGAGCGCACAGGTGTCAAAGCTCCTGGAGAACCTTGCCATTCAAAGTGCGGTCAGAAGCCACTGCCTCAGCGCCCCCCAGAGCTTGTTAGAAATGCCGAATCCCGGAGCAAAAGAACCGGGCTCTGTGACTGCGTGCACCCAGGGTCTGGGAGAGGCTGGGCTGGAATGCCCCTTGGTCCCCAGGAAGGATGCCACAGGCTGTCCCAGCTTTAGCTCTCACCATCTCTGCACTCCCTCTGCAGGGACAAGCTATTTACTCGTTAGGAGCCGGGAGAAGGAAAGGCGCGGGGAATTCTGATAAATAAGAAGGTTGTTAGCGTAATGAGCCACGGCAGCTCCGTGAAGGACCTTCCCTTGTGAGACACGGTGGGCTGGCTAATGGGGAGCCCTCCTTAGAGTTCCAAGTTCCCTTTTCATCTGATCTGGTGTGTATTCACCAAGGAAATCAGGCCATGAAACAGCATTTGCGATGTTCCCCTAAAGAAAGATCTATAATCTGTGCGCAAACCCCTTCCCTTTACCCTTCAGACCCACACTCTGCCCTTCTCTCCTTGCAGGGGGGCCGCCCTGTCTGGACTGCATCACCCAGCTCCCTGCCCTCTGCCTTCCGGGGGGGTCCAGCCGACGAGAAGCCCCAGGAAGGGATAGGAAGGCGCCAGGACAAGGAGGTGGGCGCGTGCTCTCCCAGGGCAGCCCCCCAACAGAACTTTGCTTTCCAGCTCCTGCTAACTGCTCCTTCTAGCCCACTCCTTCCCGTCTGGGGGTGTTCGCAGCACCTGCTGGGGCCAGCCCAGGCGGGGTGGCCCTGCTCGTTTCCTGTCCCTAAACCCAGCCTGCACCTTTTTAAACAGTCCCCTGCTCCTCAAATCAGCCGGTGTGAATGAGCCATCTGATCCCGGCCTGACCCCCTCTGCCTGAGAAAGGGCAGGAAGAAAACACGCCACGGTGGGCTGCATCCCGCTTTCCCATCCTTGGATTACCTGTTGGATTCTGACCTTCCAGAGATTCCATTTTCATCGTCCTCAGTCCCCTTGCGCACTTGAGGACTTCAGAGACCGTGGAAGTGTATTTCGTTTCTAAACATTTGTCTCCTCCCGCTTTCCAAGCAGAGGAGGGGCCGCGGGGTGGGCAGAGCGGGAAGAACCCCACTGGAGGGGGTTTATGCTGGCCCCGTGCTAACTCCCCTCACTGCGATCCGTGTGTCCTGTCCCGGCGTGGGGGGCGTTGGCAGCAGACGCTGGAGTTTTGTTCTCCTGGGGGGCGAGACCCTCTGGAAGGCTGTGGAGTAGGGGCTCCCCCCCCGGTGCTGCCCTGCCCCAGCTGCCCCTGCACTGATCAGGGTCCTTTGTCCTCGCTCTGTCCTCGCTCCAACCATGCTGGCCTCCTCCCTGCTGTTCCTCTTACACCAAGCACACCTCTCCCCTCCCCGTGACGCCGGATACCCTTAAGGCTTGTCTACCCCTCTCTGCCTTCAGGTCTCCAGTGAAATACCACCTTCATCAGAAGGCTCATCCCTGACCACCCTACATAACTTGCCTTCCCTCCCCTTGCCTTGTGTACGGTGCGGTGGACATTTTAGCTGTCTACCAGCTCTGCAGGACAGGCTCTGTGTCTGGTTCGCTCACTGCTATATCCCCAATCATCGAGAAGGCACTCAATGCTTGTTCAGTGAATGAATGAACGCTCTCTCTTGGTCACCTTGGGAAGTCAGATTTGCACAAGGCGGGCTGCTCCAAACGTCCGCCAGCACTCAGAAAGGGAGCAACTGGTTCTCCAGGGTTGATGACCTGTGTCCGGGGATGACCTGTGTCCGTCAACTACTTCCGGTGGCCTCAGCTATACTTGCGGCCAGACGCGGGCTCTTCTTCCTGCTCGCCCCTGCCCCCCTGCACTGGTCCCTGTCTGTTGCAGGAAGCCTTGGGGAGCTGAGGGGCATCTCCGGATGTTTAGTCTCTGGCTCTGCCTTATTCAGCTCTACATTGTGTTTCCGCTCTAGGAGCTACGCTTGTGTCCCCAAGCCAGGCACACGTGTCTAATACCCATTAAGAAAGATCCCACCCCTGTGAGAAATACCTAGAACCACTGGAGGAAGCCCCCACTTTCCCTGATGCACTTTCCCTCTGCAAATGCAAACACATTGCCTTAGAGCTGCAGACACAGCCCTGCGGTTTCCTTTGCCAGACCAACAGCATGTCACCCTGCAGAGAGCAGGCAAGGTGGATATAGAAGCACAGGACTAGGAAGTTTGAGGTTGGGGGGAGGGCAGGTGCAGAAGCACGAAGCGAGGGGTGTGGCCCAGGGGGTGGGAACTTTTGTTCTTTTTTTTTTTTTTTTTTAGATTTTATTTATTTATTTGACAGAGAGAGAGAGATCACAAGGAGGCAGAGAGGCAGGCGGAGAGAGGGGGGGAAGCAGGCTCCCCACTGAGCAGAGAGCCCGATGCGGGGCTGGATCCCAGGACCCTGAGATCATGACCTGAGCCGAAGGCAGAGGCTTTAACCCACTGAGCCACCCAGGTGCCCCAGGAACATTTGTTTTAATGGCATCATGGATGAGGGTGGTGGAAGCTGGTGGCGACGGGGAGCCCAAGACAAGGTTCTACTTCACTGTTTTTCCCCGGGAGGGCACTGTGCCCCTCGGCCAACATCTTCACCCCACCACGGCCAGCATCCTCCTTCCCACTGCGCCCTACATGGGAAACCTTATGGTCCGCTACAGCGCTTAGCCGCACTGTGACCCCCACCTGGGGGCAACTCACTTTCCCCTGGGCCTCACGTGCCTCTTTAAGGTAGGGCTATGGTGTGTATTGAACCCTTTAGAGTCTTGACCACATGCTGGGCGCTGCTGGAAACACTTTACAAATATACCTACATTTAGTCCTCACAGTCGCCTACCAAGCCGTACTCTCATCTGCATCTCATCGGTGCAAACGAGGGTACTGAGGCACAGAGAGGTTCACTGACTTGCCCAAGGTTGCACAGAGCCGGTCCGTAGGTGGCTGAGTGGGGACTGGCAGCCGGGCTATCAGGACCCCAAGTTCTGGCTCTACCTACACTGTACTACCCTCATCACCACGAGCCTGTCTGGCTCAGAGAACCAGCTCTCGGCTAGACGGTCCCTAATACTTTCCCTTGGCACCTGCTCAGTCTCCCCGGGACAGAGAGCTCAGCGCGCCCCCGCCACCGTCTCCCCTGGGGAAGAGAGAGGGGGAGAGGCTGGGGCCACAGATACTTGATATGGAAAAGACCCCCTAGGTCGTGGAGTGGGTACCCCCGGGAAGATGTGATGGCAGGAAAACCCCGCCTGGTAATTTCATGCTCCGGCTGAGGGCATGAGCTGGAGATGGGAGCAAGTTGAAATTAGAAGGGAATTTATTTAGGGCCTTTAAACATTTCTGCACTCAGGGGCCTCGAGAGAACCACAGATCATCCCCTCCACAGCCTGCATGGGAGCCACGCAGTGACACATCAGGACCCTGGGCCACCCCAGCACATGGTGGGGGAGGAGAAGGCTGCACCCCGCTCCCCGCCCCCGCCTCACCCCAGAAGGTCTCTGCTGGTGTGTCCCGGGGCTCGAGGAGGGGCCGCACCTCCCCATCTGCCCTGCCTGGTGCCTCAGACAAAAGACATGAGGGGCAGTGGCTGGTGTCCTCTTGCTCGTCCTGTGCCCCAGGGGAGGGCTAAGCAGAGGACAAGGCTTCTCCCTGCGTTCCCTGAGTCCGTCACAGTGGGCCGGGCCTTAGCAGCCTCTTCCCAGCCTGGGCTCACTTTTCCTACTAGGTAGTGTTGCCTCACGAATTTCTCTAAGCTTCCCTCAAAGGGTCCAGGAACCGCTTTGTAATATCTCCAAGGAGGAAATGAAAAAAGAGCACAGTACTGTGCATAGTTACCAGCCTGGGCTCTGGAGCCAGACCGCCCGCGTTCAAATCCCAGCTCCTCCACTCACCGGCTGGGCAACCTTGGGCCAGTTACTTCTCTGGGCCTCAGCTTCTATACCCGTAAAAGTATGGATAGTGATAAGAGCCATCCACGAGGGAGGTTGTGAGGATGAAATGTGCTAAGACAAAAGTGCCCCCATAGGCCCCTGACACACAGGGAGGGGTCGACAAGGGTTACCTATTATTTTTTTCTGTCTATATAACAGCTTCTCCAGGGGATCCCGCTGGAGGTTGGAGAGCCACCGTTGGACTGATGAGTGAGTATGACCGTAAAGCTCCGGTCCCCGACCTCCTCAGGGAAGGTCCTGGAAAGATGGTGGGTCTACCATCTAATTGCCCATCCTTTCATATATTCATCCATTGTATGTTCATTCATTTGACATCTTTCAAGCACCCGTGAGCCAGCTGGGGATGAAGGGATGATGGACAGGTTGTCATTGCTGTTCAGTGCTCACACTCAGGGTCCGGGCTCACTTTCCTTCCCACCTGACCTGGGGGCCGCAGCTCTCCATCCAGAGAAAAGACAGCCATGCCATCGACTATTTACAGCTGGGCGCAGGCAGTGCTCATGGAAGCATGCAAGCTACCGTAGAGAGGAGAGGGCTGTGCCTACAGCTGGGGGCATCCGGGGGGCCGGCGCGATCAGGGAACGCACCTCCAAGGGCCGATTTTTGAAACCCGTATGACAGTTCAGGATTTGGGGGGCACTTATTGATGTGGGAATCACGGGGTTAATTTCCAAGTGTGGGCTCTGGAGCCAGAAGGCCTGGATGCACCTACGGACTTCTCACGTCCTGGCTCTGCATCATTTCACCTGTCTGTGCCTCTGTTTTCTCATCTGTGAAATGGGGATAATAGTGGTACCTTCCTTAGAGGGTTATTGCAAGGACGTATGAGTTTATAAATGCAAAGCTTTGCATGGAGTGCTCGGCACTTGGTGAACGCTGCCTGCGTTGAAACTACCGCCATAACGATCAGGACTGCTTTTAACTGTAAATACTGAAAATCCAACTAGTAGTGGCATAGACGAGTAAGGAGGTTATTTGTGCTCCGCACCCGGAAACTCGAGGGCAGGAGGCATGGTGAGTAGCCTCTCATATTGCTCCCGGTGACCCTGGTCCTCATTCATGGGGTGGCCCCACTCCTCATTCTTGCCACGGCGCCCCTTCCGTGACGCACCCTTCCTAGGGTGAAGCTAGGAAAAGGCTGTGCCTTCCATCTTGGGAGCTCTCTGGCCCGCCCTCAGGCCACTAGCTGCCATGCCGTGAGGACACTCGGGCAGCCCGTGGAAAGGCCCACGTCACGGGAAGCCGGCTGCCAGAAAGAAACCACACCAGTGAGTTTGGAAGCTGATTCTTCAGCTCTGTCAGGCCTTGAGATGATGGTAGCCCTCATAGCTTGACTATAGCCTCATGAGAAACCCTGATTCAGAGGCACCCAGAGAAGCTCTGCCCAGATTTATGAATCACAGAAACTGTGAGTGTGTGTTTTTTTAACCCACTAAATCTGGGGGTGCTTTATTGTGCGGCAGTAGATAACTTATAGAGAGGCCACCCAGGGCTTGTATGGTGGCTCAGTGTGGTCTCAGTGTT
>CM052886.1:98565259-98591521 GCA_028534135.1 Potos flavus
ATAGCTTGACTATAGCCTCATGAGAAACCCTGATTCAGAGGCACCCAGAGAAGCTCTGCCCAGATTTATGAATCACAGAAACTGTGAGTGTGTGTTTTTTTAACCCACTAAATCTGGGGGTGCTTTATTGTGCGGCAGTAGATAACTTATAGAGAGGCCACCCAGGGCTTGTATGGTGGCTCAGTGTGGTCTCAGTGTTGCCATCAGAGACCCAGGCCCCTTCTGTCTTTCCTCTCTTCCTCCGTAGCTTGAGGCCTTCCTCCTCAGGGTTACAAGATCACTGCTGTGTATCCGGATGTCACATCTGCATACTGAGAAAGAAGAAGGCCTAAAACCAGACAGGGGCAGACCCGCTGGGCCTGTCCCTTTCACAGAATCTTTCCCAGGAAAGCTACCCAACAGCCTCCAAATACATCACATTGGTTGGAAGACCCCCATGGCCACCCTGATCTCACAGTGAATGCAAAGGTAGACCAGATGACCTCTCAGGTTTCAGTATACCAAAGTCCTACTCCAGAACCCAATAAGGGCTATTCGGGCTGTGAGAGAGAAGGTGAGTCCCTTGAAGTTAGTGACTGTCTAACTCAGCTGTGATTCCCAGGGCCTAACCCAGCGCCTCAGTAGTAGGTACCCAAATAAGGGTTATTGAATGAATGAACTAGGTGATAAGACTTCAAAAGCAGGGATTGTATCTTCCTTGTGTTTATACCCCTGAGGCTTGGCATGCTGCTAGCGCACTGAGGGCAGGGACTGTGCCTTGCTTTTTTGTGCAGCTCAGTGCCTGGCCCAGTGCCTGGGACACAGAGAGACATGCTTCAGGGTTTGCTGAATGGTTTAACCCTCTGGCTGACCGAGAGCTCTGGTGTCTTGTCTCCTCCCTCAGGAGACTTGCTTGACCTTATGGTGCAGTCTTCATCTGAAATGGGAACCAGGAGCCTCACCCTCTTGTGGGGGAACGGGCCTGCTTGCCCCTCCAGTGGGCCTGCCCTTTCCCGGCTGGGATTGTCTCGGCCTGCAAACAGGAAGATGATCAGCAGCCTACTCCTGGCTACCTCTGGCTCTGCCCTGGGGGATTTCCCCCTCAGCTGGGGAAAGAGAGGCCTGGGTCCTCATCCAGGCAGCCTTCACTGTGCTCTCTGTGGACTCCAGAGCCCAGTGCTGGGGAGGTGCGGGGACAGGGGCCCCCGGTTCAAAGGAAGGTCCTTTCCAGGAGGCAATCCAAGGAGCTGCTCTGGCGGTGATACCTCAGTTGGGGCACATGTAGATATGCTCAGAGATGTCCTAGCAGCAAAGCCCCCAATGCCCTTTACTCCCTGAAACCCATGTCATTCTCATGTCTGGAAATGCCCATGACCCCTTCCAATCTGCTTTCTAATCTGACCCCACCCAAAAAAGGGGGGAAGTTGGCTTCTGAGTAGAACTGGTCCTTGAAAAAGGTTTCCATGTCAAGAGATGTTGGACAGACCCAAGGAAGGTTCCAGGGACCCGTCACTAGAGAATCATTCATAGAGCCACCATGGATCCTTTTCCCTGGACGTCCACAAAACAGGAAGAAATTTTCAGCTCCTTAGAATGCAAGGGAACACACACGGTGAGGTCCAGACAACCCTTCCCCCATGGCCCTCTGTCCCCAAGTGCCCGATGTTTTTATTCTTTGGCGGAATAGTCACTGTTGAGGAGCATCCTGAATCCAGAATGCTCTGTCGCATCACGAATCCCGCAGCACTGTAGAGATGGTAGCCTACAAACCCCCTTCTAGAAGGCAAGGGCTATTCGGTGTTCATTCTGTGGCCTCAATGCTTAGGGAGCTCTCACTAAGTGTTAAGCACATGAATGAATGAACAAGTAGACGGTGGTGTCCTAGGAGACATTCAGATCCATCCCCTTGCTTTGCAAATGAGTTAATAAGGCTCTGAGTTGTCAAATGAAGGTCCGTATCACCATCAGCTAATTGGGAGAATAAGTAGATTTTTATATGTGTGCTAAGTCAGGCGCCCTATCAAGTGAGTGTGAAAAAGGGAGTGCATGCTCGGAGACACACCTGACCACGGCAGTACATTACGAAATTAACAAGGAAATGAACTTGTTGCCGTACACTTTGGAGACTCTTCCTCATCGGCAGGTTTAATATTCATAACTTGTGTGTTACGTATCACCACCTCCATGTAGCGATAAAGAAACTGGGGCTCCGATAATACCGTGATGGGTGTGGGCAACCTGGAAAGCTGGTGCCTACAATCTACTGGTCCTGGTCTGGGGGACAGAAACCGAATCACATGCACGGTGCTTGCTTCCTGTTGGTGCCGGCACAAATTCCCACAAACCTGGTGACTGAAAATAACACGATCAGCGTAGGGTTCTGGAGAAGTCTGCAATCAAGGCGCCAGGGGGCTGTGTTCCTCTTGGAATCTCTGGCGAGAATGTGCGTCCTTGCATTTTGAGCTTCTAGGGAAGCCCTGACTCTTGCCCCTTCCCTCCTACCCTCTCTCCTACTCCCACTCTGACCTTCCTGCCTCCCTCTTTGAGGGCACATATTGCCTGGAGCACTGGGTGCGATGCATAAACAATGGATCTTGGAACACTGAGAAAACAAACTAACAAAAAAAGAAACTTTGGGATCCTTTTGGGCCCGCCTTGATAATCCTTCCTCTCTTCCCTCCCTCCCTCCTTTCAGTCTTTCTTTTTTAGGGATAATTGAAATCAGCTGGGGAGCAACTTTCACCTCAAGATCCCCAAGGAGCTTGAGGCTCACTACCCAGAACTTACCTTACACATATTAGTGGATGTATCTCTGGACACACCAGATTCATCCATGTTCTTCCCAGCCATCCAGATTGGCGAGGTCCAGAACGGTGAAAAGGGGAAGGAAGGAGGGAAGGAAAGAAGGGAGGGAGGGAGGGAAGGGAAGGAGGGAGGATAAAAAGCACAGTGCACTGCGGGAGCGCGGAGACCCTGCAGCCCGCTCGCACGCACACGATGGATACCACCCTGCCCATCATTTATTTAACAAAACTTGATTGGGCACCTGGTGCTGTGCTGGGCACTATGGGTGAAACCAAGATAAATAATAGATGAGACGTGCCCTCAGGGTGCCTTCAGTCTAGCAGGGACGTGCGGATCTGAACACAGCTAATTTTCGCTCAGGGAGAAGGGAAGACAGTAGCACCCCCTAGAGAGAAGCATGGATCCCAGCCCCAGGGCTCCAGGCGAGCAAGTGGGCACTTTGTCATTATTGATTGGTTTTGCGGGGATGGTGATGGAGTGAGAAGAAGTGGGGAGGGGAGGGCGGGTCTGCATTTCCTGCCCCACCCGTGGCCCACTCCCTCGGGAAGGGACCTGGTGGCAGCACTCAGTGGCCAGTGGGCAAGTACTGTACTGATCGAGGGTCTCCGGGGAGGCAGACCCTGGCTGGCTGGGGACAATAAGTTCCCTCAACAGCCCCTTGCGTTGTTCCCAGGCCATC
The DNA here is from genome assembly GCA_028534135.1 of Potos flavus. NCBI lineage: Eukaryota > Metazoa > Chordata > Mammalia > Carnivora > Procyonidae > Potos > Potos flavus. The sequence goes on from CM052886.1 coordinate 98,568,723, forward strand.
CGCTTCCCGTCTTGGTGCCTGAGCTGTTTCTGTGCTGGGAGTGTTCATGGGCACACACTTACCCAGAGGTGTGCGCACCACACTCACAGACACATGCAACGCACACTGTGTGTCACTGCTATCACTAGGATGTGATAACTGCAGCCTGAACACAGTGCCCTCAGGGCTGCCTCTGTCACCACCCTCACCCCCCCCCCACCCTGGCCGCCCCCTCCACCCACTCCCTCTGGTGGGGGCGGGGCACACCTCCGCACCTGCCTTCCTGTCCTGTTCCCTCTGAGAGCCCAGGCGCCTCTCACGGCTTCCCTCTACCTCCTCCTTTCATCTCCATTTGTTCTCTCTCTGTCTATTCAGTCGGCCTCTGCCTCTCTCTCCACTCCTCCCCGGAGTGCTGTGTGTGTGCGCACGTGCGCGTGAGTAAGAGAGAGAGAAAGGACAGAGGGAGACCATTCCTTTCCGGAGTTTTCCTCTTTGATTGAGCTATATTTCCCGCTAAAGAATCACAAATGCAGCAGAGCCCATTTCCTTCGCCCCGAGGATGCAAGATGCATAAATCCTGGCGGGATGGGGCCAGGAGAGCTGAATGAGGCAACAAAACCCTGCCCGCTCGCCCGAGGGCGAGGGCGTGGGGCTTCCCCATACACCGCTGCCTCTGCTCTACACTGATTAGCTTTTGCTTGTCCTAGGGCCACATCTTAGCATCACAGGGACAAAGCACAGGGCAGCTCTGGGCAATGCTGATGCCTCCTGGCCTAGGCAGGGCTGGAATTGCCTTGTCCTTGAGGAGGTCACAAATCAACATGGAGGATGAAGGTTGGCCAAGAGGCTGGCAGGGCTCTGGGTCCTGGTGGGGTGGGCCTGAGGACCAGGGAGGGGGAAAAGGCACTTTTCATTCCTCTAGGCCCTGTATCTGTGCATCTACTTAAATTACTTGCCTGAAACAGTCCTTGCCACACCTCTGAGAAGTCTGTGTGGATTACTGTGGGACTGGAAGGAAGCTGATAAGGCCCAGAGAGGTTAGACAGCACTCCTGAGGCTACACAGCGACCGGGTCATCTGGTAGACTCAATTCCAGATCTGCCTTACTCTTTCACCACTCAAAGCACAGGTGGTTTCCTGGGAAGGGAGATGCTACCGCTTGGTACCTGGGCGCAAACTTTGCACATTGGCCCCAGTGAGGTGAAATCTCCTAAATAAATTCATTCTCTTTGCTGGAGGCTGGGGCTTTGAGAGGTCCAATGGTGCTCAGGCTTTCGATTGTCTGCCCAAGGCTATGGGTTTTAGAAACCAGATCCTGAAACCTTTTCCCTCATAAGGAAACTCTCTGCACTAAGCTTCAGACTTTTTCATCAGAATATGCATGATAATTTATCTGCTTTCTTTAATTTATGCAGAGACATCAGAGTTTTCAATTTACGCAAAGGTATATCAGAGGCTATTATGCCTTTCCCTCACACGATGGCTTTCTATGCACACTTGTAAGAAAGTCTGCTTGACCCGGGTGCAGGGCGCAGCCCTCAACCAATAAAGGATTGGAGGGTGATTATCCCAGCTTTCTCACCTCTCTGGAGGACAACCCCGAAGCATCAGCTACATCTCCCAGAGGTCCCCCCTGAGGGGAAGGCCTGGCATTCCCAGTATAACCTGCTCTCTGGAGTGCCCCGTGCTGGCTTTCCCCATTCCTACTCTGCATCGGGTTCTCCTGAGATCAACGCCATATAATCCATAGGTCCTTGAACTGGGTTCTAGTTCTGGGGGAACTCAACCAGGACAGTCGCACTGAGGACGAAGGGAGCCAGAACTCAAACCCGGGTCTGTCTGACTCCAAAGCCCACACACCCCATCATTATCTCGCATATCTGTGTCTCATCTGTTTACTGTATATACGGCAGACATGCATTACATCAAATCTACTCCTTCTTTGAGGGTTTAGGAGGCACTTAATACAGTTGTAAGAAACCCTCATTTCCTTTTTGTATTGCAGGTGCTTTCAGGTATTGGTTTATAGGCTGCTCACAAGCTAACCAAGTTTCACTGAGTCTCTCTGCTCGTTAACTAACCAGTCTCACCCTCCAGGCAAGAGAAGGAAGCTTCTTCCTGGTCCCGGCCCTGCTCAATTGTAGATGGCCCAGAAGGACACACCTACTTACCTCCAAGCATGTTAAGCAGCTTTCTTAGGCTTGTAGGAAATGGAAGTAAAACAGTACAGAGAAAAAGAACTGAGAAGTGTTTGTTTGCTCCTCTTGCAGAGGAGACAAGTTAGAGGGGCGGGGTATGGGAGGTGTTGGCCAAAATACAATTTCCTAAAAGCACATGGCACATTGTTGACTCACATTTTCATCAATGTTGACTCCCTTGAAGTTGGGGCAAGTATCTTCCTGCTTCTCCGAGACTCTTTCCTTTTACCCAACATTTGCAATAGGTTCTGGGTGGGAACATGCACCTTCCCTATTGGGGTTTGCCTGGCAATTTCTCAGGGGCCACGGACAGTTACCCCAGGTGGTTGGGCGGCCTCTGGTTCAAGGGCTCAAGGCTCAACGAATATTTAGAAATTTGACCTGGGGAAGTGGTTGCCCAGGGAGGTCAAGGTCAATGGTGGAATGAGGAGAGGAAGTGATACCTGGAGTAGAATTCATATTAACTACTTGTTATCCTTATTGGCCATGACCTATCCTCTGCTGGGATACTTGAAAAGACACGCACATATACACACACACCGATGAATACGGGTGGATTTGTCTTAGGTCTCACTTACAGGATGAGGCTTTCTCTTCCCCCTTGCTATTTTATTCCACATTTTCAGGCATTTTCCCTAATGAAACTATCAGGCAGAACTAATCCAAACATCGGCTTAATTAATCAACATTTGGCAGTCTATAACTACACGCTCCAGTCCAAATTGCTTGTGACAACTTTCTTAATACAATACCAAAACATCTACAGGGAAGAAGTGGCTCTGTCGGCTGGCTGGAGAGCACAGATCTTCAATTTATCTAATATATTTTAATAAAGTTGCAATAAACCTTCAGTCCTCCAGGTATGACGGGGAGCATTTTGCCACCAGAAAATGTCATTATTTTATTTTTATCTTAGTTGAGAAAACATAAAATGCCCTTGTGAAATAGATGTGCTCTCACCAAGAGCTGCCCCTGGTAGAGGGTGAGTTCATGCCCCAAGGGTTCCTTTAGGTCAAGTGTTCAGACCAACAGAGCCCCTGGGGGCTGGTGCTCCAGGTAGCCAAGAAAGTAAATGCAGCCAGAATCCTTCTAGAAGCTATGATTCTCTTTTAGAGACTGACCTTCCAATAGGAAGAAGAATCAGAATAAGAATGATAATTTTTCCCATTTATTTACTACCTCAAGGTTCACAGAATACTTTCATGCACCTCGTCTCATTTGGTCTTATAATATCCCTGGGATGTAGGTAAAGAAAGAATTCGTTCCTTCCTGTCTCATTCCTTTATTCAACACCGGTACGCCTTAAATACCTACTGGTGCTAGGAGCCGGGCTATTCATTAGAGACTCAGGGGTCAACGAGATAGACTCGGGTAAGCAAGGTAGACGTGATCCTGCTCCGCTAGCCGTCTGAATTTATCCGTCCGGGTCTCCTACTGCAGGCTGACCTGCAGGGACTATATGGCCTGGAGTACCTGGCTTCCTCCTTCCGGTTAGATTGGGCCAATGAGAGGCAGGACACTGGAGGTGAGAGATGGTAGAGGCTGAGGTGCTCATCCCCCCAGCTCTCTCCCTGCCTGCCGGGCTGTAGACTGGCAGGGTTTGCTTTCCTCTGACCGAGGCCAGCTCTCATTTCCCCTAAGCAAAACCACAGGTCTCTCAGATTCTAGCACCCACTCTCTCCTCTTGTCCCTACAGGCCTAGGAGAAGTAAGGGCTTCACACTCTTGCTACCCCAAATTCTCAAAGTCAATCACCCCACCAGAAAACACCAGTTTCCTGCAGGACTCTGAGCGTTACGTGTAACTTCATATAACTTAGAGGCTGGTGGCCATTAACCAAATAATTGCACAAGTAATTAATTGCAATCGTGATACGTGCTACAAAAGATGGGTGCAATGTTGTATGAAAGTATGTAAGCAGCATCTGACTTCCTCTAGGCAATCAGAAATCATTTCCCTGTGAGGGTGGTATTTAAGGGAATGAGGAGGAGTAGCTATGAGGATTTTAGGTTGGGTGGGGTGTGCGGTGTTCCAGGCAGAAGGAATGATATGTTTGAAGTCCCGAAGGCTAGAAAAACTTTTGTTTTAGAAAGAAGTTGGGAGGGCCACTGATATAAGTGGCCTTTAAAAAGGCCAGATGTGATCACGGCTGAAAGCCCCTCTGGGTCAAGGGAAAGGAGAGGAGGGCAGAAGGAGACAGATGACTCCAGCTGGGATTTAGGGCTGGGATGAGGGCACAGAAGTGAGACACTAGGGCACAATATAGAGAGAAGTGTTCACTCTCAGGACCATGCAGGTAGAGAAGCGGCCCTGACAGTGATGTCTCCTTAAATTTCGTACCCTAGGTACCTGACTTGCTTCACCCTAGTCCCGGCCTTACATAGGGAATTCTGAAAACGACACCAGGAAAGGTAGAGTCCTGGGGTGAAAATGAGGACAAAAACAACAAAAAAAAAAGGTGGCCTGAGCAGAGGGGCATGTTTAAATGGAGATAAATTCAAGGGGGAAAAAAACAACAACAAAAAGTGGGTTTGAAGCAAGGGAATGAGTGCTGAAATTCAGAAGGCATGGGGGAGACAGAAGAGGGGGCGATGCTCTACCTAGCTGGTAGGGTAGATCTGGGCTCACTCTCCTAAGACATCTGTAACCTTGTCTGTGTGGGGGAGGGAGTTGCGAAGGGCACTGAGCCTGAGCAGGCATGTTCCCCTTGGCCGTGGCCAGGAGCATTTATAGGCAATTTCTCTTTCCTGCTTATAGCTTGTAAGCAACAGAGCTGGTACTAGAATCCAGAGCTCTTTTTCTTTTTTTTAAAAGATTTTATGTATTTATTTGACAGCGAGAGGGAGATCACAAGTAGGTAGAGAAGCAGGCAGAGAGAGAGAGGGGGAAGCAGGCTCCCTGCTGAGCAGAGAACGATGAGGGGCTCGATCCCAGGACCCTGAGATCATGACCTGAGCCGAAGGCAGAGGCTTAACCCACTGAGCCACCCAGGCGCCCCTAGAATCCAGAGCTCTCGACACACGGGCTAGCGTTCTGGCTAAAAGTACTATCAGTAGCAATGGCCTGAGATCCCAAGCAATTCCCTTTCCTGTGCATCTCACATGGGTGCCCTGACAGCCTGGGCCTTCCAGCTGCAGTTTCACCAACTGTGAAGGTAAAGGGAAGAGACCACACACAGGACCACCCCACTTTTGGCATCAATTTCAAGTTGGGGGGGGTGTCCCCAAACCACACTCCTTTTTGATGATTTACTAGGAGAAGTCAGAGAACTTACTCACAGCTGTTGTACTCATGGTTATAATTAAAGGAAAGGATACAGATTTAAACCAGCCAAGGGACAGAGGACACAAGTTCAGGGAAGGGACCAAAAGTGGAGTTCCCACTGTCTTCCCCCCCATGAACTTGTAGCCAGCATTACTTCTCTGCTATCCATGTGTGACAAGACATCTGAAGTATTGACAACCAGGAAAGCGCAACGAAGCCTTGGAGTCCAGAGTTCTTACTGGGGCTCCATCACACACTGCCTGTGAAGCTGACCTTGTTTCCAGCCCTTAGGAGGTACGACTGATACCACATGGCCCAGAGCCCCCATCATAAATCTCACACTGTTACACTGTCCGTTGGTCAAAGGTCCCAGCAAACAGAGACATTGCTCTCAGACATGACATTCCGAGGACTAGTAGCCAAAGGCAAAGGCCAGACCTTTCCTTGTGTAAAGCTAATTCTTCACTGCACATTAGCCCTTGTGGAAGACCTCTGTGTATCTGCCAACAGCTCTCCGGGTCTATGGGAAGCCTTGTTTAGACTGTAAACCCATAGCCCAGCAGGCTTGCATCAGTTTCTCAGATGGTAGACAAAGGACCTAAGGATACTTAATCCAATTTTTAAGAACATAATTACTGTTTTGTTTTATTATAAAATTAACAAATGCACATAGTAAATTTTTCTGACAATACAGAAATGTATAATATAGAAAGTTCCCCATCATACAACATGATCCAGAAGTGTATATAAAAGAGAAAGTTCCCCATAATTCAAGAAATAACTGTTCCTAAAAATTTAGTTTACATTTTTCCATTTTTTCATGCATATTTTAACATATAAATATGTAATTACTTTTAACAAAAATGATATACTATATATAGTGTTCTGCAGCTTGCTTTTCTTCTTAACGCTATATCATAGATATGACATGGAAATGTCACCACATATAAATGAACCTCATTTTTTCAACGGTTGAATTGTATTCCAATGTGAATGTACCAGTTTGTTTAATGGCTGAATAATATTCCTGTGTAAGTGTACAATTTATTTAACCAATTGTTGATTGATAGGTATGTGGGTTACTGCCAATTTTTTTCTATGGCAAACAATGCCGCAATGAACATCCTTGTACATATGTAATTGGGCCCTGTGCTAAAATTCCTGTAGGGCAAACTCTTCAAAGAGGAATTTCTGGATTAAAGGATGTGTGCATTTTGCAATTTGCCAAATTGTACTCTGAAAAGCTCATCCAATTTATACCATATTAGCAATGTATGGGAGTGCTGGATTTGTGCCCTCTTTGCCAACTGGCTGTTATTAATCCTTTACATAAATCCAAATATTTAAAGTAAAACCAGCATTATGCTTCTCATTCCTAGAGCTGGATGGCTGCCCACTTACCCCTCAGTGTCCCCACTGGGGGACAGCTTTCTTAGCCCCAGTCCCAACCTGTAAGGATTGGGTGGTAGGGAATGCGTGGCCCAAGAAAGCTGAACTCTGGAGGAAAGCAGTCAAATGGGGACTGATTTAATGTTTTGTTCATGTAGACACTTCGTTTGAGGTTGAACATTTGAAATTTACTCCCCTGGATATGCCTAATGCCCCACGGTTTTCCCCTAAGTTAGATGTATTAGCTTTCTATTGTCACATAGCAAATTAGCAGAAATTTAGTAACTTAAGAAACCATGAATCTATTATCTCACAGTTTCTATAGGTCGGCAGTCCAGGAATGGTGCCACAGCTGGGTTCTTTGTTTAGGATCTCACCAGGCTGAAAGCAAGATGTGGCAGGGGCTGCAAGCCCGTCTGAAGCTGGGGCTGGTCACTTGTGGTCTCACGACTGAAGTGTCTGTTTTCTTGCTGGCTGTGGGATCAGAATGGATCTCAGATCCTAAAGGCCACCCTCAGGTCCCTTCATGGGGGCCTCTCACAACATGGCGACCTCCTTGAGAGCCAACAGGAGGGTTTTGCCCTGGTCTACCATGACAGAGTCTTATCTAAACTAACAGTAATCACAGGAGTGAGTATCTCATCATATGCCCAGGTCCCACGCACACTCAAGGGGAAGGGATTATGCAGGGGTGCAGAGCAGGGGGTGGGAGTCTTGGAGGCCAGCTTGGATTTCTGCCTACCGCCTTAGCTAACATGTGAATGGATGGATTCTGTGTGCACTGGGCTCAGGGGAGGGCCTGGGAGAGCTGCAATCCCAGGTGGACTGCCCTTTGGCAGGTTAATTCTAGTCCTCTTCTGTTTTTTTCTTTTATGCGGTTACAGTGGAATGTTCCTGATGGGCCATCCAATAGTACCATGAGGGGTGTCTGCTGGATCTCACCTCCCTTTTTCTGCCTTGTCCCTTCACTTAAAGGGATGGGTTCAGGTAGCTATGATTATTCTACAAATGGAGTGGGCGACAGACCAAAACAGAGCAATCGATGTCCCCCTTCTGAAAATCTGGAATGAGGATTAAAGATATGCGTTAGTTGCAGGAGGTACTGAAGCTGGGAGGATCTGGAGCTCATCCAGGGGCAGCAACTTTATGCCACCTGCACGGAGAAGAAGGAATTCAATCAGGAGAGAAAAACTAAAGACTGAAAGTAACATGCGAAGAGAAGTAATGATGGGGTGACCAATTCACATGGTTTTCGTGGGACTGAGGGGGCTCCCAGGGCACAGCACTATCAGTTTTAAAAGCAGAAAGTTTCTGCCCAACCAGGATGAGTTGGTCATCCTCAGTAAAGAAGAGAGACCGGTGGCCCTGGACAGGGACAGAGAAGCTTCCTTGAATCCTGATGCTCCCAGCCCTGGGAGAAGCCTGGCTAGGTTTCTTGCCCTGATCCCATGGACCACCCCATAACCTCCCAATGCCTTTCTGTTTAAACTGGCCTGGAAGTTTAACTTCTGGGAAGACCATACTCAGCCTCCCTTGTCATCGGAGTGGCCCCATGTGACTGGATCGTCTTCAGGGAGGAGATGAGCAGATGGGATGTGTCATTTCTAGTCCCAGGCAGTTAACCCTGAGCGTGTGAGTTGCATTCAGGCTTTCCCCCACCCTGTGGCTGTAAGGGAGCAACGCTGGGATGGCTGTGTTGAGGAAGGCGCTGCTCAATCCTGATCACAGGCGGAGAGCTGCCAAGGAGAGCTGCTGGACCTCAGAGGGCTTTGCATGAATGAGAAATCAAACTTTTTACATTAAGCCACTGAGATGTCAGGGCTTATTCGTCTCCCCAGCAGAGTTTTCTGACTACTACAGTGGGTTTCTTTTACTCTCGACCAGAAAAGGTTTCTACTAAGACAGCTCAGGTCACCATTATCCTCTGTTTTAGAATGCCTAAGAAGGTTCTTATTTTGCTGACTAGAACAATCAGAGATGCTGACCAGTCCACACCCAGGGCCAGAGTGCAGAACAGAGGCTGAGGGGTGAAAGCTGGCTTTGCTAAGGTTTCTACTCCTCTGAGCCAACTTTAAGCCCATCGGAAGATAACAGACATGAGGATCTAAGCAGACAGCTCCTATGACCAGAGCAGGGCAGTCAACAAGGCACCTCCACTGCACTTGGGCCAACAGACCAGGGTCCGGGGTCTGAGGACTGGGCCAGGCAAAGGTGGACACTTGGAGACAGACGCACCTGGCAGCAGGAATCCTAGGTACTCACCTGCCCAGTACCTGCTTAGGGAAGGTGGAACTTAATTTCCAGATCATAATACTTTTATCAGATAAACTCCTAGAAACATGTACATTACAAAAACTGACTCAAGAAGAAATAGAAGATCTGGGGCACTTGGGTGGCTCAGTCATTAAGTGTCTGTCTTTGGCTCAGGTCATGATCCCAGAGTCCCGGGATCGAGCCCTGCATCGGGCTCCCTGCTCAGCGGGACGCCTGCTTCTCCCTCTCCCTCTGCCTCTGCTTGTGTTCCTTCTCTCACTGTGCCTCTCTCTGTCAAATAAATAAATAAAATCTTTAAAAAGAAAGAAATATAAGATCTAAACAGACCTATAACAAACAAAGAGATTGAATCAGTAATTAAAAACAAACAAAAACAAAAAAACTTCCAGTAAAGAAAAGTCCCGGAATGGATACTTCACTTGTGAATTCTACAAACATTTTTTTTAAAGATTTTATTTATTTATCTGATAGAGAGAGAGAGAGAGCAAACAAGCAGAGGGAGCAGCAGAGGGAGAGAGAGAGAGATGCAGGTTTTCCGCGGAGCAGGGAGCCCGATGTGGGGCTCGATTCCAGGACCCGGGGATCATCATGACCTCAGCTGAAGGCAGACACTTAACCGGCTGAGCCACCCAGGCGCCCCTCCACAAACATTTAAAGAAGGATCAACACTAATTCTTCTCAAACTCTTCCCCCAAAAAAAAATCAAAGAGGAAGAGAAAGAGGAATTGAGGAGGCAGTAATACTTCCTAACTCACCCTATGAAGCTGGTACTCGCCCCATACCAAAGGCAGACAAAGTCAGCCAGCGTTCCAGTAGCGGGAGCTCACACCCGCAGTCTGCTGGGTGAAATGGAGACCCTGGGCTGGAGGGGCACCTGGGACGATCAGCTCTGGATCCCCCAGGTCCCCCACCAAGGGCCCTGTCTTTCCTGCAGGATGACCCTACAACCTCCCTCTGCTTCTCTTGGTCCCCCAACCCACTATCTCACCCACTCAGCAACAGGCATGCATCATATGGGTCGACATTCCTGTTGCTGTTCTGGCTTCTCCTTATCCTATTCAGTCCTTCCCACACGATGCACACAAATCACCTGGGGTCTTGTTCAAATGGAGACTGGTTTAGTCACTACAGGTTAGGGTCTGAGACTCTGCATTTCTTTTATTTATTTATTTTTTAAATTAACATATAACATGCTATTTGCCCCAGGGGTACAGGTCTGTGAATCATCAGGCTTACACATTTCACAGCAACCACCATAGCACATATACCCCCCCAAGGTCCATCACTCAGCCCCCCTATTCCTACCCCCCTACCCCCCAGCGACCCTCAGTTTATGTGAGACTCTGCATTTCTAACAAACCCCGAAGGAATGTCTATGCTTCCATCCTAGGGCAAGATTTTGGGGATTGAGGGTCTACAACACCCATCCCAGAAATGACTTTTGACCCCAATTTACATGGCTGTCTCATGGAATTCTGGGTAAGTCATCCCTAGCTAGGGAACCCTGGATAGCAAGACTGTTGAACCTGTGCCAAGGGAGAATCAGGATCCTGTCTTCATCAGGGCAGAGGCCGTGGCACACCGCATACCAACCACACACACACACACACACACACACACACACACACACACACACACACACACAAACACTCCAGAACCCCAGTATACCATAAAATACACATATTAACACCTCCTAACGCCCCCTCATAACCCCCAACGCGAGCAGGCTCGGTGGCGCACGAGACCGCACTGTGGAGCATGAAGCACTTTCTGAACCCAAATGCTTCCAAGCAGAAGACTGCCTTTTGCCTCAGGAGGGGCTGGAACATTGGGTGAAGGCGGAGGCAGAACAAAGGAGATCCTGATGGGCCCGAGGGGAGTCCAAACCAGAAGGAAGGCTGGCGCGAGGCAAAGGGGCTGCTATGGGGCTTCTGGCCTCCAGGGGGCACCAACAGCAGCTGAAGGAGCTGCGGGGTAACAGCAGATGTACAGGCCTTATGAGACGCCGTGATCCTAATTTTACAGATGAGGAAACAATGGTGACTAGGTGCTAGGTGATTTACTCCTGATGGCAGGAGTCACGGATCCATAGGACCCACCCGGAAAGCACATTACTGCCCCCTAAGTCTGCTCAGAAGCTGGGCAGGGGATGCAGAGAGCTCCCTGTGTGTTGGTGCCTTCCCACCCAACAAGGAAAAGAACAGGAGGGTGACAGGGGTGGGTCTGGGGAGGGTCTGCTGACACTGCGGTCCTAGCGTTAGGAGCGAAGGAGCCCTCTATTTCTCCCTGGAGAAGGTGACCTGGGTGACAGGATGACAGAGGTCACAGCAGAGCTGCTGCTTCAGCTCCTTCTGTCCCCTCCAGAGTGAACCAGGCAACATGCAGAACTGACAGGGGAATGGGGTTAACGAATGCCCTTGCCCCTAGTCATGCACTTGTAAGAATTTGTGATGCTAAAGACACGCAGAAGGGACAATCGTTGTCCCTATTGAATATGCTTAAAGCATGAGGGATGCTTGCAGTTCACCCCTGGGTCCAACACGTGTGCACACACACACGTACACACTTCTACACGCATATGCACATGTAGACACATCACAACTTCTCTCCCATCATCCCTATATCTTGCATGCCCATTCTTCAGCCCCGCCCCAACAGACGGACAAAACAATAGGTATTTAGTGGTCCACGAGGCCACAGATGCTGGCGGCAACCAATATCTCACCTGAAGACAGAAATATAGAAATCTTCAGTTGTCGAACTCCCAGCCAGACGAGAATACTGCAGGCTCTAGCTTGGATCGCGAGCCCTGCACTCTCTAGCTGTGGGGCACTGGGCAGTGCTTCTGTCCTCTCGGAGAGCCAGCCTCCTCTTGTGGAATACGGGCAGGGCAGTTGCCGCAGGGCTGATACAAGGCTTGGTGGAGGTTACACAGGGGCAAGTGCTTGGGAAACTCAAGTACAGTGCGAACATGAAAAGTCTCCAGTGACAATCACAACTCATTGGCGACATCATTAACGGGAACAAACGTCCAGACTCCCGGAGGAAACATGACGCTTACGAAGCTATGCCCATCAGTGGACCCTTCTTAGAATGATCCCTTGGTGGCAGCCCAGGCTGACCACTTGACACAGCGGAGCATGTCATCCCCGCTCCACAGTGCCTTTCCTCACTGCAGGCTCCCTCCCTGGAGGCAGGCACTGGGTAGGTGTTGTCACGCTCGTCGCGGGGATTACACTAATTACACAGTTATCTCCTTGGCCAGGATGTGTGGCATCTCCAGCCAGTGTGGCTTTCATTCTCAGCTTCCCAGACCGGCTGCCCCTCGTGGGCATCCAGGCTGTTGTTAAGTTGTTACAAGCCCCAGGGGTCTTACTCTGAGAAGAGGGACAAAGGCAGCTAACATAAATCCCTCTGTAGTGCTCACCCAGCAAATGTGCATTGAGCATTTGTTGCTCGTCGAGCTCTGCACTGGGATCCGGGACGTGTGATGGGAAAACACAGTCCCAGTGCTTAAGGAACCCCCAGGCTGGGGAGGGAAGGAGATGTAATGCACGCGTTGAGGACCACAGCAGCTAAGTACCAGTGTAGGCGGTCGTGTCACCAGGAGGGGCTTCACAGGAGAGACTTGAAGGGTGAACAGGATTTTGTCAGGTGCAAAAGGGTCCTGGGGACAAGGAGAGGGCTTCTGGGAAATCGGAAGAGCACGTGCAAAGGTGAGGGCCATAAAGGAACAGGACACGTCGAGGGAAAAGTGTGAAGCTTGGTGTGGCTGGAGCGTCAGGTCCATGGGACACTGATGTTCCAATGCTTACATGGCCAGTGTCTTTATACGTGTCTGCCCTGGTCTTCAGCTAGACTGGACTCTTTGAGGGTAGAGATTGTGTATTTCTCTTTCATTCCAGGTGATTCAATAAACATTTACTAAGAATATGTTCTATGCAGGTCACTCTGCCTTTTCCTAAGAGGAGGTCAGAGACTAAGTCAAGAGTAGGTTCCTGCCCTGTAAGAGCTCTCGGTCTTGCAGGGGAGATCAACTCAACTGCTGGGGACCACTGAGCAAGGCAGGATACACAGCAGCCTGAGTGGAAACACTGAGGGTCTGGGGAGTCTGAGGTGGGGTGGGAAAGTGATTAATGCCAACCAGGAGGGATCCAGGAAAGTTTATGGAGGATGTGGTGTTCAGCCAGCTCTTAAATGTCATCAGGAAAGATGGTGGGATGTTTATCTTTGTGAATGGAAGGACTGGCATATGGGAAGTCCCAAGGTTTGAAAAATGTGGGTCAGTTCTGGACTAATGATGAGATTCCCATGGTAGCCGTGGTAGGAATATAGGGAGTGTGTGTGTGTGTGTGTGTGTGTGTGTGTGTGTGTGTGTAAGGTGGGGAAGAAACTGACAACTTCTACTATGTAACATTCACTGTGGGCCAGTCTGTTACATATTATATATATTTGCGAGTTTTACATATGTTAACTTACAATCTTCATAGTAGCCCCATGAGGGAGATTGGTAGATTTTATTATATTCCCCAAGGAATTTGAGGCACAGAGAGGCCAACTAGCTTGCCTGAGATCACACAGCTAGTAAGTAGCAGAGTGGGGATTTGAACTTAGCTGTTCTAGTTCCAGGCTCTCAACACTACACTCCTCAGACGGTGATGATAAAATACGGCAGATACTGTTGACTATCTGCCCACGGCCATTACCCTCCTCTCTGCTGGCAGAACCCTGAGTTTGTTTGGCTGTCTATTCCTCCCCACAAGATTCTAGGGTAAACCTCAACAAGTTTAAACCAATTACGGTAATCTCATAGCCCTTTCCAGTCATTGGCTCAGAAAACGGCATATAACCTAATCCTGATCAATGAGAGAAAAGAATTCTGCTGGGGGACTTCAGGGAAAGATTCTTTGGTGATGAGTGAAGACACCCAAGGTGAAATGACCTATCTTCTGTACGTGATGTTCTCGTGCCTAGAACTGTGTCTTACAACCAGGAGGGGAGCTAAACGAAAATGCTGAAGGTGGTGAATTGCAAAGACGCAGAGAACCTGCAGAGAACTTATATCAAACCATGAAATACATCAGCCTGGACAGTAGTGCTCTGGGGCATCCTGTGGCAGATCATCAATCTTCTCGGTTAAAGCCAGTTGATGTAAAGGCTTCTGTAACGTGTTGCCCAATGCATTCTGGGATGCTTATGGAGATAGGCCACGGAAAGATTTGCACACAGAGCCCACCATGCAGGTGTGGCTCCACACTGAACCCTCTCCGTGGCCATGGGGAAGTCATCCCCCCCCGCCCCCCCGCTCCGAGTCCTAGATTTATCATCTGCGAAATGAACGGGTGGGATTAAACATTCTTTTAAGACCCTTCCAGCTTTCTGATTCACTAATGAGTTGTCATCTGTCCTAAACCCATTAAGCTGCTTTACTAAAAAAATTAAGTGGGCGACGGTGGTGGCTAAAGTTGGGGGTGGCGGATGGCTAGTTTATTCCAGGCACTGCCTTTGTGTCATCGTGACAGGCTGAGAAGAGTGTTTTCTCTGCAGAAATGGAGTAGAAGGGTTTGGAATTGTCCATTTTTATGGAGATCAGGGAGAGAGGCATCGGGGAGATCCTGGAGTGGGAGGTGGCTGCTTACCACGCTCAGGTGCTAGGTCGGCTCTGGGGACCAAGGAAAGAATACTGTTCCCTTCGTTACCGGGCAGGAGTGGGAGAAGGGAGGGTAGGCACTGGAGAGCCAGCTGCTGGGGCTCTTTGATCCCTCGGGCTAAAGTATCCTGGAGATGGGACAGCATCACCAAGCCTGTGCAGCTAGAAATACAGGATTGCTTTAGGCTGTAACATCTGCTTTACATTCATATCCAAAGCAACCACTAGGCTAAATTTTAAGATGTAAAATATTTATGCAGAATTTCTCCTTCTCGTTCTTTTGTCCCCCTGCCCTGACCTGTCTTTTGGACTCTGTTTCCTGATCTTGTTTTTTGGATGCCACCCCTCACCCATTCCCACCCCTATCACTTGATTCTGGGTATTCCCCCAGGCCTGTCCTTCCTGAACAGCTCTCACATTGCCTTTTTCTATTTTAAATCCCAGTTCGCCAACTGCTCTGTTTTCCCAGTAGACTGGCTTCAGATTAAGTGTCATAAAAGCAGCCTGGCTTGACAAATTCACACTGAATTGTGAATGACTTCTGGCTTTTTGCTAGAGCTACCTATTTCTTTCTTGTTTTCTTTCTTTCTTGTTCTCTTTCTCTCTTGTTTTCTTTCTTTCTTGTTTTCTTTCTTTCTTTCTTTCTTTCTTTCTTTTTCTCTTTCTTTCTTCCTTCCTTCCTTCCTTTCTCTCTCTCTCTCTTTCTTTCCTCTTTCTCTCTCTCTCCCTCCCTCTTTCTTTGCTTTGCATAAAAAGTTTACTAAATTGAATTAATTTCTAGTTTTCAAAAATGTTGGATACCGTAACAAAAGTGAAGATACTATTTTCTGGCAGGAAAGAGAAATCTGGGAGGAGGTAGGCATTGGGACATGTATTCAATGTTCTCTTTTATGTGGCTACTTTTTGCTAACCTCAAAAATATCCTCTACAGTCAGCAGATAAACTTGGCCTCTAGAAGCTATAAGTCCAGCATGCTTAACCTGACAGGGTTAAAAATATCCTAAAGTCGAAACACGCACTGCTCTGGAGGTGGAAGGAGGTGGGACTGGGCGATGGTGATGTATGTCATCAAGCAAAAAAAGGATGAAACTGTGGGAGACCTGGCTTGTCTCTGCTGTACCAGGATTTGGACAGATCTCAGGGCTAATAATAGCAAACGCAAACCAAGGGACCACTAGCCACTGTTCTGAAATCTCACATGCATTATTTCATTAGTCGTCTCAGACAAATCAGTGAGATAGGCACTACTATTATCCCCATTTTACAGATGAGAAAACAGAATCACAGAGAGTTTAGAACTTTCTCAAGGTCATGCAATAACAGAGCCAGGTTTTTTTTTTTTGTTTTTTTTTTTAAGATTTTATGTATTTATTTGACAGAGGGAGAGAGATCACAAGTAGGTGGAGAGGCAGGCAGAGAGAGATGGGGAAGCAGGCTCTCCGCTGAGCATAGAGCCGGATGCGGGACTCGATCCCAGGACCCTGAGACCATGACCTGAGCCAAAGGCAGAGGCCTTAACCCACTGAGCCACCCAGGCGCCCACAGAGCCAGGTTTTAAAACCAGGCATTGTGGCTCCAGAACCGTGCTCAAAACACACAGTGCTGCCTCTTCACATCTGTGATGTGGGTGGAACGTCCCATCCCCCTCATGTCCTTAGCCTCATGCTGACTCATTGAGGTTTAGGGACTCACTTTTATCTAAACCTTTTCCTCTCCGTTCCCTTCAAATGGCCTGTCCCATGCTCTGTCCATCCTGTCTCATGACATGAAAATATAATTAACCGAGGTCAAAGTGTATAAGGTCAGTGTTATACTTTAGTTATTAAATTAAGTATTTTCTGCTTGCTTGTTCCGTGTCTAGCAAAGTGCTAAATGCCACGAGGAGTAAAGAGATCAATGCTATATGGTCTCTCCCTCAAGGAGCTCATAGTCAAGTTCAAAAGATAAATGTAAATAAGTCTAACGCTGGATAGAAAGGGATGTGAGCCACAGGATAGGTAAAAAAAATAATGATAATAAAGAAGAGGAAGAGATTACAGCCTGGGGGTTTGCTCTGGAGGTGGATGATGTAGCTTTGAGCTTGACTTTGAAGCCTGAGCTGAAGAAAAGAGCAGTCCCACTGGCAGAAGCGGCATGAGCAAAGGCCTGGAGATAGAAAGGCACGAGCAGATTGGAAGAACGGAAAATGACCCCATTAGGCGGTGCAATGGGAACAGCTGGCAGGGAGTAGGGGTTGAGTTTTGCCAAAAACAAAGTTTGGGTACAGACTGGAGTCTGAAGCGATTGATTTTTACCTTCTAGGTGCCATATGCACAGTTGTGCGGTCATGTTCTGATCACAGTGCTTTAGATCCTTGATTCTCAAATTGGGTTCCTTCAGCTACCGGTGGGGGGTGGGGGTACCCAGCAATGTGCTGGAAGGACTAAATCCACAGGGTGATCAGGGTGCCTCTTTTTGGAGCAATATTTTTATCTGATGGATCGTATTTCAAAACTTCACTTTCATATGAACACGAACATGGGTAAGTTAATGGCATGAAATACAGCACTTGCTGGGCTCTGCAGCTGAGACAGGAGACTTCACGTGGGCCGTTTGGGCCTGCATTTGGAAGAGACAGTCAAACTCTAACCACAGGCAGGAGCAGCAACCCATCAGAACTGGAGGAGGGTCTTGGAGGACCCTAGCAACATCCGGGTTAACCCTTTATTTGTAGGACCGCTGGGAAGATTGGAGCCCTAAGGGCAGGGGTGGGTAACAGCAAAGGGAGGCACTCAGGACAGCATCCATTTTCCAACTGGTAGGGAAGTATGTCAGTTCTCTACCAACCAGCTGGACGTCCATCCTGTCTACCTTCCCAGCGGCCCCAGGAAAATCACTGGCTTTCACTGTCCATTCAGTCAATATTGGGGAAAACTTGGAGGAGCAGAACTTTGACCCAAAGGGTGACTTCATGTGGGAGTTAGGGATCTGAGGTTGGGGAAAAGGTTTTCCAGGGTGCCACGTGGCTCTGGGGGCCCCCAAATCACAACATCCGAGCGACTGTATCCCTAGGCTTTGCTGTTGGCTTGGCCTGCCTGATATATCCAGCACTAACACAACCAAGGGAATCCCCATCTCTGAAAGTGTCCCCCACAACACAGTCTTCCTGTAAGAGAGCCCAGCCCACCGTGCCCTAGGCGTGCCTAATCTTACCTATAAGTATTTTTCTCACAAGTGCTTTGGAGGAAAAAAAAAATCATCCAGACGCTTAGCAATACATCAAGGATACTTGAATGCATTTGAAATATAATGAGTATGCAGCCATAAAAGACATGGCTCATAAGAATCTTTTGAAAGAAGAAATAAAACAAACGATCCTGCCTTTGTATCTTGCCTCTCAGAGGCGGCAATGAGTCCCTTGCTGCTCTCCCCAAATCACAAACTCAGGTATAAATTACAATCAGTAATTAGGTTCTCGTGCAGGAAGTGCCATCATTAATGTCAAGCAGGCGACCCTTCCACCTTTGGCTTGGCTACTTCAAGCAGTTTCTGTCTCCCCGGGCTCGGTGGGGAGGCAGAGGCTCCCAGCCCTTCCCAGCTGGCACAGCCCACGCCCCAGCATAAAACAGACAAGTGCTCTGTTCTTTCCTCTCAGCCCTTCCTGTGGCCACCATTGACCAGGTGACCCAATTCCGGCCAATGAAATATAAGGAAGAGTCTGCAGGGGCTTTTAGGAAAATCTTTGCTCTTCTCCTGTAAAGGGAGAGATGATGAGCAGGTGCTTTTGCCGCCCCACTTTTTTTTACTGTTCTGGACACTCGCATGACAGGAGAATGGGATGCCGGAAACGGTGGAAGCCATCTTGTGAGCACGAGTGGAGACGTGGTTGACGCACTGGAGATGGCAGAACCGATGGATGGAAAGGCCTGGGTCCTTCTTAATGTGGGTGAGCTCCTGCCCCACCCCAGAAACGACCTTCCTCTGCAGGCTTTATTATGAAAGAAAGACGCTCCAATTCTTACCCTGCTCTTACTCATGCACTGTGACTTGGGGCCAAGAGCATCCTCTGTTAGTCAGGATAAACTAGACTCTGTTGCTGTCACACACTGATTCACAAATCTCGGGAGCTGAAGCACAAAATGTTCATTTCTGATTCCCTTTAAGGCCAGAGAGAGTCGGGCAGTCCTCCTCCATCTTGTGGCTGTCAGAGCAGACCCCCAGGGTCACTGAGCTGAGGGAGGGGGGCGGCACGATTGTGTGAGCCATGGAAAAGGCTCACTTCCCCTTCCCGTGGAAGGAGAGGACGTCACTTCCACCCCAGTCACTGCGCAGTGGGGCTGAGACAGGAAGGCCAACAGCGGGTGCTTGCAGCACTGTCTCGGCCACACCTCTAACTGGGAATTTAAAAGGAAGACTTGACAATCTTATACACCACGGCCTCCCCAGTGCTCAGAGCATCCAGCGCCCAGGAGACACTAAAGTAGTAAATAAATATATAGACTTGTCTTAACATATGAAGTCACATTATATATGTACATATGTTAGTGGATATTTAGTATTTTTTTAATCCATGAATCATCCATGTCCTTAAGAAGCTTAGCGTCTAGCTAGAGTCGAATGAGTAGATGTGCTGACATGCCATTGTGGCAGAGGCCCTTACGGAGGCAGCAGTCTGGTGGGCACTGGGATGAGGGGCCTGTGGCACAGAGGCTAGCTTGGCCTGCAGAAATCAGGGAAGGCTACAGAGAGGAGGTGGCATATGGCTCGGGTCTGGAAGGATGAAGAAGGATTTGCTGGGGGAAAGGTGGTGAAGTGGGAATCCTGAGACTCCTGAAGGAACAAACTGTGAAGAGAGCTGGCCAGTCCGGGCGGAGTCAAGAGCGTGTCTCTCTGCAGCAGCAGGATAGGGAGAGAGTGTGGAGGGGCAGGTTATAGGAGTAGGGGCAGAGTATCTAAGGCTCTAAAGCAGAATTTCTCAGTCCTGGCTGCATGTTAGACTCACTTGGGTAACTTAAAAAAAAAATGCCAATGATCAGGCTCCCCCCACAGACCAATTAAATAAGATTCTCCCCGGGCTGGAGCGTGGGCAACCGTACTCCTTGAAGTCCCCATGTGATTCTAATGGGCAGCCTGGGCCGAGTGCCGCTGTTCCAGAGGTGGGCGGGGGGCAGGTTTGTTTGTCTTACTCAGAAATTGAACCGCAGCCCTGTTGGACAGGCCTTTCTTTCCTCCCTCACCGATCTCCAGACTCCCAAAAAGGAAGTCTTTTAAGATCAGATGGAGGGGAGAAAAGAGTTACCAAAATATTCCTTTGTCATTAATTTTTTCCTTCGCTTGTTGTTCTTCTCCGCCTGGGTGGTCCCCCTTCTCCCTTTACCTGGAGCACCCTGGGGTCTGGGAACAGCTGTGCTAGCAGCTGGCAGGAAATTTCTCAGCCTCTGGAGGCTCCCGAGACAAAGACAGGGCAGATGCCAGCCTCCGTTCCTGATTAATTACCAGGTATAAGGAGGCCCAGCCCCCCCCGGAGGTGGCTCCTGGACCTCCGTCTGTGTACAAACAGTCTCTGCCCCCATGCAGGACTTCCTGCCTCGAGCCCCAGAGCCCCCAGAGCAGCCCATGGCAGAGGGCATCCCTGTAAGATTGACCAACACTGCATTGTCTGCGTCGGCCTATTCACTCAACGGATACCTAATGGTTCCCCTATTTGCTAGACATGTTGTCCCGGCATCCTGGGACAACATCCCCCTTTTCTTCGTTAGCAGCAGCTTCTCTGGGCGATTTGCCTCCTCTCATCACTCTGAACGTGTTCCCAGAATGCAGACTCATTTTACTACCAGCCCACAGTGAATTTGCTGCAGGAACAATTTTGTAGAGCACCTTCAAAAGCCAAGGAAGAGTGTGGTTTGCATTTGCTGTCAGGCTCAGCAAAGGGCAGCAGCTCGGCCCCCGCAGCCCCGTCTGGAAAGCAGTCAGGGGTCCTGCTGGTTGCAGGGCTGGCGGATTGAGGCTTTAGTGGTGAGGCATTGCTGCTCCTTCTGCCCTCTTGGGTTGCACCTTTTTCTTAGTTTGGATTTCCAGGTTTTTGAATGATCTCTGTCCTTGCATGCATTCTTTCAACATATATACTGAGTGTCTACCTCCTATGCATTTGCCTACTGCTATGGGCTGAGCGTGCAGACACAAATGGGCCCTATACACACATAGTTGACAGTCCAACAGGAACTATGATATGGTGAAACTAGCGCTAGCCAGCTGTGTGTCCAGCGTAAGGTTACCTTACGTTTTGGATAAAGCTCACGCCCAGTGCAAACTAGACCAGTGGTTTTTCAAACTTGGGTCCTTGGAGCCTCTGTGGAAGATAAGGGGCTTCCTGGTGAGCAGGGTCTGGTCCTTCTCTCTCTCTCCAACTATGGCAGGTTCTCTTGCATCTATTTTATGTACTGGAGTTCTGCATAAGATCCCGTGATGATTAATTTTGTGTGTCAAGTTGGCTGGGCCGTGGGGCCCGGATATTTGACCAAACACTATTTTTGATGGTTCTGTGAGGGTTTTTTGTTTGCTTGCTTGTTTGTTTGTTTGGATGAGATTAACACTGAAATTGGCAGACTTTGATGAAAACAGATCACACTATATAACATGGGTGGGCCTCACCTAATCAGTCAAAGGCCTTAATAGAACAAAGACTGACCTCCCCCAGCAAGAAGGAATTCAGCCAGCATAAAACCTTCAGACCTGAGTTTTGGCATCAGCTTTTCCCTGGGTCTCCAGCCTGATGGCCGACCCTGCAGATTTTGGGCTTGTGAGCCTCCATAATCATAGGGGCCAATTTCTTAAGTACCCCTCTCTATTTATTTGTTCATTTATTCATTTTTCTTACTGGTCCTGTTTCTCTGGAGAACCTTGACCAATACAGATTTCATCTGAAAAAGTTCACCTGCTCAACAGAACTTTAAAAACTACAAGTCTAGAAGGGCTTAAGATTCTTCCTATTTCCACTTGTTTGTGATGCCAGGTGTCCTGTTCTCACTTTACCCCACTGCTGTGCCTCAGGTCTGGCTTCTCCATCCTTCCTCTGACCCTTTGTGACCCTCTGAACCTTGGATGCAGCTTCCTCCAAGGTTCTAGGTGTCTGCCTGGTTGAGGCTTGGTTGAATGACTTATAATAATTGCAATTTAAATGTGTCTAGTAGTTTACTGTTTCCAAGTATGTTGCAAACATTCTCGCATTTAAGCTCCACAATACCTATTTTACAGATGAGATGCTGAAGCTAGGCTGGCTTAAATGACTTGCCCAAGGTCACACGAACGGTCAACAGCAAATGCAGAGCTAAATATTCTTCTTCTTTTTTTTTTTTTTAGATTTTATTTATTTATTTGACAGCGAGAGAGAGATCACAAGTAGGCAGAGAGGCAGGCGGAGAGAGAGGGGGAAGCAGGCTCCCTGCTGAGCAGAGAGCCCAATGTGGGGCTCGATCCCAGGACCCTGAGATCATGACCTGAGCCGAAGGCAGAGGCTTTAACCCACTGAGCCACCCAGGGGCCCCCAGAGCTAAATATTCTTGACCTCAAAATCCCAGGTATTTCCCTCTGTACCGTGCTGGCAGCCCATTTCAGATGTTACACCAGAGGACTCAAGGTACTGAATATTCCTCCAGCAGAGGGGAGCTAAAGGCTCCACCGCCAGGGAAGAGAAGGACTTGCTCCCTGATTTCTGGAACGAGCAGGTGGAAGACCCTTGCAAGAGAAAAGTGACCTCAGACGAACCCCAGCAGCTGCCTGTCAAGCCAGCATCCTCTGGAGTTGGCCAGGTTTCCCGGCACTCGCTGGCAGAGTGTCCGTGATTCATAGCAATGTGGGGACTTTACGAGCCTGTGATAAAACAGTAATCATCAGCTGTGAGGTTGACATGAGATTATGGAGCGGCACAGTTGAATCGAGTTACTGTGCTTTCCCGGGGCTGCTCATGCGACGGCAGTGTTGACCTAGTGAGGTATCAGTGGCTGCGGGGCTCTGAGTGGAATCTTGCCGGGGTGCCTTCCCTGAGATGGGGACTGGAGTGGGGGGGGG
>CM052886.1:98592021-98645328 GCA_028534135.1 Potos flavus
GCACGTTTCTTCTGTGATGGCAGAAGGCAAGCCAGCCCGTTCCCAGGACCTGGAGGAGGAGGCTCCAACTGATACACATTTTGGCATCCAGGTGGGGTGCCCCCCCCATAGAGGGCTGTCCCGTCCTGCCATGCTGGAACAGACGTGACTTCCGTGCCCTGCTTCTCCCTCCCGGAGCTGACGGAACAGAGAGAGTGCCGACGAGTCTGACTGGCACTGCGGGCTATGTCTGGGGGACCGAGCTTCTGTGTCTGTTAGAAGAGGATTTCTCCAGGGGCTGTTGAATCAAGGGACTTTTCTCTCCACAGCTGCATTTGTGTGCTTCTCTTTCATCCAGAGAGCGGACAGGGCTGGCTGCAGCTGCTTGGACACTGCATGGGAGTCTCGAGGGCAGCTGCCACGTTCAGCGGAGGGACCTCCTAACCTGGAGAGCCGCCGAATGCAGGCGGTGAGGGGTGGTGGTGGAGGGACGGCAGCTGTGGGAGTTCAGAGGCTCAGAGAGTTCAGGAGACAAGCTCAAGGTCACAGCGTAGATCAGAGGAAGGAGAAACACAAATCTGCATTTCTAGGTTCTCAGCGCAGGCCCTTGGTCCTGATGAACACCACGTGTCTCCTCTTTGGGTGCGCCTTCAGCCGAGAGAGCCCACAAACAGCACAGAGAGGCAGAGGGACTCACCTGTGACAGGTGAATGTGGGCAATGCCGATCGCTGAGGCTTGCTGAGGACTTAGGGGTGGGGCATGGAGAAAAGTGCATTCCCTGTGTAGGAAGATTACTGGCATTATCCCCCATTTTAAAGATGTAGAAATCGAAGTTTAGAAAGACGGGTTGACTTGCTCAAGACCAACCAGCTAGCAAGTGGTGGGACCTACATTGGAAATATGAAGAGAAGAGGGTGTCTGGGGAAAGCGGTGGCCTGGGCTTCATGGAGTCCGTATTTATGGGGCACCTCACATGTGCTGGGCAGCACACCCCTGTTGCAGATACAAGCCAGATGGGGTCCCAGTCCACGCAGAGCCTACAGTTTAATGGGGTGGCTGAACGTGCCTCTCGCGAGACGTGGGGGAAACTGACATGAGTTCTGCTCGGCAATGAGGTCCCTACGGTGTTGATTCTCCTCTTTGGCTACAGGATAGGGTCACCTGCAGCCATGCAGGATCACTTGCAATGCCACGGTCCCACTGCAGACCCACGGAACCCAAACCTCGGTAGGGAGAAGTCAGGGCATCAGTATGTTTCACAAACCCTTCAGGTGATTGCAACTGACCGCAGGTTAGGGCCACCACTGGACAGCGGCCACCACTGCACTTGAACAAAGCAAACCTAGAACAGGTGTCTTAAACTAAAGAATCGGGGCGCATTATGACCACCAAGACTGCACCCTGGAAAGTAGTAGTGCCCCTCAGGGGCAGGAGTGGAAGGCAGGAGGGGTTACTGGGGAGACCCTAGACACACCATCAGCGGCTGCCCCAGGTGACAGAATGGCGGTGGCAGAATGACAGGTTGATGTGAATTATCCTAAGGTTCCCGGCTGTCATCTGCCTGGGAAGATTTTATTTATTTATTCCAGTTTCTAAAGAGGGTCCTTTTACCAGAGTGCCTTGAGATTTAGGTGTAAAATTTAAAGCCCTAATTAAAATACATAAAACATAGCATGGAGCAGTTAGAGTGGCAGGAAGTGGCATTGAAAAACCTCATCAGCCGTGAGTATTTGAAACTGGGAAGAGTCCAATTGACTGGGCAGTTAAGTGCCTTGCCCCTGACACTGAAGGTCAGGAGTGAAGGGACGGTGAGTGTCTAGGGGCTCCCACTCCTCCAAGTTGGATGTTGAGAGATGATCTGTAAACGTCGGGAGCCCCAGTCTGAGGGGAGACACCGCCCTACCTTTAAGGAATTCCTCATCGAATGTCCGGGTGCAGCGAGTGTCTTCCCATGCATCTGTGAGAAGTCAATTTCTTTGCAGGGGAAGGCACCAATATGAGCATTTGTGGTTATCCGCGGTCCCGCTGGAAACTGTGTGTAGAGGTTGGGTCTCAGGGTTTTAATCAGATGTGTGTGTTATCCCTTATATATTTGTGATTTATAAACATGTATTAAAGAGTATCTTTTTTTCAGTATCTATCCCTCCCAGGTAATGGCCAGAAAGAGACCCAGAGGTCTCTGTTCACCAATGATAAAAGCCAATAGTCATCGCATTGTATCAAGTACTATTCTAAAAACTTCCCATAACTCATTCAGCCCCTACAACAGTCCAATGAGATGAGGACTATCGGCTTATTTTACAATTGAGGAAACTGAGGTATAGAGCCTAACTCCCTGGAGGTTGCATGGCTGCTAAGAGCCTGACCTGGGTGCCAATCGAGCCGTGCTAATCCCAGAGCCCTGGCACTGGAGTAGGGCACTGCCCGAGCCTGGCATGTTGGGCCCAGTCCCACTGGGCACTCCCCGGGACCCCGGAGCCCCGTGTACACCCCACCCGTGGCAACTGTGTCTTCAGTTTGTGCACAGGGAATCCGGGTCCTGGTCCAGACACCAGCTCATGGTGTGACCTGAGAAAGCCCTTCTGCCCGTCTGGGCCTCGGTTTTCCATCTGGAAGAAGAGAGGGAGCTGAGTTAGAGTCACCAATTGTGCACACAGAAACACCGTGGGCAACTGTTTTAAAACATGGATTCCTAAGGCCCCGCCCTGGGGGTGGAGCTGCTGATTAGGGCAGGCTTGGTGTCGGGCTCCAGTAGTGTAGGGGATCCTAGGGCACTTTCAAGGCTACAACGAGAATGATGATCCCTACTGTAGCAGACGTTAGCAGCTAATCTTTACTGAGCGCTTACCACACTTCCGGGCCTGTGCTGTGTGCTTCCGGTGACTCTCTCATTGAATCGTCACAGCAATCCTGCACTGCTGATGCGATTTGAGGATGGGGAAACGGAGAGAGATGAAGTGGTCCCACAAGGTCACGAGCCAGTGATTCCCATAGCCGGGACTTGTATGCAGTTGGCCTGACTTCGGCGCTCACTTTCGTATCCATAATCGCACACTGGCACTTGGCTTGTTCAGCCCCCTACACCACCGTCCCCCGGGTCTTGCTGATGGGCAGTGAGCAGTGCGACCTGGCCTCCAGCAGCTTGCACCAGGGCTGGGCAAGGTGACTCCAATTAGCCGCTGCCCTGGTTGGCCAACACCCACCTGGAGAGTCTGTCTTGAGAATTTGAACTGAGACATCAAGAAGGACCATTTAGATGGTGTCAGGGCCTGGAGGGATAAGATCCGATTTGGCCCTAGAGTTGGCACATGGCAACTCAAAGGTACATTGACACTGAGTTTACGGAGACTTTTTCCGAGGAGGCTGGTTTTCAGAGAGGAGGAGAGAGCAGATGGACAGAGAGAAGAGAGACCAAGAGATGAGAAAGAGAAAGACATCTGTGGATGCCTTTCTAGGCCCCTGCGGCCAGCTTGCACTACCTGAAATGAGCATTGCTTTTTACCAGTGTCTTCCTGATAAATCCTCTCCACTTAAGCTAACTCGGTGGGTTTCCGATGCTTACAGTTGAAGTAGTCCTTAAAATACTTGCCCCGGCTTCCCCTCAAAGTTTTTAGGATCAAATCACATAATGGATGTGAAAGGGCTGGTGACCTGGAAGAAACTACACCAATTATGAAATATCTGGAAAGCACTTCTAAGCTTACATATAATCAATGGATTGCTACAAGAACTGAGACAGGAGGACTTATCCCGGGGGCAGTTTAATTAAGGGAGCTCTACAGAGGGAGCGGTTGTGCAGAGATTTGCAGGTGCGGGATATGGAGGGCAAGAGAGAGAAGGAAGACCCTTGAGGCAGAGGAGAAAGGACAGCAGCCATGTGGTGCATGGGCGTGTGTGTGTGTGTGTGTGTGTGTGTGTGTGTGTGTGTGTCAGGGGGCTGCCTTGGCTGCCGACCAGCAGGGATCAATCTGGGGAACTCCAGCAAGTGGATTTTTTTTTTTTTTTTTTGTATGTGCTGGCCACCAGGGAGCCATTGGAGGTTATTGGGCAGGTACTTTTAGAAAGACAAAAGCCATCTTAATGGAGTAGTCAGAGGGGGGGAGGGATAGACTCATTAAGAAGCCAGTGTAGTTCCAGGGGGTCTGGAAAAGCTTCTAGAAAGAGAGATTTCCTGAACGAAGAGTGACCAGGGACTAGGTCATAAGTTGTGCTCACCCAATGGGTCACTCCGTTCATTCATTCACTAAATGTTTCTGGGCATCTGCTACACTCAGTGCTGTTCCAAGCAGACGTGATGCAGAGCCAATGGACTGGGCGTGATCTCTGCCCTCTTAGAGCTTGCGGTCTGGCCGGGGAGGTGGGCATTTATATAACAATAATACAAACCGATACGAGATCACACGTGGTGAGAAGGATCTGCTACAGGGGCTTGGCCAAATTGGGAAGAGGCTGGGTGTGCCTTAGGGAAGCCTGAGGGAATCCCAGGAAGTAAGGCTCTCCCTGTGATGTAGTCCAAGGAGAGGTTTTCTAGGTGAAGGGCAAAGGGGAAGACATTCCCAGTTGTGAGCACAAAGGCCGGGAAACAGTTCGAACACGGAGAGTGCGCAGGGGCAGGGCGTCTTGGTGAGCGAAGGGGTTGGGAAAGCAGGTGAGGACTTGCAGGCTCTGGTAAAGATGTTGCTCTTGACCGTGAACGCAGCAGGAAGCCGCGGGAGCATTTTAAGCAGGGAGGGGCATGATCGGATTTGTGATTTTAGAAGTCCACTCTGTATGGAATGTGGAGAAAGGATGGGGTGGATCAAAAGGGAATTCTAGGAGGCCAGTGAGGAGGAAGCGTTGGAAACCAACCTCGATTATCTCAGCCCCAAAGGAGTGATTGGAATGAGTCAGGGGCTCACAGAAAGAGAAGGCTCTGGGGACCTCCGTGACTGTTTTGGGTTTAAGCCCCCAGGACTCTCTTTCCCTCTTCTCATCGTGTTCTTGCTAGGTTTATGGCTGACAGCTGCTCTGGGGTCATACCTTCACATTCTACCCAGACAAAAGGGAAAATGGGGGGGGGGGGGGGAGTCTCTGGACGGCATACCTTGTGACATACGTTGTGACTTGGAGAGGCACTGGGGCAGGAATTCTGGGGTTAACAGCCCCACAGGAAGCAGACAGAGTCTGAGAAGAGCCTCCTAAAGCAAGCAGTGAGACTGAGGGATCTTGCTGCCAGAAAATGCTGGAAGGGATGTGGCTCAGACCGAAGGGAAAATAAGTGTTGAATGTAGAAACTATTGCAATAATCTGGTTGGGGAAAAAACCTAGGCTCATGAATGGTTTTATCTTTGAAGGAGGATGGAGAGGGAGTCACTAACATTTATGAAGTTATAATGTGCCAGATAGTTCACTGAGACACTTTCCTTATCTTCACTATAGCTCTGTGATGTAAGACCCATTTCACAGATGAGATCACGGAGGCTCAAGAGAGCTAGGGCTGCTTGCCTGAGATCACACAGGCATGCAGCAGCAGGGCTGAGAGTCGATTCTGGCAGTTCGGGGTTGACCCCAAATCCCATACTTTATTGTATCCTGTGTGTTGTCCTCCTGGGAAGTGAATTTGGGAGGAGAAAATAGTGTTGGCCATGGACCCTGACTTTCTAATCATGGGGAAGCCAACCAAAGAGAACAGCTTTGGTGACAGCTTGAAATCCAGGCTGCCAGAAAGGGCGAAGCGTTTGGGACAGATTTGGAGGTTGAAAGGTCATCGTAGGAGACTCCGAGGCACGTGAGTTCCCCATTAACGTGGATCTCTGTGGACTGTTTACTTCCATTCTCTTCCCCTCCCCCCAGATGTGGTTGCCTGAGTGGTTCACTTTTTGCTGATCTTCTAAATGAACAAAAGATCCAAATGCATGATTTTTCTTAACTCATATTTTAGGAAAGGAAGCAAGATGATTTTGCACAGGTTTGTCTAATTGCTGGATTAGCAGGCACCTTCCAATTTGTTAATCCTTATTTAATTCCTTGATCAACCTGGTTCAGCAGCCGGCGCCTAGGCAATTCAGGAGAAAAGCTGTGTTTTCAGGAGTTAAGCACCAGCATTGTGTTTATTCTTTAATGTGATCAAATTGTGCCGGCGTCTGTAATGAGAGGGTCCGGCTCACAAGGAAGTGATCTGCCAGGTACAGAACTCAAAGCGCGGAGTCTGAATCTTGGAAATAATGCAGACGGAGGAGGGGCAGAACAGGCGCCGGGCTTGGGAACGCAGCCAGGAGGAGAGTGGGGCTGGGAAAGGGCCTGGCAGCCTGGGAGCCCTAGGCTGAAGCAGAAATGCTCACATCCCGGCCAGGGTGCAGGCAGCAGAAGGATGTCACATTCAGACTGCGTGCATTCAAGGTGAGGCCGGGGTGTAGACAAACTGGTGGGGACAGTGCAGTGTCTAGGAGTGGTGACAGCAGCGCCATTCCCACTGGTAGGTCTGAAGAGCCAATGGGAGGGTCACAGTCACGGCGACCCAGAGGCAGAGCACGCTGTGTGGAGGCGGGAGCTGTGACCTTACAGAGTGGGACCTGGGAAACAAGCCCCCCAATCTCATCTTCTCCCTCCCCCGATCTCTTGCTGGCGTTCCTCATTGGCCAAACCCAACTGGAAGCCAGGAGGCGGGAAGGCTATTGAGGGCTCCCACATAGAGCAGCCTCCTGGGGTGCGGGGGGGCGGGCGGGGGGAGGAAGAGGATCGGAAACAGAGGGGCAAGCAGAAGCCGTGTAGCACGGTTCTCTCCCATCATCCTTTTGGCCTCTCTGGCTCTACATTTGGCTGTGGGCTGCGGAGAAAGAGCAATGGGTGGGTGGGGAGAGGGCCAAGCTTCTGCCAGGCTGCTGTTTGAGCCTGCCCTCCTTGTTCCCTGCACCCCCCGCCCGGCCAGCCCCGTCTCCATCTCCGTGTCCTTCCTTTCTCCATACCTTCCTCAGGGCTGATTAGGCGAGGGAAACGAGGCAGACAGATTGAACCTGCTTTAAATGTGTGTCTCGTTCATGGTTCATACAGAGAAGAAGCAAAGTACAGCTTCTTAGACCTGCTTTGAACCTCAGACGAGTTTGGATGCAGCTCCCCGGGGGAGGAATGCGAGGAGAACCACCTGGGTCAGGTGTGCTAGGCCTGCCTTGTCTTGACTCTCATCCTTCCCGGGATCTGAGAATCTGCTGGAGTGGGGCATCATCGAGACATGTTACCCCCTCACTGTTGACTCTTCTACAGTTTAGTGCATACCCATCCTTCCCTGCCCCCTCCTTCCAGGAAGCCTTCCTGGGATGGCCCCTCCTGAGTCATTGACCTTTATGCCACAGCCCCTCCCATTCACAAGTTTGGATTGTTCTGGACATGGCTCTGGCAGGGCGGGTTCCGGCCCCCTGGACTGTGATGACCCCGGAGGAGAGTCTCTTTGGCTTGGTGCCCTAGCTCTCCCTCCGCCAACTGTACCAACTCGGTCAATGTCCCTGAGCAGCCTGTGTGGTTGGGGTAAGGCAGGATGCTCTGTAGAAACATCTGTCCAGACCCCAGAGAAACACTGCTGAGAAGTCAAACATAATATATTCAGGATCCCATGGCTCTGCGAACAGAAATACCACCAAGCCAGGGTCCCGTCGTTAGGATTTTGGAAGCCGAAATTGTTAGATTTGGAAAGAAGCAAAGAAATCACCCAGTGTCATGGCTTACACCAGGTTTTGGCTACAGATTCTTTTGTTTCCCACAAATGTAATCTTTCATGGATTCCCACAGATAACATAAGCAGCAGCAGCAGCAGCATTGGCTGAAGCGGGAAGGGATTGGGGCTCCACTCACTCAGCCACTGATGGTCCTGAGGCCTTAGAACCAAAGGCTCCGTGTAGCACAAGGCCAAAGCCCTGAGCTCATCCAACCCCAGTGTGAACACCGAGGCTGCAGAGGGGGCCACTTGCCTGAGCCCTTAACTGGCAGAGGAGGGACTCGCATTCCAGGCTGGTGCCCCTTCCCCATGCCACTCCTCACGAGCCACATGCCCCAGGCTCAGGTTGGTGTCCACTGGTCATTCTTGGCCAGCTCTCTCCCCTGCCCACCAGACATGCCCCCAAGGAGCCGGTCTGTGGGTGCAGAGCACAGCCCGTGAAGTCGGGCCCGGCCTATAAGCAGCACACGACATCTGGGGTCCAAACAAGCCTTAGGAGCATCTCCTGACTTACCTCACCTTATTAAACCCCAATTACCGAGCAATCCAGTTGCCAGGTAACCCAGGGCTTTGGGTCCCAAAGAGCCCAGTCCAGTTCCTCTCCTGCCCTTGGACAGGTGCCTTCCTTTCGGACCTCCTCCCAGGAGGTCCCGGTGACCTGGCCGCTCAGCTCTGTCTGAGCTCCTGTGTGTAGTTCAATTAGCATGCCGGACCAGTGCTGGCTGGCTGCACATATTATTTGCACAGGTTAAGTATTCCTGATAAGGCTTCTCAAATCAGAGGGCTGAAATGAACTTAATTAGAACTCAGAATACTCAAGGTAGAGATAAAAGTCAGCACGTCTAGGTCTCCGAAGCACCACGCTGGGGGTGAGGAGAGGAGAAGGAAGCAGCTAAGGGAACCTGGTCCCAGGCCGTGATGAAACCTTTGCTTGTCTGGAGCAGAATGCAGACGGGACCTGATTCCAGTCTTCGCCCCAGAGTCCTTCTTCTCCCACCAGACTCCGACTCAGAGCCTCCCCTGGAGAGCTGGCGTGTAGTCCTTACTCACGGCACCGGCAGCTCCCCGCGCGGGGGAACACGGGGGAGCAGAGGCACGGGGCTGGATGACTGGGGGAGGAAAGGGAATTCGGTTTTTATGAAAATTGAGGGTGACCAGCAGCCTGCCTCTTCTTCCGGCGCCCATGACTTCCTCTAGGTTGGGGGAGGAAGCGCTTCATCACAGATGACAATCATCCCTCACTTTTGTTCAGGGCTTAACAGTTTGCCACACCCACCTAATTTGTGAGGGGGATACTCTTCTACAAATATGAGATCAGTGTGTTGTCATTTCCCCCACTAACCCTCATTCTCACGCAGCCTTCCTCCTCCAAGGCTGAGCCATGAGTTTGTCATGGCAGCAAGGAGAGGGTGGGCCCGCTTCGAACAGAGACTCTGTGATCCAGAGTGTTCCAGTGGACTGGGTGGGGGGTCTACTGGGCCTCTAACTGTGCCCCTGGGCAGATAACTTCTCTATGCCTCGTAGCCCTTCATCGGCACCCAGGCCTATACTAGTGCCTCCTTGGTAGAGTAGGTGTGAGTGAGGTAGACCCTGTCTACTGCAGAGTAAGTGTCTCATACACAGTAGCAGGCCTGGAGGACTTGCTCAGGGGGTTTACATAAGGGATGCCCATCAGACAGAGTGAGGAGCCCATTGGTTCCTATCCTGAGGGCTGTGGGGGAGGAAGGGAACTGGAGATGGGCAGGGAGGTAATAAGACCCACATTTGATCGTTCTCCAGGCTGAACCCCCAAGGACAAAGGCATGCCGGATTCATGGAGGAGACACTAAGAGCAGAGGAGATTCCAGTTCCCTTCTCATTTAGGACTTGAGAAGGCCCTCACCTCTCAGGCTGCTCCTGCCCCAAGGTGGGACGGCTGTCCTGAAGGCAACCAGGAGCTGTGGTACAGATAGGGGAGGGAGGGCGCGAAGTTGGGTCTCCAGACACCTGAAGTTATGTGAGTCTGGTTGGGGGAGGTTTTCAGAAGGTTCAGAGAAGGCTGCAGGGCAAGACCTCAGAAGGTCCCCACCATCACTGAGAGGCAAAGTGGGACCAGTTCTATATAGAGTGCTAGGACAGCCCAGCCTCAATGGAGTGGAGAAAGAACAGACCAGAAGGTATCAGCTTCACCCATCAGCAGTGGAAGTCCTGCTGAGTGCTTAAGGTAGACCACACCACCCCATCTCGATGGACACCAACCCACATACACCCAAGGACTGGCCTGAGGTCAAATACATCTTCCCCTCCTAGCGCCATACAAGCACTGCCCATCCATGTAGGTGCCTGTCTGGTGAACCAGCGGAGAAGAGAGGCAGAAAACTGAGAGATCAACACTCTATCCACAAGGACCTGAAGAGTTTCTTTAAAGATCGTTGAAATCATTGAATCAGACCTAGATCCTGTATTGGTTTAACACTTAATTGCCCTCCTCCCCCATTACCCACAGAACAGGAGAGCAGAAGACAGCTCCAATCAGCTAATGGAAAATCAAGAAAAGTGGTTTCTCGCACATCTGAGTGTGCTGTAAGTACGTCTGTGACCTTGCCACAGATATATTACCTTGTCTGATTCCCATATGTGCTGGAAAATGGCCATGGCCAGTCAGCTTAGAGTGGCCATGTCGTCTGGGATGACGGAGGCCATGGTGGTGTGTCCAAAGTCATCTTTAATATCACCAGTGGCCTCTGGCTCCTCTTACTAGCCTTTCCCTCTGTGCTGGGCTCTTGGCTGCACTGAGTTTGGTGAGTGAGGCATTGAAGGTCACTGCAGCATAACTCAGGGGGTAACAGCTCAGGCTGTGGAACCACCCAGACGAGACCTGGGGTGAGATCGCAGCCCTACCACTTACCAGATGTGTGACCCTGGGGAAGAAACCCATCAACATCACAGTTGAAGATGAGAGTTAAATGTGTGTGCAGAGCACGGCACCATGACCTGGGTATAGTAACTCCTCAACATAAGGTACCATGTTTCCGAATGAATGAATGAATGAATGGGCCATTTTCCGAGATTAGCACACATGCATGCATCTTATACTGAAAGGCAATATAACGTAGCATTTAAGAGTGAGGGCTATATAGCCTAATGGCCCAGGTTCGAATCCCGGCTTCAACATTTACTGGCTATCTATCAATGGAAAAGTTACGGGACCTCTCTAGACCTCAGCTCCCCCGTGTACATCTGAGGAGGAGGATAATGATACCCACGGAACGGGTTGCCGTGAAGATTGAATGAGCTAATCTCTATAAACTTCTTGTAGGGTACCTGGCACAAAGTACATATTCCAGAAATGCCAGCCATTATTTTTATGATGACATGCCCGTAGATGTCATTCCATGCCATCCCCACGCCCGGTGCTGCTCTAGGTCCTGTGTGGGATATATGAGCAATGTAAGACATGACATCCGGCCTCAAGGAGCTCATTGAGGAGGCCAGATGTGCATCCCCCAGGCACCCATGCTCAGGCCTGCATTATGGGCAGGAGTGACACGAATGTAACCAAGTGTAAACAGCAGAGGCCACAGGGACCGGAGGATCAGCAGAAGGAGGGCTAGAGGGACTGAGTGGGGCTTGGGGAGGAAACACGGTGCCTACAGGTGCATGGATGGGCCAGTGTGATCTTCAGTTTTCACACACCCAGTGTCTGATCCCCATGCGTCCCCTAAAGGTTGAGCCAGTGATCGTGTAACTGACAAGGGCTGCCTAGAAGTCCAGACACCTGCTGTCTTTTTCTGGACTTCATTTTCTCAAGAGTTGATGACTTTGGGCAATTCACTGGCCTCTCTGAGCATCAGTTTCTTTAAACGTGAGATGGGAATAAGCATCTGTCCTTCCAGCCTCACAGGACCATAGCCAGAGTAAAATAAACCAGGAAGGGAGGGCCAGCCAGGTTGCTATGATCTTTGTATGAGTCCTCGGAGCCACTGGAGAAGAACTCAAAGCTGTGACCCTCTAACGGAGGAGCTGGGGAACTCTGGTCCCTGCTTCGGGGAGAGGACGGTCATATACCTGCAAGGGCTTAGAGACTTCCTTTGTTTTTCAGTTTTGATTTCCCCAAAGCCTTGGCATTAACCACGGGGCAAATAGCTGACATTTGTATTTTTCCTGCATCGCAGCTATCTGCCCCTGGATGACCCGGCGGGTGAGCACAGAGGCCCCAAGCTGGAAACTCCTTAGGGGAAGATGATGTTGTAATCCATTCCAGGCCTATTTGTTGAGTGGTGACCTTTCTTCTCTGCCCCCACGAGATGCTGGCCTAGGGGGTCCCAACTGCTCACCCCTCCCCACACCACGCATCCCTGCTCTCCATCTCCAGCCCCTCTTCTGCTCATCCGCCAACCCAGAAATCAAACTTAATCGCCTTCCATCCAGCTTCTGCATTGCAATAAATAGTCGTGGTAGGCTTCTGAGGAGGAGAAAAAAAATCCAGCATTTAAAATATTGAGGCACTCAGAAATAATTATCATGAGGTTTTTGTGCATGCATTAGACTTTTCCCTCCAGGCTGAGGGCCGCCTGCTGGAATGAACTTAGCCACAACTTGGCCTTTCTTTCCCTGTTTTCTTTTTACTTTCTTTTTTTTTCTCCCTGCGTTTATGATTCCTTAACACATCCAGATTGAAACATTAAAAATGCTCATCAGTAGGACACGGACAGGGCCATTCAGGACTCGTCAACAGAAGGCGCATACTGATGGGCAAGGACCTTTCAGATGGGCTGTCTTGCAGAATGTGCCCGTGCCTGGATGTGGGTGTCCAGTCTGTTGTGGGGGAGACACAGCCCTGCCTTGGGGAGCTCTAGTCTGAGGGGGAGACACAGTTCTGCCCTTAAGGAGCCCCAGGCTGAGGGGGGAGAAACAGTCCTGCCCTCAGGAAGCCCCAGTCTGAGGGGGAGACACAGCTCTGCCCTCAGGGAGCCCCAGTCTGAGGGGGAGACACAGCCCTGCCCTCAGGGAGCCACAGTCTGAGGGGAGACACAGCCTTGCCCTCAGGGAGCCCTAGTCTGAGGGAAGACACAGCCCTGCCCTCAGGGAGCCCCAGTCTGAGGGGAGACACAGCCCTGCCCTCAGGGAGCCCCAGTCTGACGGGGGACAAACAGCCCTGCCTCAGTGAGCCCCAGGCTGAGGAAAAACTCAGTCCCGCCCTCAGAGAGCCCCAGCCTGAGGGGAGACACAGTCCTGCCCTCAGGGAGCCCCAGTCTGAGGGGAGACACAGCCCCACCCTCAGGGAGCCCCAGTCTGAGGGGAGACATAGACTTGTACTCAGAGAATCCTCAGTCTGAGGGAAGAGAGACAGCTCTTGCCCTCACAGTGCCCCAGTCTGAGGGAGGAGACAGCCCTGCTCTCAGAGGACTTCCTGTCTGGTCAGAGGTTCCATTCTGATCTGGGAGACAATGCTCTCAATCGCAGTGACTTTTAATAGGAAAATGTGCTTGCGGGCTCCATTTTCAGTGGGGAACTGTACTCATTCATCCATCCATTTAATAATATTTATCAAACACATGTTGCACTTCTACACTAAGCACTGATAAGCCCTGGGGAATTCACCTAAAAGACTCAGTCCTTGTCCCTCACAAACACCATCTTATTTAGGAGGCAGATGCGTGAATGTTTTTACAATCAGCTATGATAAGTGCTGAAAGCAAGGTGAGTCCACAGTTCTGGGGAGGGAGACAGCCTAACCCTTCCTTGGAGGAGCTGGTGTGCCTCTATCCTCACGTTTCCCGTGTCTCCATTTTGTCGTGGAGTCCTGAGAAACTATAGAGACGGGAAGAAAACAGTGTGGAATGTAGACTATCTGAATCTCTGTACTGATATTTTTCACTCATCTTTGAATTTGTTCAATAAATATCATTGAAGACCATCTAGGTTACAGTATTATATAAAATTTAGGGGCTCGAGAGGGGCCTAGGCATAATTCCTGCTCTCAAGCAGCTCATGGGCTTTAGACTTCTCAAAAATTCTTATTTCCTTATTTGATATTTTCCAGAGCATAAGAGAAAAACTCCCCTGCAGGTCACCTGGCGCTTCCGCACTTTCAGGGTGAGACCCTGACCTCCTGGGGAGACCCATCTGAAACCCACTGCATGTACCTGATCCCTCCCTACTCTTAAGAGATCTCTGCTTATAGCTGATCAGCTTTCCTCCAACTCTCCTCCTGCAAAAGTATCCTCTTCTCATTTAGGGGTGCTGTGGAGTCGCTGTCCCCTCAACCTACTTACTCTGTCTTTTGGGCTTTTGCTGTACTGCACACAGGCGCACTAAAAAGCCCTGAAAACGATGACCAGAAGATAGGTTTCCAGGCATCCAGAATCAAGATCTGTCAGACACTCATTTCGCTGGTCAGAGCTGTGTCACGCAATGGGCACTGGGGAAATGGGGGTGCCGGGAGACGGTGAACCAGCAGCATGCTTTGGGGATTGGAGCCATGGCTTTAGGGCCTGACAGACCTGCCCTAAAGGGGTCAGGGTGAAATGGTCACCTTCATGAGACCTGGAACGTGAGAATTTTGCTCCTAGAAATAGCCATCTTTAGAGCTGGTAGAGACTTTAGGCATAGCTGAGTTAGCTATGGGCCAATGCTAGAATGGATGCTAGAATGAATCCTCAAGACAGAGTGGCTGAAGGGAGTGCATGAGATAGACCAAGGACAGGTGGGCAGTCTGATTACCCGGAGTCTCAGGCTGTGGCCACATCTCTGCGCCTCCCAACACAGGCCTTCTGTCACTGAGTCCGACAGGGCTGCTCCAGTGGGGGCCAACCTCCAGGCTGTGGAATGGATTAGGAAGAAGTAGAGAGCAGGCCTGTTCTTTCTTTCAGGATATGCCCTGGGCAGTGCTTAGGCTCACACTTCCACTCCTATCCCAAGGCCTGAACTTAGTCACCTGACCACTGCTAGCTGCAAGGGAGTCTGGGAAATGTAGTCTATAGCTGGGCAGCTATTGGCTCCTTTAAAACTTGGGTGATACCAAAACCAAGAAGAGGGACATGGACACCGGGACACAATTCGAAGTTCCTATCACAGATAAAGGAAGCATGGCAGAAAGTTTTATTTTCCCCAAACATTTCAGCTGCCTTTTTTGTTCCCCCTGAACAGCAAGGTTAGAGGGAAAAGCGCCCAAACTAGCAGCTCAGAGGCAGAGAGATTTTGAATTGCTCTGATGCTGCCTAGGAATGGGATGGGTTCGTTCAGCAGGCAGGGCTGAGGCCCTCACTCTGCAAGGGCTGGTGCCTGCAGCCTGGACCACAGTGGCAGGAGATGAGCACCGTGTCGCAATATGGCTCAGAGCAGCCAAAGCGCTCGCAGCCAGTCCGTCCAGGATTCCGGCCCATTGGCACTGCCCTGGCCCAGCAGGTGCCCCACCTCTTAGCATGCACCTGTCTACACCATTTCTATACAGAATAATGGCTCCTCTCTGCAAGCATGTGCCTGAGGGCTTGCTCCACTGGGCGGCACTCGGGCCCTCCCACGAGCCAGCCGTGTGCCAAGGAGTTACCCTGGGGAAGAGCCCCCAGCCGATCATGAGTGGCAGTTCATGCATAAACACCCAAGTCTAAGGCATGTCCTACACAGTATCCCAGAGCTCCCCAGGGGGATCAGCCCCCAGATGCCCACCAAAGAAACATGCTCCCTGTGTTGGCTTCCTCTCCTTTCTTATTTCTTCTCTTCTCTATAGGCACTTCCTGTTGTCACCTCCCACCTGAATTACTTGGCCTGCCGTCCATTGTCTCAGAGTCTGCTTCTGGGGACCTCCAATGAAGGCACCCAGGTGATCAGCCCTCCCTGCTCGGTCCGATTAGGGAGAAGACCCACAACCAAGAGAGGGGAGGGGTGCAAATCAGGAAAGACAGGAAATGACGTCTGATTGTCACTGCATTCCCAGCACCTGGTGTAGAACCACACACAGGAGGCAGGGTGGGTGCTCACAAAGTATTCTGTCCACAGAATGAATGAAGTGCCCTCTGTCATCAACTTGCTGTGTGACCTTGGGCAAGTCACTTCACCTCTCGGAGCCACACAGTCACCATCTACAAAGAGGAGATAGTAACGTTACCTACTTAGAAGAAGAAATGAGATAAAAGCCGTGAATGAGCTCTGTGATTCTAACGCCTTCCGAATTATGAGAGGTGAAAGATTGGAAAGCTGCCTCTTATCGTTGCTGCAGCTTTTCAAAATGCCCAAGTAGGAACATTTTAGTGGCTGAAAAACGGCATCAATTTTCTCATTGAAATTCTTTTATTCAACAAAGTAAATAATCTTAGTGGAAGGAATATGCATTATATTTTCTGTAGGATTCATTAAAGTTGTTTTCATTTTGGATTAAAAATATGCAGTTTGGGAATATTTATTCTGAAATGGCCCTGGGCACACAGAAAGGCTGCTCCTCGCTAATCTCATTTGATGGCCGAGAACTGGACCGGGGGCAGCTGGGCCTTTCCCAGGGCCACAGGGCTGCTTAGAAGGATTCATTCATTCTGTAAATGTCATGACCATGGGGTCTACCCAGGCCTATGCTGGCTGTGGCTGGGCCTTGGTGAGCCCAAGTAGATGTAGCCCTGATGTCTTGGAGCTGATAGTCTCATAGGGTGAAGAATGAACAGAATGGCTGCACTACGAGCTGAACCATAAATGGTCTCACAGGAAAAAAAAAGTCTTTCTCCAAGCACTAAGGCAGTGGAGCTAGTGAAGGTGCCAGTGGCAGAGAGAGAAAGTGCCCAGCGGAAGACTGCTTGAGCTGAAGTCTGTGACATTATCTGGGAGAAAAAAAGGAAGGAGAACCTTTTAGAGGAGACAAAATATGCAAAGGTCCTGTGGCCTGCGGTGGTACCTGGTGGGTTTGAGGAAGTGAAAGAGGATCCTCGTGACCACAGTGTGGGGAGGGAGGTTTGAGGTAGAGAGAAATGAGGTTGCAAAGTAGGCAGGGGGAGACCCCGAGTGTCCTTGAAGACCCTGTGCATTCAGTCCAAGAGTGGAATCCAAGGTTTATTCATTTTTCCCTAATATCCAATGATTATATTATGAAAACTTGAAACATACAGAAAACGTGCACAATGGACATCCAGATTCTACAATTAGCATCTCGCTCTATTTGTTTGTTCACGTATCTTCACATCTATCCATCCCTTATCCGTCTCTTAATCCATCTAATTCTTTATGCACTTCGAGGGAAGTTGCAGACTTCTGTGCACTTCGGCCCTAAACCCTCAGCCGTGCACACTGTATCACTGACAGATGTGTAGCCCAAATCCTTATCAAGACATCAAACATGCCATCATGCCAGAAAGTTCCTCTGTTCCCCTTCTCAGTTAATCCCTGCTCGAACTTCCAGGCAGCAACACTTCCGGTGTTTTACATCATACGTTAATTTTGCCTGCTACATATAAACTACATATAAACGGAATCACTCAGTACATATCCCTTTCTGAGCAATGCTTCCTTCACTCAGTCTGTTTTTGTAATTCATCCGTGTTGTTGTATGTATCACGAGTTCATTTCTTTTTATTGTTGAATAGCATCCACAGGGTATCTATATCACACGCCTCTTGTACATTATTTTTTTTTAAAGATTTTATTTTTTTATTTGACAGAGAGAGAGAGAGAGATCACAAGTAGGCAGAGGGGCAGGCAGAGAGAGAGAGGAGGAAGCAGGCTCCCCGCCGAGCAGAGAGCCCGATGTGGGGCTCGATCCCAGGACCCTGAGATCATGACCTGAGCTGAAGGCAGAGGCTTTAACCCACTGAGCCACCCAGGTGCCCCCCGCTTGTACATTCTGTTGTTGATAAGCATTTGGGTTGTTTCCAGTTTCGAGGGATTGTGAATAATACTGCGATGAGCATTTTTGTAGGTCTTTTTCAGGATATGTGTTTTCACTTGTCTTAGGTAAAGACCTGGGAGTGGAATTGTTGGGTCAGAGGGCTGACGTATGTTTCCTTTTGTAGGAAATTTGCAGACCTTTTCCAAAGTGGCCGTACCATTGTGTATCCCCGTCAACGGTGTAAGAGAATTCCAGTTGTTCCAAAGCCTCATCTGCACTTTGGGTTGTTAGCTTTTTAAATTTTTTAATTGGTAGTTATGTAATAATAGTTCATTGTGGCTTTAATTCATTTTTCTTTGATGGTTAGTGATGCTGTTTACTTTTTCCATGTGCTTTTGGGCCATTTGCATTGCCTTTTGGTGAACTGTCTGTTAAAATCTTTGTCTATGTCTTTTAAAAGTGGATTGTTTGTCTCCTAATTATTGACTTTCAGGAGTTCTTTTTTTCTTTTAGAAAGATTTTTTTTTTAAGATTTTATTTATTTATTTGTCAGAGAGAGAGAGAGAGCACAGGCAGGCAGAGTGGCAGGCAGAGGCAGAAGGAGAAGCAGGCTCCCTGCCGAGCAAGGAGCCCGATGTGGGACTCGATCCCAGGACCCTGGGATCATGACCCGAGCCGAAGGCAGCCGCTTAACCAACTGAGCCACCCGGGTGTCCCTTTCAGGAGTTCTTTACAGGCATCCTGCATCTGAGTCCTTTGTCGGGTACAACAGTAATTATTTCTTCAACAGGTGTTTGTTAAGCCACTACTTACGTGTGCTAAACATCGGATGGCATGAGGTCTGTCTTGGGGAAAGCTACAAAGGGTCTTCTGACTACCAAGGCCAGTGCTCTTCTTACTACATTCAACTTTTCCTTCAGATGGATGCCTCTGGGCTCGCTCTGTCCCTGGGATCCTTGAGTGAGCATGAAGGGCCTCAAACTGGGCATCTGATGACCTGTTTTGAAACCCAGCGCAGTTACTTCCTTGCTGTGTGATAGGATGCAAGTCACCTAACTTTCCAGGGTCTCGGTTTACTCATCTATCAAAACAGAACAAAAAAACTCTACCTCCTGCCTTTCCTAAGAAGAGCAGAGGGGGCACACACACCAGGCATACAGTAGGCTCTCAGCTAATGTCTGTTTCTTTCTTTCCCTTTTTTGGGCATAGGAGTCTGTCCTAATCCTAAACTGACTTCAGCAAGGCTTGTTCTATCCTTGCAGGGTTCTCACGGAGAAAAAGTATTTAGTTTAAAAATGAGATGTTATGACGGTGCTAACTGAGTGGGGAGTCCTTATTCTCTCCGGGGCTGTGCTCAATGGCCCCTGCTTTCCAGCACTGATGAGGTTTCCTGGGTTTGCTAATGGAGTGTGTTTTTAATGGGCTACCTGATTTCTCTCCATCAGCCAAGGACTGAGGAGTTACTGGCCTGGGAGTGAGAACGCCCCAGTCCCATGTGGCCCCATCCCTAACCTGCTGTGTGCTCCAGGCACTATCTCCTCCCCCCTCCTGAACCCCCTCTGCCGTGAAATGGGACAAAGAGAGCTCTACGATCTGGTCTCCCCCAGGCCAAATATTCTGCGCCCGTGAGTTTCTCATGTCCTTGATGGATACCGGACCAGAGCTGGAGACACAGTTTCAAACAGAATTATCCATTCAGTCAGCAAGCATTTATTAAGCATTTTTGTATTATATTCTCATGTTTTGAGCAGTGCTATGGGGAGGGAGGGGGCAGAAGCACGGGGAACTATTAGATGCTACATCACAACGCAGAGTCCCAGTCAGACTAAGATTAAAAAAAAAAGAAGAAGAAAGGGGGGAAAAAGCCGTTAATATCCTTAAAAAAAAAAAAAAAGAAAGAAAAAATTAAATAAATAAAAGCAAAACAAAAGCAAAACAGCCACATGCCTAGTTACCCAGCTGCCTCTGCTCTCAGTTTCCCTTCAAACCAACTTCTTAAGCATTAAGAATTGATGATTCTCTTGATTCTCCCAACTGCTAAAACTGGGACAGCCTCACCTCCCCTTTTATTTCTGCCTGATTAGAAAACATATCTCTGTAGATTGACACCCCTTCCCTGTAAGGGTTTTGCAAGGTTTTTTTGTGCTTTTTTTTCCCACCTTCTCTAGTGGTGAGATGAAGGCCAGATCTCTCCTCTAATTTATTAATTCGGTAAATCCAAAGCTTCACGGGAGGGATTTGTGCAAACTGTGGTTGAACAAGCAGCAGACACACGGTGGCAACCGGAGCCAGGCTGGGAAGGGCTTTGGTCCCCAGGTTCTTGGGTCGGGCCCAGGAGGCAGCACTGCACAGAGCATCAGAGCTGCCTGCCTGTGTCACCTTCTAGCCGGGAGACCTTGGGCTCATTGCTTAGCTTCTCTGGACCTCAGCTTTCTCGTCTGTAAAGTGGTGATGATGTCAACCCCCCAGAGCGTTTGAGAACGAAATGTGACAACGAATTGTGTCCTGCATATCATGGGCTCTGTGTCCATGTTAACTCTTAGGATTACCACTCACGCCTCAGCTCTTGGGGAACTG
Source organism: Potos flavus (assembly GCA_028534135.1). Classification (NCBI taxonomy): domain Eukaryota; kingdom Metazoa; phylum Chordata; class Mammalia; order Carnivora; family Procyonidae; genus Potos; species Potos flavus. The sequence goes on from CM052886.1 coordinate 98,612,056, forward strand.
TCTTGGGAACCAAAGACGCAGGCAGGCCCCCTAGCTTCCAGCCGCTTGGAAGCAAGGGTCCTCTTGAGCAGGTAGACACATAAGAGGCAACCTCAGGATCCTTCTCTCAGGCCTCCTTCCTTGGGATACTTCTCTGGATTTTCCCGGAAGCTTTATCCTCAAGGGACAATTTCCCCAACATCCTTTTCCTTCAGAAGCTCCCGGTCTCCATTTATATGTAAATTGGATGCCTGAGTTCATGAGGCCACAGAGTTTGTTGCATCTGGCTTTTTACATTTCAAGGGATGCTGAAGAAATACCACCAAGGAGAGAGATGCAATTTTTTGCCCAGAATAAATCTTGCTCTTGCCAGCCCCGGGCAATCCTCCCCTCCGCCCCCCACCATTAGCAGGTGCTAGGCCTAGGGGCGGTGATTTCTTATTCCAAAGGGTCTCCCCAACACTGTTCCCCAGGGGCCTCATTTAATCCGGCCCTTGCCATCTTCTGTCAACACTTTGCAAGGGCTGGCTCTTTCTACCTCTTCAGGATTTTTTATACCTGCTGCAAATGCTTCCAAACAACAGGGACAGGCCAAAGGCCAGCCTGGGGAAGAGAAGCCCATAGCACTGCCCTTCCCTTCCTCCTGCAGGCCTTGCCTTCTCCCTGAGCTGGAGGGGGGCAGGGAAGCAGAGGCTGAGGTAAGGGAGAACCGCCTGTCACATGTCAGCCCGTTGGCTAAGCACATGCTTCACCTTCATCATCTTTCATTCTCAAGAAACCTGGGAGGAGATGCCTCGAGCAGCCCAGCTTCTCTAATCAGGAGGCTGAAGTTCAGAAAACGTAAGGAATCGCCCCAAAGCTCATGCCTGCAAGCAGGGTGCCATCCTCTGCTGTGGGCGTGACCCTGTGCGGATGACAAGACCAGGATTTGCCCCTGGACCTGTGGGACTCCTCATCACCGCTGCTCTCGCGTGGGATAGACTCCCTGTAAGCCTCACCCAGCTGAGTTTTCTAAGTAAGAGAAGTTAAGTTTTAGTAAGTAAGATGGTTGCAAAACCTAGAGAACATCAAAAACTCTTCTGGGTGCAATTTAGTGTGTCTTGGAGATTCAAGAAGTATACTTACTGGGTGCTGAAGTATTCGGCAGTTTAGGACCGTCACTGCCGTGCTAATTGCACAGAAGGTGGGCAAGCTAGTGCGCAGCCGCAGCTTTGGGAAGGGGACGCGCCTCCTGGAAGGTTTCCTGCACGGTCGCGGCTTAGCTTCCTATGAAAATGGTCATTGGAGTTCAGAGTCAAAGACGGCTGAAGCTCACAGGGGATGTTTCCGGACATGAGGACTATTTGATGCTAGTCATCAGACAGCCAGATAAGAGCGAGTGGTAATGGTACCGCTGAGCTCCGGTGCTAAGCAGTTCTTAGATACACACGTGCATATACATAACACGGTATCTCATTCAAAGCGCGGGAGCCTAGGAGTTAGGTGTTGCCCGTTTTACAGACAGGCACGTGGCCGCCCAGAGATGTTATGTGGCCCGAGGTCACATGACTGGGAACTAGGGGGTTGGAACCCCGGCAATCTGGCTCCAGAATATGCACTCGAATCCCATTCTGTATGCTGTAGCTTGTGACTGAGCCCCGATGGGAGCCGCAGGATCCTGGGGGCCTCGGAAGCAGGAACTCCGCTGATGTATGCTCATGGCCCTGTGATGTGGAGCATCTCTGGATTTGCTGAAGATCGTGCCTCAAGTCGGCTTGCTCCTGCCTTCAGGACCCTAATGGCGGCTGCTGGTGATAACAAGTTCACGCGTGGCAGTAAGTCAGAGGGGAGGAGGGTGAATGTGATAAGAAAGAAAATGCAGAGCACTAGGGGTTCAAAGGAAGGAGTGACCATCCATTTGGTTGGAGGTAGGGGTGTTTCTAAGAAACATAAGAAACAGCTCTCTCTCTCTCAAATAAATAAATAAAAGCTTAAAAAAAAAAAAAGAAAAAATGCAGACTCCCAGGCCCACCCAGTCTTGCTAGTAGGAATCTACATTTTAACAACATCCCCAGGCAATTTCTGGTGTATGCCTGAAAACATGGGAAGGCACCAGGACCTGTAAATAGGGAGGTTGAGTCTGCCGTGAAACTCTCCATGGAGTCCACTGACCACAGGCACAGCACACAAGGCTCAAGTTCAAGGTCATCTTCGAGAAGTGTGTTAAATCCCATGTTTATTGTCCAGTAGTAGGAAAGTTGGAGCCGCAAGCAATATCACCGGTGATCCCATGACCAAGGTTGCTCACATCCTTCTTTCCCTCTGGCGTGTGCCTTGGGCCTTCCCCGGTTGGGAGTAGCCGGGCATGCAAGGGTGAATCCACAGGGTCTGAAATCCCTTTTGGGGGAATCAGAGCTGGGCCTTCCCTCTGCTTGCTGTGTCTGGTGCTGCCCCGATTCTTGTGCGTGAGTACATATGTGTGTGTGTGCCATGCGTGACTTGGGAGTCTGCACAGTCTTTTTTCACATGCAAAACACTTCGCAGAACACAGGTCTCTGCTGCAGTCCCTCTCCACTTATGTTAGACTTAATTATTTAAATTGAGTCCATTAGTGGTTCTATATTTAACTTTTTAATTGAATGAATTATTAGTCTATTAATAAATGATAAAGTTTAACAGCTGTTAATGAGCATTCAAAATAGATAAATTACTTCGTTCCGTAACACAATACCAATATTTGCCCATGAAACAGAAAAGTTGTCTATATAAGAAACCCTGCCCTTTTGACCTGGTTCTCTTTCCTGTTAGCAATATAAAGCAATTAATTATTATGTTGCATAAATAAGAAAGAGAGGGGGAAACGGGGATTGCGTATGTGCCGTGAGCCCATTTTGTGTCTCCCCCAGGCTGCCTCCCGTTCCCCACGACTAGGGGGAGACAAAGAATAGTCCAGGAGGGTTGCCACGGGCTACATGGCTCCATACACAGGTCAAAAGTAAATCGTCCATCACTCTCTCTCTCCAAGTGTTCCCCTCTGCCCCCCCCCCCACCCCGCGAAATGTTGCTAGCGGAGCCTCACATAGAACCAGCAGAAGTGAGGAATGGGGAGATAGCTACGCGCTGAATATGAAAAGCTTTCAGGAAAATACCGTTACTTTTATTGCACAGAGAGTGTAATAGGCATGTAAATAAAAATATTTTATTCCGCATTTTGATCATTAAATTTCATTGCCGTACCCAGTGTGTTTTGTTATGCAGACTGACGTTTGCTAAGAATGAGATTCTGGAGTTGCCTTTTCCGCGCGTGGGCTTCTGGGAGATATTCTGGGACAGTGTTTTGGAGCTTCCCCTCACACAAAAAGCTAATACAGGCACACCTTGGAGATATTATGGGTTCGGTTCCAGACCACTGCAATTAAAGCAAATATAATAAGGCAAGTCAAATGAATTTTTTGGTTGCCCACTATCTATAAAAATTATGTTTACACTATACTATAGTCTCTTAAGTGTGCAATAGCATTGTGTCTAAAAAGCAATGTACATACCTTCATTTAAAAATATTTCATTACTAAAAAGTGCTAGTATCTGAGCTTTCGGCAAGTCATAATTTTTTGCTAGGGGAGGGTCCTGCCTCCGTGTTGTTGGCTGCTGACTGACCCGGGTGGCGGCGGCTGAGGGTTGGGGTCGCCGTGGCAGTTTCTTAAAATAAGACAACGGTGAAGTTTGCTGCATCAGTGAACTCTTCCTTTCACGAATGATTTCTCTGTAGAATACGGTGCTCTTTGATAGCTTTCTACCCACAGTAGAACTTCTTTCCAAATTGGAGTCAATCCCCTCAAATCCCACTGCTTCTTTATCAACTACTGCTTACGGAATATTCTAAATCCTTTGTTGTCATTTCAGCAATCTGCACACCAGCTTCGCCAGTAGTAGATTCCATCTCCAGAAACTACTGTCTTTGCTCGTTTGCAAGAAGTAACTCCTCATCGGTTCGAGTTTGATCATGAGATTGCCACAACTCGGTCCCATCTTTGGGCTCCACTTCTCATTCTAGTTCTCTAGCTATTTCCACCACATCTGCTGGTACTTCCTCTACTCAAGCCTTGAGCCCCCTCAAGGTCCTCCATGAGGATTGGAATCAATTTCTTCCAAACTCCTGTTCGTGTTGCTATTTTGACCTGACCTCATGAATCACAAATGTTTCTTAATGGCATCTACGATGGTGAGTTCTTTTCGGAAGGTTTTCAATTTACTTCATCCAGATCCCTCAGAGGAATTGCTATGGCAGCGATAGCTTTATGCAGTGTATTTCTTAAATACACTTTGAAAGTTGAAGGCGCCTGGGTGGCTCAGTTGGTTAAGCGACTGCCTTCAGCTCAGGTCATGATTCCGGAGTCCCGGGATCGAGTCCCACATCGGGCTCCCAGCTCCGCGGGGAGTCTGCTTCTCCCTCTGACCTTCTCTCCTCTCAGGCTCTCTCTTTCTTTCTCTCTCTCTCTCAAATAAATAAATAAAATCTTTAAAAAAAAAAAAAAGTTGAAATGACTCCTTGATCCATGATATGGACGCAGAATGGATGTTGTGTGAATAGGCATGAAAACAACATTAATGTCATTGTCCATTTCCATCATAGCTTCTGATTCACCAAGTATGCTGTCAATGAGCAGCAATATTTTGAGTCTTTTATTCTGAGCAACAGCTCTCAACCGTGGGCTTAAAATATTCAGTAAACCACGGTGTACTGTCACCCGGCCTTTATTGTCCCATTTATAGCGCATAGATAGAGTGGATTTAGCATAATTCTTAAGGGCCCTAGAATTTTCAGAATGGTAAATGAGCATTGGCTTCAACTTAAAGTCACCAGCTGCATTAGAGCCTAATGCAGGAAAGTCAGCCTGTCCTTGGAAGCTTTGAAGCCTTTTGTAAGACTTTTGTAAGTCCTAGATGTCTTCTTCTTCCGATAGAAGGCTGTTTCATCTGCACTGAAAATCTGGTGTTTAGTGCTGCTCGGTCATGGATGATCTGAGCTAGATCTCCTGGAGAACTCGCTGCAGCTTCTCCACCAGCACCTGCGGCTTCCCTTTGCACTTTTGAGTTATGGAGATGGCTTCTTTCCTTAACCCCCATGAACCCACCTCTGCTAGCTTCAGACTTTTCTCCTGTGGCTTCCCCACCTCTCTCAGCCTTCCCAGAACTGAAGAGAGTTGGGGCCTTGTTCTGGATCAGGCTTTGGCTTAAGGGAATGTCGTGGCTGCTTTGGTCTTCTCTCCAGACCACTGAAATCTTCTCTGCATCAGCAATAAGGCCATTTTACTTTCCTGCCATGTGTGTGTTCGTTGGAGTAGCACTTAATTTCTTTCAATAACTTTTCCTCTGCATTCACAACTTGGCTAAGTCTTTGGTGGAAGAGGCCTAGCTTTGGGCCTGTTTTGACTTCTGGCATGTCTTCCTCACTAAGCTTAATCATTTCTAGCTTTGATTTAAAGTGAGAGACCTGAGACTCTTCCTTTCACTTGAACACTTAGAAGCCACTGTAGGGTAATTAGTTGGCCTAATTTCAAGATTGTTGTGTCTCAGGGAATAGGGACGCCTGAGGAGAGGGAGAGAGACAGGAGAACCGTGGCTGGTGGAGCAGTCAGAACACACTTTGGTGTCTGCAGTGAACATGAGAGTACAGATATCTGTTAGAGCTAGTGATTTTATTTCCTTTGGATAAATACCCAGAAGTGGGATCGCTGGATCATACATGTGGGTTATTTTTTAGGTTTTTGAGGAAACTCTACGCCATTTTCTATAATGACTGTGCCAGTTTACATTCCCACCAAGAGTGAACAAGGAATTTCTTTTCTCCACCTGGGGGAATCCCCCTTTAAAAAACTTTTCCAAAAGCCCCATCCAGTGACTTTCCCTTATAGTTCATTGACCATCCCTACCTTCAAGGAAGGCTGAGAAATGTCAGTTGGTTTGTTTGTTTAGATGGCATATTTTCACTCTAAATAAATTGTGATTCTGATAGAGGGGGCCCTGGATAATTGTTATTAAATCTCCGTCACTTAAGCAAAGGCACAGAATAACTCAGGCACCTGTCCCAGGTCACTGACTCGGGTGGAGGTTGGCAGATGACGGGGCATTCCTTGAGGTCCTGGTTATCTGGGTAGAAGAAAGGGCCCCTTGTGTTTAGTTTTCTTCCTTTCCCGATGGAGTTATCCTCAGAAGGTAGGAATGAAGGATATGGATGGAGGTTATCGTGGTGTCATTTTAGGGTGGCCCCCTTCCCTCTCAGACTCCATATGAATGCTCTGGTCCCAGAACAAGTTTGCCTGTTTTCCTCTTTTATAAAATGTGGATGCTAACTGTGACTCATAAGGTCACAGGGAAGAGTAACAGAAGAAATTAATAATACAAAACTCATAGCAAAATACTTGGCACATGGTAGATACTCAAATATGGTAATGGCTTGTTATGATGACGATGTGTGTGTCAGCCACATTCAAGTGCATTTTTGTGCATGTGTACATGTGCCATACAAACACATGTGTGCGTACACATGTGCACACGACGGCTCATGGAGGAGACGGCAGGACAGATGGAATGAGAGACCCCGGCTGGCTGTGTGTACCTGTGGCTTTGGTTCCTCGTGCCCTGTGCTCTGCTCTGTCACTCAGGGAGGTAGAGCAGAGCAGGTGGGACAGTGATGGGCTGGCCTCTCACAGAATTGAGTTTCCACGGGAGGTGCTTTAACGCTAAAAATTCCACAGTCTGGTTTTGAGGGCAATAGGCAGAAAGAAGCTGGGTTGCCAAGCAACCAGCCATTAACAGGAAATTAGTCGCTCATCTCCAAATATCCTGTCCCATTTCCATTCCACTTCTCCCCATTTTGCCAAACAGAAGCACACACACGGGCAGACATGCACGCATGCACACACATAGCAATATATCTGAGTGCCACCAGGAACTTCTAGAGAATTCGCATTGCTGGGCTCACCACCAGCTGGAGCAGGCAGGTCAGTCCCCAGCCACCTGCTCTCTCTACCTGTCTCTGCCTCTCCTCCAGATGCTTCCTGCCCTTGCGCATCCTCTCCATCCATGACTCAGCACTATTTATGCCCTGGGCCCTGATGCGCATGTTTCTGTATGTTCCTTCTATCTCCTGCTCAGACTGGGAGCTCCCCGAGGACAGGAATCATTTCTCCTCCGCGGGGCTGGGAGCTCTCTACGAATGGTGAGAGCCAGTCTCTCAAATCTACCCCAACCTGATCTCTCAAACCACACTCAAACTCTATCCCAGAACCCACCCTCAAACCTGACTTTGGACCCACATTTCTTGCTTCAGGACCATGGGCTGCACCTGTTGTCAAAAGGAAGGGGCCATCTCAACACTCACTCGGGGTAAGTCATCGATGACCCACACGGGGGAAGGCGAGGGAGCAGAACAACCTTGCTCATCTCCCAGAATCAACGAAGCAAGACCAGTGTCCAGGGGCTCTGGTCCGAGGCTGCTTCTGCCTCAACACCATCCCAACAGAGAAGGATGAAGGGGGGGCCCTCTTAGGTCACCTGATATTTCCTCCACTGGGACATACCCCTTCCTTGGATCCATCCTGCCCTGGTTATCGTGGGAGATGCTGGAGTCCTCACAGATACAAATATATCTGGAGAGAAAGCCCAATACACAGGGTCGCCATCCCCAGCCTGAGCCCCATTTCTAGAAATTTGACCTTGAATCTTGAGGACCATTCTCAAACTATCCCTCCCTTCACACATCCCCTGATACAGACAACTGATATTCCATTGGTAATGCCAATTGGGCCAAACACTGGGTCAAACTCTGCTGTGATCTTCCCCACCCCCAGATTATGTCAATAATCATGTCCAGTTGTTACGTGCCCAGTAGGGTCACATGAAAGGCTGTAGAGACCCAAGAAAGAAGTGATTCAATCTGTGGAGGTTAGATGGGGGTGGGGAGTGGAACCAAGGAGCAAGTGAAATTTCAGTTGGGCTTTGGCGTATGCATAGAAGTGTGTCAAAGAGAAATGTTTGGGAGAGTGTGGGAGAGAAGGCATCCCAAGCAGAGGTAGTAGTCTGACACAGGGGCTGTGTATTTATAAATAATCCCCTTTCAGGAATCTGGGGAGGGTCTTGCTATGTTTTGAAAGTTAATGTTTAAAGAACGTGGGATGGGAACAAGGAGGTTCAGTCTCCAGCTCTGACCCTGGTTGGCTGTGCATTCTCAGCAAATTCACGTCACTTCTCTGGGCTTCAGTTTTCTCATCTTCAAAACAAGGGGCTTGGGTGATTCCTGAGGTTGCGTGCGCCTAGTGTTCATCTGATGAAGGGGGGAGAAGGAGGCTCAGGCAGGTGTGGGCAGTGGCTGGAGTGCTAGGTCTGCACGCTAGAAGACCTTCCTCCTCAAGTCTTGACCTTCCCCTCCACTGTCTTCCTGGGGTCACCAGGCAGCATGGACCACTCTGAGAGTTGCAGTGACCTTTGAAGACAATTGCCCATTTCGAAAGATTTGACTACATTTAAAATCAATGTGGGAGGCTTTTTAGCAGGGACCGGCAGGCGTCCTGGAGTGGAAGGACGGGCTGGGGAGTGTCCTGGAGACCAACAGGCTGGGGAGTGTCCTGGAGGGAGCTCGAGGCCACCTCTCTCTGAGAAAGTCCTGAGCTGGGAGAGTAGTAATCATTTGTTTCCCTAAAGTAATCATTTGTTTAACCTGCTGGAGGAAGGACTTGGGTCTTCAGCCCCTCTTATGCAGCCCAGCTTCCGTATGGGCAGAGCAGGGTGCTGCCCGGACATCTCTTCTGTCTCAGCAAAGCATTCTTTCTCTTGACTCCAGGAATGCCCCAGAAAGATGAGAAAGGGCATGTCCTTAACACAGGAGGGGGTGAGCCTGATAGACTCTTGGAAAGCCACTGTAAAGGAAAGATCAAGGAGGTGCCCCGAAAGGAGATGAGAGGGACCCCAAGACGGGCTGACGGCCTGCTGTTGCTTGGGGTAAGCGCCCCCTCCCCACTCCTTCCCTGGAGCTGCAGGAAAGCTCAGAGCTTGCACAGAGACCTCCGGGCAGCCCCTCCCACTGACAGGTGGCAGGGCTTGTGGAACCCACTGGCCCCGTCTCAGCCTCCCTTAATCATGACTTTCAATGCCCTTCAAGGCCTCGGGGAAGGGGACACTTCTGCAGTGACAGGAGTAGGGACAGGAGAGCCTGACCGCTGCCCCTGTCCCCCAGGGTGGTCATTGCTTCCTGGCCCGAGGTTTTGAATCTTCTTCAAAGCCTTTTCTTTAATGTGAAAGAAATGTAATTTATTTGTCAAATCAAAGGCTCCTTCACTGTGCAGAAGCTGCTCAGCCCAAGCATCTCTGCCTTGGGCAGAGCAGGGGCCTGATGACTTGCCATGGGTGTGCTTGTGCATATTTAATTTAATTTATATTTATGGAGCTCTGGGCTGTCTGCCTATGCGGAGCCTGTGTGCTTGACTGTCCCCTCGTGCGGACATTTCTGTCTGCAGGCAGGCAGGCATACATGTGTACGTGGCATATGTCCACAAGCCAGTGGCCTCCAGGATCTGTGCTCACACATCTTGTGCGGGCCTGGCTGGGGGATTCTGGCTGGTGGGGGCCTCTACAAAGATGCCAGTGGGATGTCAGGGCTGGGCACACAGAAAGACCATGTCAAGTGCCTAGACCACACCAGGACCCCCGAGAAGCTCTTGAAGGCCAGGGGTTCAGGGCATGGAGGGTGGGAAAGGCCCAGGTCTATTGAGATACAACCTCACCATTGTTGAGGGACTTTGGGAGACCAGTGCCTCCATCTGGGCAAAGGATTTTCCACCATAGCCCCTTATACCTTATCATGAATGCTGTAGGTACATTGCAGCCTTCTTGCCCCATCGGAGCAGGGGCTGGAAGCTGGCTGGGGAGGGAGGAAAAGGATAGGGATATGGGTGGCTTCTTGGGCAGCTGGACAGAAGAGAGATTGAGCAAAATGGGGGCCTGCACATTACCTTTCCCAGGAACGGTATAGCCAGTAGTGGGTGGAGTGCCTGGATTATATCCCCAAGCCTGGGCATTCTCTAACCTCCCGGGGGGCCTGATTTGAAGACAGATTGCGTCTAGAGGGCCTGGGGATGTGGAACATGGAGACCATTAGGGACCATATGGGACCGGCCATAAAGGGACAGTCTCGTTACCCAGAAGGGAGTTGCATTGTCAATTTTTATAGGGTCCTTAAAAAGAAGAGGCAGGTTTTTCTAGTTGGAGCTGGGAAGCCAGGGCTTGTTGAAGGCTTCAGGGAAGGTGCCTTAATGAATTTGAAGGGAGGCATTTGGTGGAGTTGGGGAGGGGCCACTCCATCTCAGCACAGGAGCGCAGAAGGGGATTATTTTCTGCAAAAGGTGGAGTGGGGGAGGGGGTCTCCCTCTCCTGATGCCCCACTCCTCCCTCCCCTCCTGAGCTTCCTCTTCCCAGGGTCCTTTGTCTCCCTGGTGTCTCTATCCAGACTCTTCTAAGCCCAACTGGCCAGCCTCTCCCTGGCTCCTGAGGGACCACTGTATGCCCAGCTCCTCTCTGTGATGGCACCCAAAGGTTCCTCTGCTCCCTTCCCTGGGAGGGGCAAGGAGGCACTGCCTGCTTCCTGGGGTTCCCTCCCTGCCTGCCTGCTCCCCCTCTCAGGGAACCTGCAAGCTTTCAGGTTTGTTCAAGAACAGTGTGTAATTAACATTCTGGGCTGGTCGGTGGGCAGGTAGCACAGGACTCTGGGAACCAAGGTGGGGGGATCACCTTCCTCGCATTCTCCTTCTTTCCCTCTCTCGTCCCCCCTCACCCTGGTGTGCATGCATCCACACATATGCTCCTTTTCCGCATCTGTCTATTCTCCTCCCCGTTACCTCCCTCCTTCCTGGTCCTGCTCTTCTGGACTCCTGCTGCCTCTCAGGCTCTCATTGTTAGTGTTTTTTCTGCTTCCTGTTTCTCACCCTGGTGTCTGCCTGCCTCTTTCTCTCCAAGCGTTCTGATCTTGCTTTTGGTTCCTCTCCCTGTCTCCCTTCAGGTCTCCCTCTGTCAACCTGTCTCCATCTCTCCCTACACCCCACCCCTCCCTTTCTGACTGTAAACGTTCAAATACATGAAAAAGGCCAAACCCCATGTGCCTGGCAGTAGAAAGTAACTTTGCAACCCCAGGAGCGTGGCAGAGACTGTGTGGAACAAAAGGTTCCCAATTACTGCCTCTCAGTGCTGGGTTGACTGCTCTAAAAAAAGAGGAATTCCAGGCAGGAGGGGTAGGGAGGCTTTGGTGAGGCTGTGGGGCTGGAGGTCAGGCAGGCAGAAGTGAGTGTGAAAGAGCCCTGAACGTTTCCTCAGCCCCAGGATGCTCGGCGGCAGGTGGGCGGGGGGGGGGGGGGAGGGGGAGAGTCATTTTCACCTCTTTACTCACCTGACTCCAGATTCAAAGCCCAGGACTTCTCTCCATCTGGGCCTCTGGTGCATGTTGGTGCTCACACCCATCGGGACTCCTCCATGCCCATCAGGACCCCCCACACCCATCAGGCCCCCCTACATCCATCGGGATCCCCCCATGCCCTCTGGGATCCCCCCATGCCCATGAGGACCCTCCCACACACGTAGACCATCAGACTGCCCACAGCATTGCAGCCCCACAGCCCCCCAGGCCACACTCTGTCGTGGATGACTGTCGGGGAGGTCACTCCAGAGACCAAATTTTCCCTTCTTATCTCAGTGAGGAGCTAACCAAAACCGTACTTGACTCATTTTCTATTCCTTCCTGCTTTTTCATCTCGTGGGGAGGGGGTGGCAGGAAGGGAGTTTTCCAAAAGGAAGACCTCACCTTTTCATGTTTACGAGGACCCCGTGAGGTATAGGGGAAGCTGGCATGGATTCTCGAGTGCAAGGTCTGGCTCTCCCTTGTGACCTTGGGCAAGTTCTGTCATCTTGCAGAATCTCAGTATCTTCGGGCGTGAAATGTGGGCTTAATTGAATCCCTCTTACAAGACAATCATAATGGGGTCTATCAGAGAGAGGTAAGGCCCATCCCGAGGGGCACCTGTTAGGAACAGGTGCAGTTGGAGATCTGCCAGACCACACACGCAGTGACCATTGGGAGCAACAAGTAACGTAACTTGCACAACAGTTTTGCAGTGTCACACCTGAGTCGGTCCAGGAGGTCCAAGTGGCTTCCAGCAGGTGCCGGTGGCTTATTTACACCCATTTCTGAGTGAAAGGCAGATTTGGGGCAGCCAGTGCGCATAGAGGTGCTGTCGGTGCCCACCTGCATCCCCTCAGCCCTTCCCATCTCCCTGCACTGGCGCAAACACCGGGCAGAGGTACCGGTAACTCAGCCTCGGTCCCTCTGTACGGTCTGCGGGGTGGGACAGATGTGCTGGGAATCGCGGCCCCTGGGAGCAGCCCTCCATGGCTGCCGAAGCTGGCGGATACATACCTCAGCTCCCTCACCCCCAGGGAGGAAATCTCGGAGGCTTTGGGGCCACCGTGTTACGTGAGGTCCCCTGCGGGACTGACTCCAGCTTCCCGCTTAATAGCACATCCCTCGTGGGTTCCTCACATTCTCTGTCCCTTCTCTGTCCCTCTGTCTCTTTGCCTCCCAATTAGCTACTTGTGCCCCACGCTCACTTCCGCAGAAAACCAAACCAAGATGGAGGGTACTGCGCTGAGATTTTGGGTCTCAGGGTCAGGAGCCTTGGGCTCTCTTTCCAACGTTGATGTCACTTAACTGAGAGTTCTTGCCTCTCAATCAATTTTGATCTTCGTTTTCTCATCTAAGAAATGGGGCTCCTAAAAATTCCTTTTCTACCCACCCAGAGGCTGATGTGAGGATAAAATGAGTTGATGTAAGGGGGGAAAAGGTAAACCATAAAGCAACATAAGGAGCTCCCGTCGTCATTAGTGTTTTATCTTTCTGTGCAAGCTCAGCATCAAAAGTCTGCTTAGGCGCGGAGGACTCTGGGCTGTCTTCCCCGGCACAGGGTTTGCTGAGCCTGTCCGCCGGCCCCCTTTCATCCCGTGTGTACCTTCTGCACTGTGATCCCACATGCTCTGCACCTGCTTCCCTGACTTTGAAGTATTTAAAGCAGTTTTGGAATTCCTTACCAGGGGCCTTGTCACATTCTTTTCTTGGACATCTGACTTCAAGTTTGCCTCGGACCTTTCCCTGCGATAAATAATTAATAATAAACTGTAAATATATGAACAGATTCTATACATGTAACCCAGGCCTCCTCCTTTGCTTGGCCTCTTTTCTCTCGACTAGTTAGCCATGCCGAGGGTTTTTTTTTTTATTCCTTTCCAGAAACTAGTCTTTTTGATCCTCGGCACACATTTTTCCTGGCTTTCAATGAGGATTTTCTTTATTTTTTTTTTAACAGTCTATGGTTTTCTTATGCTTTAAATTTTTTTTTTAACTTTCTTTTAACCATTCCTTTCGATTTTTCTCCTTTAACACATGCTCTCATTTTCCCGATTCCTTTCTCAAGAAATGAGCAGTAGCATAATGGGTATTTTTGGGTCTCTCACCAGGGGGTTGAACTTCAAGGTGCTGGGTTCTGAAGGAGGCAGAGCTTCACCCACAAATGCTTTCTGCCCAGTGCTTGCCCTTCCGTCCAAAAGAGCCCTGCCCCCCCCGACATTGAAAGCAGCAAGCCCAGTGCCTGCTTGTGACGGGCGCCCCTAATATCTATCACCACTGGGGACTTGCTTCACGATGCCACTTTATCACTCGCACCAGCTGCCTGTGCTGGCCACCCCTCGCCCTTAATTAATTACACCCTGTGCCGCAAGAAGCCATCTCCCTCTCAATGACAGACTTCAAGCCCTGTCCGACGAAGAAGCAAAACCCTTTAATCTTGGCTGATGGCTCCTCTCCTTCTCTATCATTTCCCCCCTTCCTGCCAACCCCGGCCCCTCTGCAGGTCTGCTTGCGTTCCTGGTCCAAAGCCGGCTCACGGGGCCTGGACGCTGCAGTGAAGAAGCAGGTTGTGGGGCCCACGGCATAGGGCAGGGAGCAGAGGCAGAGTGTTTTGGTCAGGAGGGCCCAGAAGCCTGTGTCAGGGGGTGGGGCACATGACACATCTTTCGGTGGGGGAGTAGTGGTCTCCAGGGATCAGAAATAGGCTTTTGGTGTAGTTGTGGTGAGCTAAGGAGGATGTACCCACGTCGTGCTACTGTGTTACACACAATGAGAGGCTCTGCAAACAGAAGCACCGACAGTAATGGGTTGTTGGAAGGAATCAAAGCCTTCCTGCAGAAACTAATGGGGACAGATTTCAGACTCTGAAAGGGTATTTTAAGCAAATGAATAAGCAAAGACCAAGATGTGGGAACAAGTGAGAAGAAGCAAGAGATGAACACCAAAGCTTCAGTCGGACCATGTGGGGATCAGAAGAATGAAGGGCTAAGCAGACGAGCACTGCAGGGAGAAACCCACATGGTTACTCGTCACACTGGTTGAGGGCATTATGACATCATCCATGAGGAGGCCAATTCATTCATTCACTCCCTCGCCTGCTCATTCATTCATTCCTTCATTCAATAAATAGCTACTGAGCACCTGCTGTATGCTGAGAATTGGCAGCAAGGTTTGTGGGGCAAGCGAGATAGTTGAGAGGCTCACAATTTAGCGGGACTGATTCCAGAAGACCCTGTGTTTCCTTCCAAATCTATGTTCTTTGCAGATCTCCACTCAAAACTGCACACTGCCAGGGCGTGTATGGGCATCAGTTCAGCATATGCAAGTGGCCGGTGCCAATTACACACCCTGCGTGCTGTTTCCTTTACAGAGGCTTTGCTCAACTTCACTAAGTCTTGAGTTAGAGAGACTTCAGCTCCTGTTACACACACACACACCTGAAATGACAGATGGGCATGACTATCAGGTGTCATGGCTAGGACTCTGACATCCGCAATGACCAAGTCAGGGAAAGATCCTCGGCCCATCAGCCCACACTTGCCCACAGACACACGCACTCACACACGGAGACAGACACATTCACCCATGGAGACACACACATTCACCCATAGAGATATGCCCATTTATACACACATTCACACATAGAGACACATATATTCACACACATAGGCACACACATTCACACACAAACACAGACATTCACATTCACACAGACACGTTCACACACACACAAACACACACACATTCAACATAGACACATACATATTCACACACAGATACACACACATTCACCCACAGAGATATACGCATTCACACACAGATTCACCCATGGAGATATATACATTCATATACACACACGCATTCACACATGCACAGACACACACATTCACACACATGGACACACACATTCACACACATGGACACCCACAAAACAAACATCCACATTCACACACACAGACACATTCATACAGACACACATTCACACAAACACACACACATTCACCTACATGGATACACACATTCACACACATGGACACGCACATTCACACACAGACATTCTCATTCACACACACAGACACACACAATCACACACACCAACACCCACACATTCACACGTAGAGACATACATAGTCACACACAGAGACACACACAGACACACACATTCACACATATGGATACGTATGTTCACACACATAGACACACACATTCACACAAAAACACAGACATTTACATTCACACAGACACACACAAACACACACATTCACACATAGAGACATTCATATTTACACCCAGAGACACACATATTCACCCACAGAGATATACACATTCACACACAGATTCACCCATGAAGACATACACATTCATACACACGCATTCACACACGCACAGACACACACATTCACATACATGGACACACACAAAACAGACATCTACATTCACACACACACATTCATACAGACACACATTCACACCCACCAACACCCACACATTCACACGTAGAGACGTACATAGTCACACAGAGACACACACATTCACATACCTTTAGCCACATAGACACACATATTTACCCAGAGACATACACTTTCACACACACACATTCACCCACACATGTTCATCTCCATGGAGACACACATTCACACACGGACGCAGACATACACATTCACACACACCAACACATTCACACACAGAGACATACTCATACCCACACATTCACACTTATACACGCAGAGACACGCACATTCTCTCCCTCTCGTTCTTGCTCTCTCTCCTGTAGATGGCTATCTTAAACAGGCCCCTTTCTGTCTGGCAGTGCTACAGACAGGAGGCCTGGGGACAACACGGTTAGAAGATGGGGTCTCCTGGGCCTCCTGCTGCCAAACAGCTTTGTATCCTTGCGTGCCTGTTTTGGTAAGTAAGGGTGACATATCCATGTACTTCACAGTGTAAGATTTCAATGAGCTAAACGAGGTCCTGCCGGTGCAGTGGACACTTGTCTTTCTTTGGGACCAGCGCCTCACTCTCTCCCTATGTGTGAGGGTCTCAGTAGGTGGCAGAGCCCATCTTCCACTGCCGAAGATTTGGCTTTGCCGGTTGGATGCACCGGCCCAGACCCAGGGGACCCTGGAGCTTTATCTCGGGCTGCTGTAATGGCTTTAAGAGACAGCGGTGACCATGCCGCTGCTTTGGTGGCCAGTAGCCAGTGGCGTAAGCTCCAAGTCTTGGGCCAGCCCAGCAGCAGTGGTGTTCAAATTTGGATCACTTTAGCAGCCCACTTTGGGTGTTATTCTTGAGTGTGTAGCCCCAAACCTGGTTTCTAGGCCTTTTAGAGTCTATGAGTAACCAAAGATGCTTTTAGTATTCTTTTCCTGTTTAAATCAGCCAGAGTTGGTTTCCGTTGCTTGCATCTCAGAGCCCAGCCTCGTAGTGTGTGGAGTGTTTGGCTAGGTGCCTGGAACACACATAACAGGTGCTCAATAAATGTCAGCCATTGGAGATGACAGGCACGCAATTGGAGGGGGCAGGTGCAGAGGGAGGGGCTGGGAGGGCCACTGCAGCCCTCAGGGCAGAGCATCCGATCTCCCGCCCCGTCTCTCCACCAATGGGGCGCCAGGCTGCTTTTTTCTTCCCCTTGATTCCCTGCCACTTGCCTGCTTCCAGCCGAGGCAGGGTCAGTGTATTTGTGCAGCCCAAATGCCGAGGAACGAGGGGAAGACGGTGCAGCAGGAGAGGCGGGGAGGAATTCTGCTAAATGGCTCTAGGTGGGAGCCAGTTTCCTGTGGGATCCCAGGCACCAGCTTGTTCCCTTTACCCCCGCCCCCCCTTAATAAACAAGCCTATCTATAGCTGCTGCTTGGCTTCGCCATCTTGATGTCTGCCCAAACACATCCCAGGTCACTGGGCAACGTGGGGGGATGAGGAGGCCCATGAAGGCAGAAGACTCGGGGGAAGACTGTTTGCCAGAGCCTGTGGGATCAGCCTGTCCTCTTCCTTGCTTCCTGTCCCCCCGGGGTGACTGGGCCCTCTCTCCAACCCTGCCCTCCTCCCAAGGGAGATACGTAGCACCTTTACCAGGAGGGCCGTATATGGCTGTTTGATTTGGGGATGGCCCAGAGGCACCAGTGGAGGGTACAAGAGGGGCTTCGCTGGATCTGGACTGGTCCAGCTGGAGGAAGGAAAACCTATTCCTTCCTCACGAGGGACTGCCCATGGCCAGGCCCAGAGGGGGCACACATTCCGATCACACGAAAGTCGTGGAAATGGGCTAGGGAGGGGTTGAGAATGTTACTAGCTTGGCCAAGGTCAAGAAGAATCCTCTCGTTGTCTGTGTCTCAGAAGTGTTCCTTAACAACCTCTGGGGGAGAATCATGAGCTAGTTTTCCTATGTCGCGAGCCTGAGCATGTATTTTGGCTCCTATTCTCTCCCTTATAGGTCCTTCTGTGGCTGCCGTTAGCCAGTGGTGATTCCATTTATTCAGCCATGGGGTCCTCCATGCCCCTTTGATTCTGTCTCTGCTTGGCAACACATGGGGAGGGGTCCGTGTCCCCGCCCTGAGCACTCTTCTACTCTTCAGTTCCCTCGCCACTGCGCTCTGTAGCATCATGGATGTGAAGGCAGGGACCCAGCCGTGCCCTAGAGTACCTTCTCCCAAGTGGGACCTGGGCAGACCCAGGGCCTAGGGGACCCGCCGGTAGAACCTGGCTGTGTTCCCATTGATGAAAGTCTTCCCCTAATGGGCCAGAGCTGTGAGAGTAGGAAGAAAGGACGCTGTTCCTTCTTTCAACTTAGTAGCTGTTCTTTCTCTGCACAAGACAAAAGCTCTTGGTGAATTACGTTTTCGTAAGAAGATGTCTCCACCTGGTGATGCCTCTCTCAGCCTCCTCTTCTCCTCCTTGAGGTGACCCTGATGCCATTTCCCCACTCCTCCCTGGGGAACTGTCTCCCCTCTCCCAGAAGGAAGAGGCTCCCCCATCTCCAGCCTCAGCCGCCTATGTCAGGCTAACCCTCCTCTCCCCTAACCAGGCCTGGCAGGTTCAAGCACGGAGGATAGTCTCTGGTTCAGTAAGAGGAGATATGTCTTTTATAATCTGTAAGTCTCCACATCCTTTTTGATTTTTCTTGTAACTTACTAATGAATTGAGTTTCTGGGGTTTCTGTTTGTTTGCTTTGCTTTTTTGTTTGTTTGTTTGTTTGTTTGTTTGTTTTTAAGAGGGCTCCACGCTCAGCACAAAGCCCCAAACAGGATCTGAACCCATGACCCTGAGATCAAGACCTGAGCTGAGATCAAGTGTCTGACACTTCACCGACTGGGCCACCCAAGCACTTCTTGACTTTCTGTTCTATAGAGATTTCCACTGCCCAACTTTTGTTACTTGCATCCCTAGGGTATCCTTTAATATGTTCCTTTGTCCTCCGTAATTCCTGCCAATTGAAACCTAGATCCACAAGCTTGAAGTAGGTCTCTTTCTCTCCCTCCTGCTTTCCTTCCTCCCTCCCTCCCTTCTCTCTCTGTCTCTCCCTTCCTTCCTTCCTTCCTTCCTTCCTTCCTTCCTTCCAAATCTACCTCATGAGTAATGTGTATTCATCCATCAGAAGGTACAAAAATCTGTCTTTGTTTTTGTGGGTTTTTTTCCTAAAGATATTATTTATTTATTTTAGACAGAGAGAGCACACAAGCAGGGGGAGGGCCAGAGGGAGAGGGAAAGAGAGAATCTCACGCCGATCCTACACTGAGGGGCCAGCCCAGCATGAGGCTCGATCTCTCTAACCTAAGATCTTGACCTGAGCCAAAAATCAAGAGTTGGACATTCAACTGACTGAGCCACCCAGGCACCCCTGTTTTTGTGATATTAGTGGCCTAATGAGCAATGTCTGGATCTATTAATTCATAGGGATTGCAAAATGGTGCAATCTTAATTTTATTACTCTTTCTTCATTTATCAGCTGTGCTCTTTATTTCTTAGCTGGACTACATCTACAGAAAGAAACTTTCCCAGATCTACCTTCTGGCCTCAGTGGACCAATGTATGTAAGAAACCCTCCCAGACCTACCCTAGCCAGCACACTTAGCTTTCCAGCCCAGGTACTGGGTTAAGAAAGAACCCAGGGCAGGAAAAGGCTGGAGGTCACCTAGCCTGCATGCCACACTCCTCTGCACCAATCTATCTGATTGGACCTGAGCAAGAAGGGCTCTTAGCCTTGATCTTGCTCTCAGGAGCCTCTAGTCTGAGATATCAATACTGATTTTAAAAGCAGGATTTAAAAGCAGTAGTGTACTTCCCCATGATGGTGGTGGATCACCCCCATGGGGGTCTGTCTGAATTCCTGGGATGAGGGAATTGTCTTTACACCTAATCCCATTGCTCAGTCACTCTGCTAAATACCAGGAACACACAACCACCTAAGCAGTAGAATTTGGAGAGAAGAGGAAGGAAGGGGTGATGATGCTGTGCGTGATGACACTGTGCCATTAAAAAGCAAATTACTTACAATTAGATTTTAGACATCCATTTTCTTGACATCCTTCTGCCAGGTCTCACCGTCTGCCAGCCCCATGGAAAGCCCCAAACTCCCAACAGTTTTTGGAATGACTTTTCTTTGCCTCTCCTGACCCCCTACCCCTGGCCTGTGCCTCCTGTTCCCAGCTGTGCCTCTTCGCCAGCCCCCAGGAAGAAGCTCAGACTTGAGACTGGGTATTGCCCCTACTTTGGGACCTCTTCTTTCAGTCCCAACCAAGACAATCTCCTCAACAAAGAGCCATTTGCCTGCAGGGGAATTATGCTCTCCCAGCTGCCAGGACAAAGCAGCTCTAGTCAGTTGGGGGTTTTAAATAATTTTATATTTCTCTTTAGGTCTTAACAATAATGAAGAAACTGAAGCTCAGATACGTTATAGACCCGACCAAGGTTTCAAGGGTCATTATGCCCAGGGTTGGGATTCAAGTACAGATCTTTAAGCTGCAAAAGCCAAATATGTGTCTCCATCCTCCATGCTCATCCACCTGTCATAGTCGCTGGCAATTCTCTGCAGGATGAGAGCAGATATTCAGCCTATCCAAGAACCTGCCAGGAAGGACAGATTTATTTAATGGGAATCTGAGGCTGCATGCTACACCTGGCTCTTATCTCTGCAGTTAAACTGGACTTTTTATGGAGCTTTTTGAAGCAAGCTACTTGGAGCATAGGGGGGTGTAGTTAATCGTCAAGAGTGTGGACTCTGGAGTCACACAGCTTCAGTTCCAATACTAGTTCCATCACTTATGAGCTGTGTGGCCACAGGCATGGATACTGCTTAACCTGCCCATGCCTCAGTGTCCTCACTGAGCAACAGAGATAATAACAATACTTACCCCATAGGCTTCCTCCCTGGTAATGACTTAAGAGGCTGCAGCATTAGCATCACCTGGGAGTTTTCAAGAAATGAAAATTCTCAGGCCCCTCCCAGACCAGACCACCTGAGTCAGAAACAGTCAGGACTTAGTGGTCTGGGCCGAACATGCCATCTAGACAATGCACATGTACGCTGAAGCTTGAGAACCATTGCTGAGCACATGTGATGCACTTGGAATGACCTGAGACATAGTAAGTGCTCAATAAACGTGAGTGGCTTATTACTACCATTATCATTAGCCAGAGGTGTTATTCACTGCCCCTAGGGTCTTGAGTGGACAAGGCTAGCCAGCTCTGGAGGAGAAAGGCTGAGGACTCTTTTCATGCTCAATTAAGTGTTCCGGGTCCCTCTGCACTAGACTATCTTGTTCTGTCCATTGTAGAATTCAGCCCTAAGAGCAGTGCTCTGGGCATAGCATGGACCTGGCGGTTATTTCCTGGATAAATGTGGTGCATCTCTTCTCACTCTCTCTCATCTCTTAGTCTGGCCTTGAGAAGAGGAGGAGACACTGGAAGCTGAGGAGTGGACTTCAGCCCCCACTGGAAATTCTCTGCCTACATTGGGCTTAGTTTCCATACCCCCTTGTTTTTGTTAGCCAATTAGAGTATGGTGAATCCTAGGGGAGGGGGCAGTGCTACCAGGCCCTCTGTTTATATTATGATCTATCAATAAGAAAAGGACAGTTCAAAAGAAAAATGGATAAAAACCTTGCACACTTCTCAAAAAAGGATAGTTGAATGGCTAAGAAACAAGAAAAGGTGCTCAATATCACTGTTCTTTAGGGAAAGCATATTAAAACCACAATGTGATATCACCACCTACCTACAAAATTGACCAAAGTGAAAAGATGAAACATCCTGGGTGCTGAGGAAGATATGGAGCAACTGAACTCTCAACCACGGCTAGTGTGAGAATAAAATGATAATACCATTTTAGACAAATGTTTGCAAATAGCTACCAATGCATACCCTATGATTCAGTATTTCCACTTCTGCATATTACATATCCAACAGAAATTCATTCATATGCTCTTCTGAAAGACATATTCTAGAGTGTTCTAAAGCACTATTTTTCATAGACCCAAACTGGACACTACACAAAGAAAACATGTCTGCCAAGAGAAGAAGGGATAAATCAAGTGTAGTATATTCACACAGTAGAATATTAGACAGCAATGAGAATTAATGACCTACCATTACACTCAATGATGTGGCAGAACCTGATGAACATACCTTAAAAAGAAAGAAGCCAGACATGAAAGAATATGTGTATACTGTTTGATTCCATTTATATGAAGTTCAGTAACAGACAGAACGAATGTAGTGGTTATCCTGGTGAGCAAAGTAACTAGAAGGCAGCACAAGGGGGCTTCTGAGGTGGTGGTGGGGTATGTTGATCTGAATCCTAGTGACATTGATGTGTTCAGTTTGCGAAGATTCATTGAGATGTACACTACCAATGCACGCACATTTCTGCGTGATCATTTCAACAAAAAGTTAAGCATGGTAATTGATCATGGAAATATCAGGTGGTTCGTGTCTCTTACTGTTCTTGAAGGAGCAGCCCTGTGGAAGGGAAAGAATCCAGAATTCCAGACCTGGACCCTGAGAGCAGACCTCTTTAGCATTCCACATCTCAGTGTCCTTATCAGTAGACAACAAGGAAATCCAGATCCAAGAAGAGAAGGAAATCACCCAAGGTTGCTATGCGGTGGCTGGCAGAGATCTTACCTTGGCCACATGTAAGGAGGTAGCTGAGGCCATCTGCTTATAGAATCAACTGGATGACGTCTGCAGACGTCCAGTGGACCACTATCACCAGCATTCCCTGAGCCAGAGATACATCTGTGGGTTTCTCTATTACCGCCCAACTTCATGCTCATTCTTTCCAATGACACGCTCTCGTTCTTTCTTGAAAGTGATTACAATTCCTAAATGAGCACACAAAAATAAAGCTCTTCATTAACCAGGGGAAAAAAATGTACCACCTGAGTGGAACGTGCACCAGAATGCAACAGAAGCAGAACAGCATATGCTGGACTAATTAGCCCTGTCTCCACAGATGGATGTGTTCAGCACAGTGGTCGTGTTATGGGGTCAGGTAACTGGGAGCTGTCCTGTTTAAGACAGCATTTCCAAAGGCCGTTCTTCAGAATGCCAGTCCCGTGAGATGTTAATTGGTGCCATGAGGTGACAATTCCACGCTCAAACGTATTTCGGGAACTACTAGTTTAAATATTATTTGTTCTTTGCGGCACGACTTCTTGGAAACGTCAATATGCTAGTGAGTATAACAAATCACCAAGATTGGATCAAGTAGGTAGTATTTCTCTTATTTGATTATTGGATCCTTTTTGATTTGTCAAGCACCTTAAGTATTTCCTAGAACCCACAATGAAAAATGTTACATGGACTCAATCTTGATCCAAGAGTCAGGGAACTTGGCTTGCGGATCCAGCCTGGTTATCAACCAGCAGGACACTTTGGACAAGGTCTTCTTTTCTCTGAGCCCCAGGTAACTGGAAGAAAGGGACTTGAGGAAAAGCAAGAATATGGATATGCCAGAGAGGGGGAATGGTGTTCTAACCATTGTCTTACCTCATTTTTTTTCCATTGAATGCCATGATGTTAGGCATGCCTGGCACGATTTCTTTATTTATACGTGGAGCAGAGGCTGTTGATCCCTTACCTAATAGCTGTTACCCTCTTTTCTTGCTAAAAGAAATATGATTTTTCCCATGTAACATTGAGTCCAGTGAGACAGTGACTCTTATTCTTTTTTTTTTTTTTTTTTTTTTTTTTTTGGTCTAGGAGTAGCCTTATGAATCAGTTTTGGCCAATGAGATACTAAAGGAAGTCTTCTGGGAGCTTCTGGGAAATACTTTCTTCTCTGATGAGACAGAGCCACTTGAGGATAAACTCTCTTTTTTCATCCTCTCCCTTCCTGATTAAAAAGTGGTTAGGTGGCTCGGTCAGTAGAGTGTCCAACTCTTTTTTTTTTTTTTTTAAGATTTAATTTATTTATTTGACAGAGAAAGAGACAGCGAGAGAGGAAACATGAACAGGGGGAGTGGGAGAGGGAGAAGCAGGATTCCTGTGGAACAGGGAGCCTGATGTGGGGCTCAATCCCAGGACCCTGAGATCATGACCTGAGGCGAAGGCAGAGGCTTAACAACTGAGCCACCCAGGTGTCCCAGAGTGTCCAACTCTTGATCTCGGGTCTTGATCTGAGGGTTGTGAGTTCAAGCCCTGCATTAGGCATGGAGCCTACTTAAAAAAAAAAAAAAAAATGGTTAGGTGATGGTTGGAGCCGTAGCAGTCATCTTTTGACTATAAGACAACAAGAACGAAAACCAATAAACTGAGAAGGCATAGAAGTGGGAGAGAAAGAACCTGGCTCCTTGATGACATCATTGAATTGCTAAATTAATATTCAAATTACCTACATCTGACTTCTTGTCAAACCGACAATAAGTGCCTTCGTGGTCTTAGTTAGGATCAGTTTGATTTGCTCTTACTTGCATTCACACAGAAACCTATTGGAAATATTTGTGTCTGTTTTTCTTTCATTATTCTATTTTCTGTTATAAGGTGAATTTGTGATTGATTTATTAGTGAGATAGGAAGTTCTGATGCAAAAATAGACAAAACCCTGAAGTCTCCATGACTTAGCCCAATGGTGGCTTATTCCTCACAGTATCATAATCCAATGCAGGTTAGCTAACGCCAACCCAACTAGTAGATCTGGAACACACGGTGTATTAGTCAGGCTAAGTGAGGCTAGGCTGCAGTAACAAACAATCTCTGACATTTCAGTAGTTTAATACACAAAGGTTTATTTTTAGTTCCTGCAAAGTCTGTTCTGGGTCCACTGGAGCTCCAAAGAAGTTCTCTTCCAAGCACTGACTCAGGAATCCAGGCTGCATTTTATAGATACAGTCTCTGGAATAGGTGATTTCCAGGTTGCTGAAACTAGAAAAGAGAGAGCTGATAGTCAGGCACTAACCTTTAAATATTTCAGCCTGGAAGTGATAGCACTTCTCTTTATAGTCCAGTGTCTAAAACTAGTCACACATCCCAAGTTAACTTCTAGGGAAGCTGGGAGATACGGGAGAGCATATGGATGTTTGGTGAGTACTAACTGTCCCTGACACAATTTAATAACAACTTTTAAAATAACCTGTCTCTGACTGAGAGGCTGAAATGTGTTAAATGGAGGCTGGTTGCAGGGAGACGTGGTGAGTGAAACTTCCCTGACTCTACTGAATCCAGCTTCCAGAAGCCAGGCCAGGTCAGGCCCTAGATTCAAAGTAGCACACAGAAAGAGCCAGCTCAGGACCCAGAAATCTGAGTTCTAGTCCCTGTGTTCCTATCAACCTCAGGCAAGCCATTTTTCATGGGCATACCTAATCTATAAAATAAGGGTTTTGACCCTATTGTAGTCACTATGGCTAGGCAACAAATTACCACAAAACCTAAAACAATAATTTTTTAAATTATCATTTCTCATGGTGTCCATGAGTCAGGA
This sequence comes from Potos flavus, assembly GCA_028534135.1. Lineage (NCBI taxonomy): Eukaryota > Metazoa > Chordata > Mammalia > Carnivora > Procyonidae > Potos > Potos flavus. Next base: position 98,637,372 of record CM052886.1, read on the forward strand.
ATATGGGAGTGGCTTGGCTGGGTCGTCAGTGTCTCTTATTTCCAGTCATTTGAAGGTTTGGTTGAGGCTGAAGATCCACTTCCATGGCGGCTCACTGATATGGCTGGCAAGTTGCTACTGGCTGTTGGTAGGATATCTCAGTCCCTCTCCACGTGATCATCTCACAGGCCTGCTTGAGCATCCCCATGGTGTGCCGCTGGCTTCCTCCGGAACAACCAATCCCAGCCACCAACATGGAAGCTGCATGCCTTTACCACCTGGCTTTGGAAGTCATGCATCAACACTTCATGACATTCTCTGGGTCACACAGGCCCATCCTGATTCATCGCAAGAGGGGACTACACAAAAGGGTGACCACCAGGAGGAGAAATCATGAAGGACCATCCTGGAGGCTCGCTTCCTACACCCCACCTCTAAATTCTGACATTCTTTGCCTACAATCCAGGATAGTCATTCCCCCTCTCCAGAGACACCTCTCCCTTGGTAGGTGAGACCAAATCCTCTTAAGGTTTCTCAAAGTGCTCCTGCTTCGGGGTGCCTGGGTGGCTCAGTTGGTTGAGCATCTGACTCTTGATTTTAGGTCTGGTCAAGATCTCACAGTCGTGGGATCAAGCCCTGCATTGGGCTCTGTGCTCAGTGTGAAGTCTGCTTCAGATTCTCTCTCCTGCTCACTCTCTCTTTCTTTCTCTTTCTCAAAAATCTCTCTCTCTCTCTCAAAAGAGAGAGAGAGAGAAAGAGAGAGAAAGTGCTTCTCCAGGATGAGAGATTTTCTAGAAAAAGAATCCTAAGAGTAAATTCATTTTTTATTTAATTCTTTCAAGTGTGACAGGCACTATTTTCATCAACCCCATTCCACAGATTGGGACACAAGGCCTGGAGAAATTGACTTGTCCCAGCATATGCTGAGATGGATTTCAAGCCAGAGCCTATGTTTCAAATACCTCCTGGAGCCAGGTTCAGCTCCAGAGAAGTGGATAGCCTAATCCCTTGCTCCTGACCAGCCTTGAGCCCAAGTGTCCTGTCTGCAGCCTGGAAGGGGGGCAGGGAATGTCCTCCTTACAGAGAAGCATTGGCAGGAAGCATTGGCCCTTCCCCGTCAGTGCCCACTTCTTTCTGTATGGCTCCCACCCCACCTGGAAGGATGTGTACCCCTGGAACTTGTTTAGAGACGGGAAGTCCCTTCATCCTTTTAATATTTCTAGTCCCCATTGAGCTAATGGTGTTAGTGCCGGAACAAAACAGTGTGTCTCCGCTTAAAGAAGTGATAATGGAGTTTGCTAAGTCTGAACAAGAAGTGATTTCTTTCTGAGCTGGTGTATTAGGGCTTAGCTGTGAAACTGCCCTTTTCTTTAACTGCCAACAGCAAGAGAAAAATCTCTTGACCACAAATTTATTAAATGTTGTGGACTTAGATGATTTAAAGTTCATGCTTCTGTTCCTGATCTGCCTATTGCTGAGAAGCCCGAACAAAGACTTAACCCACCTCAGCAATTTGCTTGCATTTGAATGAGACAAATGAGCAATTGCTGGGGCAGGGTCTGAGGACAGGAGGGGGGACCAAAGAGCCCTGAGCGGCATCCAAAGGTCCTGCCATTCCCCCTGCCAGGGAGGGACTAGGAGAAACAGTGAATACCCAGACTTGGCATCACCCCCAGAGCCCATGCGTTCAGTCATCCTTGGGTCTATGCCCATGGTTACCTAGAGCTAGTGTGGGGCACTGGGTGTGCGGGTCATGTGCCAGGGCTGGTATGTGTAATGGTAGCAGCCAGAAGGGCTATGGTTGAAAGCACAAGCCCCAGAAACGTGCTAGAATATTGGCTCCACCACCTACAGCTGGGAAACCCGTGTAGGTTTTCTTATCTGTGAAATCAAGATGACAATAATAATGTGACCTATCTTAAAAAGTTCTTCTGAGGATTCAATGAAGTGACCCTTTGAACATTGGCCCACATGGTGCAAGCACTTACGATGAAAGCTACTCTTATTTCATGTGTTTTGGGCGTATATCTCTGTGGACTCCGATTTGGGATGGACATGCGTGTGTGTATGTTTATCTGTATCTGTGTACAGTGTGTGTGCATGAGGGCATCCATGTGCAGGGGTGTGTGCAAATTCAGTGTAATTAAGGATAAGGAACTGGCTGGCGCTGAGAGACTCACCCCTTCTCATGCCTTCTGGCTAAAGAATCCACCTCCACCAAGGGGGCTACAAACATGCTCCCCTCCTTGGCCAGGCTGGGGAGGGAAGCACAGACAGGCAACTGGATGATCCCAAGGTCAGAGGCAGAGAATCAAAGTGTCACCTATTAGTATAATTAAACTTATGGGGTTTCACGGAGAGCCAAGGAGCCAGGGATAACTCTGGCTGATTTTAGTCCAATTCTTGCACATTAGCACATTGGTTGGGTTGGCTAGTTCATCACACCACTGGCCCCCACCAGGGCTCCCTGCCATCCCTGCTTCTTGGAGGCTGGGGGCTTCGGGGATGGGGAGTCAGCCAAGTATAAGGCTGCTGGGACTTCCATGTGCCGCCTGCCCCTTGCTGCCATGTTTGACTTAAGAGCAACTCGGCTAGCCACCCCCATGAAAGGATTCAGGCTACATTTTGTAGATCAGGAAACAGTCCTAGATCAATGAGATGGTGCAGTTAGATCCCTGGTCCCAGGCTTTCTCCCTCGAGGTTGATGCTGAGTGTGCTGCCCGTGGCTTCATGGAAGGAAATGATGGCAACACTATCTTCTAGTCTCTGCAACTCGCTCAGCAGGGACAGCGTCAGGAGAGTGGGGACCCGTCCCCATATGAACTTCCGCACTTGGCTTAACACCCACCCCCTCGTAGCAATTCCGCCGTGGCTCCTTCCATCAGTCCAGCTGTCCTGTCCACTCTACCTGGAGAGGACACTGGGGCCCTGTCCTCCACATGTCCTCTCTGGGCCCCCTTGTGACCCATGTCCTATTTTGGAGGGGAAGCAGAGCAGTGGAGAAGCCATGAAGAGTGATGTCGACTGTGCCACTGTGGACTGTGGCCATGCGGCTGGTAGCCTGGCAGTGTGGGAAGCAGGTGGCCTGGGGGTGGGGATGGGGGGGGTGGTGAGGGCCTGTCTCCTCACCTGCAGACTGAAGGCAGAGTGGTGGTTCAAACACTTTGCAGAGTGTGGGATTCACCCAGAGAACTTGTTCCAGGAGGGCGCTCCAGCCCCCCATCACTGATGTTCTAATTCAGGGGGGATAAGACGGGCTTGGGCCCTCCATCTGTATCAGGCATCTCAGGTGATTCTGGTGTGAATCTCCCAGCTCTGAATCTGGGAGACTTCCAGCCCATGATTCACCCAAGCATAAAGGCCATCTCTCTGGGGGCTGCGTGGAGGGCAGTGGTTCTTGCTTAGCTACTGGAGATGGAGAACATCCCGTGTTCCACCATTGCTGGACTGTGGCCCAGATAGGAAGCAGTGTGGGGTATGTGTAGTGCTTGGAAGACTAAGTAACTACAAATCTGACCTTTCTTGCAGAGAACATGTCAGAGTGGGTAGATGCCCCCCCCCCATTCACCCAAAGCTCAAGCAAAAATGTTAGCATAATCTTAACTCCCCTTTACTCACATTCCACATCCAGGCCATCAGCAAATCTTGCCAGCTCTACTTTCAAAATCTGTCTCAATGTGTCCCCATCCCACTATCCATCTTAGTTGATCTACCATTGTCTCTTTTTTGGGCAAAAGCCTCCCAATGGTCTCCTGCTTCCACTCCTGCTCTTTCTGGTCTAGTGTCCACACAGCAGCCGGAGACATCCTTTCAAAGCATGTCTTTCATTTGCGCAAAATCTTCCAGGGACTTCATACCACACCCCACATAAAACCCTGAGTCTTTATCATGCTTGCATGAGCTAGCTTTCCCTGACTACCTCCCTGACCTCATCTCCTACCACTCTCCTCTCCCCCTCCTCTGTCCTAGACATGGGTCTCTTCACTGTCCCTTGAGCACCCCAAACCTGCTCTCACCACAGGGCCTTTGCACTCGCTGTTCTCCCTGCTTGGAAATCTCTTCTCCCCAAATCTGCATGGTTTTCTCACTTGCTCCATTCGAGTCTATCTCAAATGGCAAACAGAGAGTTCTTCTGTTTTTCTCTGATGAGTCCTTGTAAAGCAAAATCCCCTGCATGCATTATTCCCTTATCAGCTTTGTTTTTCATGTGTGTGTACTGGTTTGCAAAGCCTTTTCCCTCCAGGCGAATGTAAGTTCTGTAAAGTCGGAGAAGTTGATTGTGTACTACTGTGGTCGCAAAGACTGAAATAGTACCCAGCACACTGTAGGCTCACAAAATAATACAAGTGACATGAGTGACATGAGTGGATGAATGGATGAGTAGAATGACAGTACCTCAGGCCTACAGCTGAAGCTTGTGTGATTTTTAAAATAAAATATTAGTCATGAGCTTTGTCATTTCCAATGTATTATTGATGAGTTATGAGCGATCCACTCATCCCCGCCTCGGTGACTGAGATGAGCTGGTTAACGCTGAGCGCGCATGTGGCGTCCGCACAGCTCTCCTGGGCCACGCAGTGCTCAGTCAGATTTGCAGGGAGTGCGTCAGAGGGCACCGTTCCCATTCAGTGTGGATTCTCACCACAGAGCCGGTGTGACCCTGAGCAGGGCATGGCACCACAGGATCCCCCACTAAGATACCCTGCGTCGTGCTGGTGGGTAAGCAGCATTTGGCCTTCCGAAGGTACCTCAGGATTTTAAAAATATATCATATTCACTGCATGCACTTGTAAAATAGCATACACTGAATGGCTTAATCAATAGAAATGTATTTTCTCACAATTCTGGAAGCTAGACGTCTGAGATCAAGATGTGGGTAGGGCCGGTTCCTTCCCAGGCCTCTGCCCTTGGCTTGCTGTCCTCTCGCTGCGTCTCCATGCCGTCTTCCATCTGCATGTGTCTGTCCTGACCTCCTCTCCTCATAAGGTCACCAGCTGGACTGAATTAAGGTCTGCCCCAATGACCTCATTTTAACTTCATGACCTTATATAACACCGTGTCACAGTCTCAAATATAGGGCATTAGGATTTAAACAAAAGACTTGGGGCAGGGGGCATGTTGACACAACTCAGCCCATAACGTTTCCTTATTTCCCTTTCAATCTTTACAGAAATTTCTTGGATAAATAATTTTTATTTGTTTATTTTTAAAACATTACTTATTTATTTATTTGAGAGAGAGAGCCAGCTAGGGGAGGAGCAGAGAGAGGGACAAGCAGACTCCCTGCTGGGCATGGGGCCCAACGCAGGGCTCAATCTCACGACCCTGAGACCATGACCTGAACCGAAATTAAGAGTCGGATGCTTAACCAACCGAGCCACCCAAGCACCCCTAGCACAAACAATTTTAAAGTAAGTTCCCAACGTGGGTTTTAAGTGGTTTAATACTCCTCATGATGCATATGATTATCATTCCCATTTCACAGAAAAGGGGCTGACTGAGGCCTCGTCAGTGAGTTCAGTGATAGGACCAGGACTGGACTCCCAGCACAATGCTCATTCCAGCACCCAGTCACCTCCTGTCCTTGCGATAAAAGGCAGCAAATCAATATGAAGCATTAATTAATGAAGCCAGCACTGCCATTTTAAACTTGTGCACTAGAACCCTCGTGGAGGAGACAGCTGGCAGGGAGGGGGTCTTTATGCTCTTGCATCTCTAATAAGGTTAATTGCTCTGCCTAGCACACTGTGTACCTCCCTTTGATTTGCTGTGGAGGGAGCAGTGGGAGGAAGGTGAGGTAAATAATCAGCACAGTCACTACACTGACAGCTTCCAACAGGCCCAGTTCTGTTCCCGGAGATCCCATGTCCAGTGTTTGAGAGAAGCCTGAATGCCACCAAGGGGTGGGGGACGCTTTAGCAACAGAGTCCTTCCTGCTGCCCTCCACCCTTTCCATCTGGTGAGGGAAAAAGATTCTCTACTTGACAAGCACATACCTGCACAGGTGACCCTTTGGAAACCAGAGCTGGGCGAGCAACAAGACGTAAGAGAGTGAGGCTGGGGGTGCTTTGGTGGCTCGGTAGGTTAAGTGGCTGCTTTCCGCTCAGGACAGGATCTCAGGGTCCTGGGATCAAGCCCTACATCGGGCTCCCTGCTCAGCGGGGCGCCTGCTTCTCCCTCTCCCGCTCCCCCTGCGTGTGCTGTGTGTGTGTGTGTCTCTGTCTGTCACATAAATAAATAAAATCTTGAGAGAGAGAGAGAGAGAGAGGGAGAGAGCGCTGCTTGTGTGAAAGCCTGATACACTTCTGTAGTCCTGCTTGCTTCTCCTGGGTGGATGGGCCCAACCCGCTAGATGTGTCAAGTCCCTACAGCATTTTCCCTGACACCAGCTGTTTCTATCCACCCCAGCCCCTCCCCTCCTTTCTTGAATGGAACTGTAATGCCTGGAGTCACAGAAGCCATCTTGGGTCCATTAGACAGGGCACGGGGATGAGAGCCAGCTTGTTGGGGATGGGGGAGTGAAATGAGTCTCTGATGATAAGACAGAGTAGCTAAATCAATACCAGCAACACCTGCCCCTGGTTACGTGCTATTTAGGGAAAAAAAAACCTCCTTTTAACTTAAGCTATGTGGCTGGGTCGCCCGTTAATGGCGGCTAAATGCATTTCTAATGATACATGTGGTGAGTCCAAAACGAGCTTTGTAAAGCTCTGCCCTGAAGGGCCACTGGATCTTCAGGGATCCCCTAACTGGTTTTTAACCGGAGTGAATGGAAGTGGCTTCCCAGACATGGTGTTTGAGAAGGTCCTCATCGCCTACAGGACTTCTCTCCTCATCCCTTCCTCTCTGTCGGGTGAGAAGTGGCCTCGGCTCTCGACAAACTGAGTATTCTCAGATTCTTGCCATCTTAACTCCATCTTGTCCAATACTTGCCCAAAAAAAGATCTTTTCTCTAGATGAAAAAGAAATGGGAAAGATCACTCCCGGGGATTCAACCTTGGTGTCTCTGCCATGTCTTCCATCTTTCCTCAGAAGCCCTTTTTCCAGGTCATCCTTAGAGATAATAAACACATCCTCAGCCTACCAGCTAGGGTGTAAGGAAAACCCAGGATAAAATCACCAAGAACCTCAGGAGAGAGGAATATTGAAGCATGACCCATAATGACAATTTCTCGTATTTTCCAGCAACCCATTTACATCTTCCCAGCTAATCTCTGAAGGAGGGTTTTTAATCCCCTTTTGTGGGTGAAGACGTTACCTGGATCCACGCTGGCAAATCGCGGGTGCTGAACAGAGCTTTGAAGCTGGGCTATGTTGTTTGGTGATGTTCTAACCTGTAACCATGCTCACTGCTGACTCTGAGGTCTTTAGCTGGGAGGGAGATGGGGAAGGCTGCGAACAAGGATCTTCCAGGAACCCCATCCTGGCTGTAAACTGATTAGCTTTACGTTTATCTGCTTTTATATATTAGGAATTAAATTTCCAGATGTTGGCGGCACCTATGGAATGCTCAACTAACCAATATGGTAGCTGACACTTGCACGGCTCTTAACTGTGTTAAAAGCAATTCCACCGCCATTTGAGTTGGGGGAATATTCCTATTCTGCCCATTTTCCAGGAAACTGAGGTTCAGAGAAGTGAGGTGTCTTAGCAAAAGTAACAGCTTTCAAGTGACAAGGATAGGGTTCAAAGAACATCGTTTCTAGTCCAAGTCCCCTGGAGGTGATGGCTCCCCCTTGTGGAGACCCCAGGCTATGGTAGAGCTAGAAATCCTGCAACTGGGGAACACTTGGCCTGATGGGAGAGGGACAATCTGAAAGGGGGGCACCCAAGTCCTACTCTGAGAGAGCCCAGGGACTTCTGAAGGGACCAAGAGGATCAGAAAGTCCCCAGGAGAGGAAGGAATGTGTTATGGGGAAAGGCTATGTTTGTGGCAGCCCCATGCAGCTGCCTGCTCCAATGCAAGAGGCAGAGGTGA
>CM052886.1:98645828-98692224 GCA_028534135.1 Potos flavus
GGTTCCCTGAGGGCAGGGCTGTGTCTCCCCCTCAGACTGGGGTTCCTTGAGGGCAGGGCTGTGTCTCCCCCTCATACTGGGGCTCCCTGAGGGCAGGGCTGTGTCTCCCTCTCAGACTGGGGCTCCCTGAGGGCAGGGCTGTGTCTCCCCCTCAGACTGGGGCTCCCTGAGGGCAGGGCTGTGTCTTCCCCCTCAGACTGGGGTTCCCTGAGGGCAGGGCTGTGTCTTCCCCCTCAGACTGGGGTTCCCTGAGGGCAGGGTTGTGTCTTCCCCCTCAGACTGGGGCTCCCTGAGTACAAGGTTGTGTCTCCCCTCAGACTGGAGCTCCCTGAGTACAAGGTTGTGTCTTCCTCTCAGACTGGGGCTCCCTGAGGACAGGGCTGTGTCTCCCCTCAGACTAGGGCTCCCTGAGGGCAGAGCTGTGTCTCCCTCTCAGACTGGGGCTCCCTGAGGACAAGGCTGTGTCTCCCCCTCAGATTGGGGCTCCCTGAGGGCAGGACTCTGTCTCCCCTCAAACTTGGGCTCCCTGAGGACAAGACTCTGTCTTCCCTCATACGGGCTCTCTGAGGACAGGGCTGTGTGTCCCCCCTGTCCCCGAGGCAGGGCTGTGTTTCCACCTCAGATTGGGGGCAGCATATAAATCTCCCCATCAGACCGAGGATTTCCTAAGGGAAGGAGTCTTGAGGAAGACCACACATTCTTTTCTCTGAAATATGAACAGATACACAACGTATTCGTCAGGGGTTCATAGACCCCATGCTGCCTTCCTGGCTCTTGTCAGTTAGAGAAGGCTGGAGTGTAGACATGACGTAACTGAGGTACATCTTGTGTATGGTAATATGAATGACATCGGGTTTTCCTTTTCCGTTTTTTGCCCATAATGCCTCATGGTGTGAAATGTGAGTTAATTCCCAATTACCTGCATTAAGTGATTTTATTAGTGGATCTTCTGTTGAATGTTTTTTTAAAAATCCCAAGATTATGTGTCTTGTTCTCAGGAACTCCTGAGACAACCCAGCTTGAGGGGCGCCTGTTCAGAAGAGGCTTGGCTCTTGTCCCGGTGGCCTAAGCAAGTAGCTGCAGTGATACCATTATTCATCTTCTTCTGGGATCACTACACCTGCAGCTCTACATATATGCTAATCCTTATACCTTTTGGGGATGACAGGCTTTGTTGTGCCCATTTTGCAAAAGACACAGACAAGAGTTCAGACCCTTTACTAACTTATGAAGGACTGCATGGCAACTAGGCTTTTGAGAAGGAATTTGGGTCCAGATCTGTTGAACTCATCTCCTACGCTTCCAAACACTATTAGGAATGTCAGCCTGTCCCCACTTTAGCCCCCAAAACGTGATCGCATTCTTTTACACACACACACACACACACACACACACATACTTGATCTCCTTAGTTAAGACAGAGGACTGGGAGCTAGGTACATACATTTTCTTCCAAAGTCTTTGAGCCACAGTTTCTAGCCCCAAGTCTGGCTTCCAGGCTCGCAGCCAGGCTGGTGGGGAGGTGGCCTGGCTGGGATGGTCTCCTTTGGCCCGTAACTCTGAGTAAGCACCTAGCAGATGGCCAGCATCATGGGCACACACGGGCACCTGGTGTAACATGGGTGCATTCCTGTGGACAATACCCCCTGTCGGATGTCACCCCTTAAGAAATATCTGTGGGGCTTGTCCTGGCTTTCATACCACTGCAGTCCAGACTAGCTGTGTAGCTTTCAGGTAGCATCGCACCCTCTCTGGGCTCAGTCTCCCAACTACACAAGGAGACATTGAGACTAATCCAGTGGCACTGAAGCTGGGATCCGTGCTCCTCTCTGTCTTAGGGTGAGTGGTGGGTGTGGTGGGGATGGGGCATCTCTTCCTGCTCACGTCTGTGCCTCTCGGGCCTTTCATCTTCTGATGACCCTTGCACCCTGGAAATGCTGAGAACGTGCATCTCTATCTCAGGGAGACAGACCGGTGACCAGGATGTCAGGCTGTTCCCTGGGGCCAAGGACTGAATTTGCTGCTCTGGCACTCCGTGCACGATACAGTGCCTGGCTTGCTGCTCATATATAATCACAGCTGATGAATAAGTAAATTAATGGATGAATCAATAAACACACAGGAGCAAGACTCAGCACCTCCAGAAGATCCCCCTTCAGGTGTGATTCCTCCTCCCACCCTGCCCCCACTCCCCACTCCAACCCCCTAGTCTGGAGGGTGACAGCCTCCCTTCTGCCATGTCCTTTTGTATCAGCAGCTGAAAACCTTTCACTGACAATTACAGTGTGTCCCCATTCCCCTGCCACTGGCCACGCCCACTGCTCCCCACCTCTCATCACTATGTGCTTTGCTGCTTCCTCGCCTCTCCTCTAGCTCTTGCATTTCCACCATCAGGATGTAGCATTCTCAGATGGAGAGAAAGAGTCTCTAGAAGGGAACCCGGCCTCGCACTTCCACTCGGGGGTCTGGAGGGAGAAGGGACATGGCGGGGGAGGGAGGGGGTGCATGGCGTGGGGGTGGGTCTGGCCCACTGAAGCTTCGACTTCAGGACTCCACCACAGAGACCCCCGCTTAGAGCATAATTACCTCCCATTAATATGTTAATCTCTCCTTTCCAGAAGGAAGGCCACTCTTTTCCTTAAATAATGAAGTGCTGGGAGGATACATAGTGCCGGGAAGTAGCTGGGCTACAGCTGAGTGTTTAACGTTTTAATTAAAGTCTCTCTGATAAATGTTTACCACTGCTTCTGATCTGCCTGGGAGACAGAAAGGAGGAAGGAAGTAGGATGAGAGCAAGGAGAAGGAAGTAGGAAGAGGCGGAAGAGGAGGAGGAAGGAAGCAAAGGGAAGGGAGGGGGAGGGGCACACAGTGAGAAAAAGACCAGTAGACGGAAAGCGAGCAAGAAACCAGTCTGGAAAGTCCCCCCACTCCTTCAAGCAAAGCCCTGTCCTGATGACCCTTGCTTATTCCCCCAGGCCTGTTCCTCACTCTGATCCTGGGAGCTGTAAACTCCATTCCGAAGACAAGACAACTTTTCCCTCCAATCATCCTGTGTTGCTAATTCTTGTCCTTCCTGGCCTGCCCACATCACCACTTCTCCATCCGCGGGGCAGCTGGGGTCACACAGGAAGCCCACCTGGAGGTCCTTCTGAGTGAGGGGCTTTGGCTCCCCCCCCCCCCAGGGAGGCATCTCCTGGTCCCCCGGTTCCCACCGGAGTCCTCCATGTGTTGGGTCAGCTGAGCCACAAGTGACAGCCAGATGTGGTCGTGGGGATGGCCATTTGACCGCTGTGAGCTGCCTTTTAAAACTCTTTCTGGGAATTCAACCATCCCCTCTGTTCAGGGCAGCCTGTGTGTGTGTGTGTGCCTGTGTGTGTGTGTGTCTGTGTGTGTGTGTGCCTCTGTGTGTGTGTGTGTGTGTGTGTGTGTTCTCAGGCCCAGCATCTCTGGTCTCCCCTCGCTGCTGCCACCCCTCTTTGCTAGCCTTAATTACAGCAATTTAGGAGGCACGCTTAAGATTGCAGAGTAAACCTATCAATATTTCACTTAAGAACGGATTTCTGTCGGATGGTATCAGAGGCTATAAATGAGAAATATGAGACTTGTTCTCAGGTAGCCCTACACACACACACACACACACACACACACACACACACACCCCTCTGATGAATTATTAACACGTGATTTCCTTTCTGTCTCAGGCACTGGGAACAGCTGAGGGCTTTATTCAGCTACAGTCAGAGATGAGAGTTTCTACTGAAGCTATTTGCCTCAAACACATTCAAATAAACCCAAGAAAACCGTGGCTCTGTGTTCTGGGGTTTCCTGTTGGTGAGGAGCTAGGAGACCCCGCTGCTCTGTGCACCTCCATCTCCAGGTTCATTGGGAGAGGAAGGGTCGTATCCCCTGCCCAAGAAGGCAGGGACACCGACAGGCCGACGAGGCACCGTGTCCACGTTGGGGCAGAGGAGTCACCAGACCTCAGGATCCCTCTTGCTCCCCTTCCCTTGTCTTCCCCTAATTCTAGGCAGATTCAGAGCTGTAGGCTCTTACTCTCCTCTGCTTCTTCAGCCTTGGGGTCTACAGGTGGGCGACTCACTGCTTTGCAGTTAGCATTGGAAATAGATTGTCATAGCGGAATGAACATGAGCTTTGTGATTCAACACACCCAAGTCACTTGCTATCTCTGTGACCTGGGTAAGTCTCACCTTCTCTGAACCTCAGTTTCCCCAACTGCAAGTGGGGAAACAACTGTATCCATCTCATTGGATCGATGATGGAAAATATAAAGCCCTTACAATAAAGGTGTCTAAGGTGACCACTTGGCTGGTGGAGATGATGGTGTGATTTCTTGGTGTGGCTGGTTCTGGGTGCACACCTTAAAAAGGATATTTACCAACTCGGTTTGTCCAGAGAGAGGTGACTAGGGTGCTGAATGGTTGGAAAACCATGAACATGTAAGAGCAAATAGAAGGCACTGGAAGTATTTAGCCTGGAGTTTTGGGGTGACATACTTGCCATCTTTAAGTACATCTTCAACATCTTCTTGTTAAAGAAGGACCAGAGGTGTTACGTGAGGCCCCCAAGGGATAAATAGAAATTACAGGAAACTTTTAGGTTAATATAAGGAATATTTGAACCATCAGAAGTGTATGACGGTGGAATGGACTTCTTTGGATGGTACCGAGTCCCCACTAGTGACCATCTTCAGGAGCAGCTGAACGATCACTTGGCGGGGATGTCGTAGAGGTGACTCTGCACTCCCAACAGGAGACCCTATGATTCCTGCCAGCTAGTCTCCAGTTTCCTGGGGAGGGACCTTTATTGGAGAAATAATGCTCTCCTCTCTCCATTGAGTCTCTCTTTGCCTTTGGGAGGAGGCAATTTCTCTGTTGGTAAATTTGGGGGAGAACCTGATTGTTCTCCACTTTGAAGATCTTCCTGCTGATAGAAGGAAGATTTTTGGCTCCTCCCCACCACAGGATTGGGAGAGGGGACCGCAGGTGCCCGGCTCTGCCTGAGACTCATGAGTCTTGTCAAATTCAGGCACGAGTTGTGAGCAAGCCTACCTAGGTGTGAGACTCTACCTAATGGCACAGTATCCACTGTTGCAGTGGTATTAAAGATAATATCTTGGTCTCCAGCTGCTTGGCTCCTTTATCTATTTCTTAGAAAGCTCTGAACTGAGTGTGGAAGAAAGGGTATTAGACCCCCCCCCAAAACTCTAAAGTAGTTCAACTTCCTAAGGTTGGAACACAGAGAAGTCAACGGCTACTTGCTTCCGGATCTACTCCCTGCCCATCTGCACACAACATTTCCTAGCATCTGGCGAGGGTCAGCCAACGGAAGCAAGAGAAAGAGACCACAGGAATGAAAAAGTGAGAGGCCAGGGTATTCTCCCTCTCTCATCCTGCTTCAGTGGATGTCTTCAAGATGGCTGGATCTCCAACATGGTTCCAGCCTCTGCCAAACAGTATTGCTGTGGTTTCCAATATCAGTACCTCCTGTTGTCCCTCCAGCCCTGAGGGTCATAGTGGCTCCCTGCTGACATCTGGTTGTTTCCCCTCCCTCTATTTTGGTGTCTCAGCTCTTCCAACACTCATGTAACCAATTTCTTGTATTCCTCACCTCTGATGGGAATATCTAAAGTCATTTAGATGTTCATGAATGGGTCCTGAATGATACAGAACATAGTCTCTACTTGGGGAATTTATGTAGCTGATTCTTCGGATGGCAAGCTTCTTGAAGGTCCCCATGTGATTCATAATTCCCTGGGGATCCATCCAAACCTCAGCCCCCTGACCTCTATACTCTCGAGTCCTGGATGTCCCAAAGAGGGATGAAGTCATGGAGACCCTCAGGGTATAGTCAAGATGAGGGTGGAGTGTAATAGCCTATAGGGTAGGCTTTCCTTGCCCTGAGAAGTCAGTCACTGGGTGCTCCTGCAGCTGGGGGAAGAGGTATAACAGTCCATCGTTGGAGGCAATCTTGACCTGATTTAACTTCTCCATAATGTGGAGGGGCAGAAAATATGTGCTGTCAGCAGGAAGATCCCCAAAGTGAAGAACACTCAGATCCGCCCCCAAACTCACCCCAGACTGTTCCATTCTAGACTGTCAGCTCCCCCTTCCCTACTCCTGCCTGCTCACTTAGATTCAGCTCACCAAAACTTCCTGCATCTTGGCTTGTGAGTGGTCTGGTCCAGCCCATCCGATCCATGTGCCCCTGCCCCGTGGGACAGCTCTGGCTGTGGGCCTCCAGGATCTTTATCCTGTATCCATCTTTGACCACGCTTACATATGACAGGCCTTGTTAGAGACCGGTTTCTTGAGTGCCCCCAGGTGCCTTGCAGCTGTTGGCACCCATCAGCAAGCCCCCCTCTGTCCGAGGACACTGCCAGAAATGCAGCAGGCATCTCGTCTCCTTTCCACGGGCCTGGAAACGGAGCGAGCCTGGGGCTGCAGACGTGGAGGTAGGCACCATGGGAGATCTGTCGTACCAGCTTCATTCTGCATTATTATCTGCCCACGAGCAACCTTAGAAAGTTGATTTAGAGTTTTCTTGCCTGAAGAAAGAAGTGGATGACTTAATAAACTCTCTGAGATTATTCCGTGAACACTGTGATAGGCCCTAAGGGTTTCAGTCTACAAATTCATCTCCGTCATAATCATCGCTTTTGCCATCCCCATCTCTGTGATGGCCATGAACTCTAGCATCACCACCACCACCACCACAAGAGCAACACCATCACTGCTGTCACCACTGTCACCTCCATCAAACACCCCCACCACCATCCTTATCACTCCCTCCCATCATTCTTCCTGTCACTGTTACGAAGATCACTATCACTATGAGCACCATTACCCTGATCCACACTAGAGCACCTAACCCTAACCCTAACCCTAACCCTAAGCATCGACCACCACATCTCACACGCCTTCCACCCCCTCATTCCTCTTCTAAGAGGGTTTGGCTGCACCAAGTACTGTAGGACAAGAGTGACTTCGGGGCTCTCGACAGACACGGTCTTACCTACATAGGAAACCCGTGAAGAACGGCAACATGAAGTCAAGACACGAAGGAACGGAGAAGGGTTATTTCTGCACAGGGGATTTCTGTAGTGGGAGGAGCCATGGCTAAAGGGATGGAAAGGGAAATCCACCACTGGGGAGGGAGCAGCCAGAGGAGGCAGCAAACCCCATGTCTGGAATTGGTGGAGAGACACTGGGAACTACACGGAGGACCAGTCGGAGTGGCTGGAGGGTGGGAGACGAAGGTGGGTTGTGCTAGCTGTTGCACTCCTTCCTCCAGATGGCCCACTAAGTGCCCAGTTTCCCTGGGCAGGGGCAGGACAGGGCGGTGAGAAAGAGGAAGGCAGCCCCCGGAGTCTGGGAGCTGCCCTTGGTGCCCTCCTGTTGAACATGGACAATTTCACAGGACATCAACATCAGACAAGGCCACCTGGGATCATGACAGATCAAGACAAAACCAAGTCTTTTCTGCAATCATGTCCGAATGCAGACAAAGCATGAACACTGTCCAAACCATAAAATGCCAAACACCCCCTCCTCCAGCCAATGTGAGGGACTGCTGCCTTTTCACCAGCTACAGCTCTAGCCTGGTTCCAGGTTGCCCTGCCTCTAGATCAAGCTCACTGATCCCTAATCATAGACCTGTCCCTGGTTTCCGACGGCACTCAACCCCGAGCAAACCCCAGCCTGCTCAGATCCTTCCCCAAATCACCTAACTGAAGCCCCAGTTCTACGACTGTTTCTCCCTAACCCTGTCCTCTTCCTGAGATGCCCCATAGTCCCCTGGTGCATGTTCTCCCTCACGGCAGCAAGTAATGAACACACTGTTCCCCTACTGCTAGGTCCCTGGGGGTCTGAAGGGCACTGACAGAGGTGTGGAGGGCGTTACTTCTAGTGCCTCTGAAAGGGTTAATAACACCCCTCTCTCTGATAGGGGTCTTTCCTTCTCTTGGAAAGACAGATGGGGTGACCAGCACGTGGTAGAGTCAGGAAGCCTGAGCACCACTTTCTGGGTCCCAGCTTCTCAGCTGATCGCCCTAATAAGGGAACAAGGAAGTGTTGGTTAATGGGCCATCACCTTCCCTTGAGCCACTGGGTGAAATGCAGCGCCCTGGACCTTACTCCTAGAGGCCTCCAAACAAAAGACCTGAAATCCATGATTTTAACAAGCTCCTCAGGGGGAACATGGGCAGCAAAGCTTGAGAACCTGTCATTTAGAGGGGCTTCAAGGTCACCAAAGACTCAAGATTGGGTCTGGCAGGGCTGGGCTCTGCAGGTTTCCCCCAGAGAGAACTAAAAAACCTCCCCCGACCCTGGAAGCCATCTCTTGCCTGGGCTCAGGGCCCTGTGGTGTTTCTATCCCACTCTGGAAAGGCCACACAGTATCGGGCCCCTCCCAGCCTCCCTAGGAGAGCCCACATCTTCTAGAGCTCAGGGCACGACGCTGCTCAATAACATTCAAGGTAAAGGCAGTTGCCTCCAGCAAAATGTGTCTCAAAAGGGACTCACATTTCATATTTTGAAGTGAATGAAAATGTTAATCAATAGATCCATCATCTTGGCCCCTGTGTCTCTGAGCTGCAGATGTAGGGAACACAAACCAAAGATGGTGTTTAAACACACACACACACACACACGCACACGCACATGCACACGCGCACACACACAATTGTCCCACACAGAGGCTGAACAGGCAGACTGCTTTCTTATGGCCAAAGTCTTGGCAGCCTCTGTCCTCTCCTGTCCTCTCATCCCATGCTGTCCTCGCAGGCCCACCCTCTTTAATGAGGACGACCCTGGCCCGGTGAGAGCTTAGGGTCAGACCAGTGGCTTTGGGTGTGTCGGTGGTAGTCCCATCCAAAGCTTAGACTCTGCTTTATGGAGCTACAGGCTCAGCAACATCCCCTTCCTCTTTATATCTCCTCTCCACCCTCACTCATCTCCAGCAATTCAGGCCCCAGGTCAGAGCCTTGCAGATCCGAGCTGACACTGGAGTGAGTTAAGACTCTGGGGCTGTTGGGATAGGGGGAATGTATTTTGCACGTGAAAAGGCCGTGAATTTGAGGGATCTGGAGGGTGGAATATTATGGTCCCTTCAAAGTCGTATGTTGAAGCCCTAACTCTCAACGACCTTAGAATGTGGCTGTATCTGCTGAGAGGGCCTCTAATGAGGTCAGTGAATTAGGGCAGATCCTAATCTAATCTGCCAGGTGTCCTTATATGAAGAGGAGATAAGGCCGCACAGAAAGACCACAGAGAGGGTGATTTGTATCCCTGTTTTGACCTCTCTCCACCTTTATGCATCCTCCGCAGACGGGGCCTGGGCCTATGTCGGCAGCTCATGGTAGCTTTCCCACCTACTTCAGCACAGATGTGAGGCCTTGGTGGGGCAGTGTCATACAGTCAGGCATTGCCCAAGTAGCCAGAGGGTCCCTCAGTTTCGGGGCGTCCAGTCACACCTGCTGCAGTCACTGCCCTTCCCTTCCTCCCTCCTCCAGCCAGCTCCACGGTGACTCAGACCCACAGAGCAGCAGGACAGAGCTGGGCAGAGTCGGAGGTCCTGTGTGAGCCCTGGCCCTGTCCCTTCCAATTCTGCAAGACTGCACAAGGTAGTAGACTCTCTGAACCTCAGTTTCCACATTGGCCAGAAGCGAGTTCTACCATCTCTATCCCCACAGGGTTGCTGTGAGGGTTAAATGAGCTAAAGCTGGCAAAGGCCCGAGCCCGGCCACTGGCATAACGAATGTTAAGTCCTCAGGGATGTGGCTTCCTCTCTTGGCCTCCCGCCAGGTTTGTCTGCCACCCCCCAGGGCAGCACTGTGCTCTACACCATGTCCTGGGATCCTTCTCGGCTGCCTTTCTCCCATCACTGGCCTCACTGGAGACATGTCCAGTGAGAGCATAAAGCTCTCCATTCCTGTTCCCTGGCTTCTGGAAGCTCCTCTGCCTCCCTCCCCATCCCCAACGTTACTTGCTGCGTGCTGCGTGTCTGGCCCAACACCGGGGCAGCACCAACAACTACGCACCAATCACAGAGCAGCGGCAGCCAGGCACTTCCCGTCTCCTCCACCAGGGGGAGCGCCTGAGGAGAGAGGCAAGCTCCTCCCCCCTTGCACCTGCTCCGTACCTAGCCCCTAGCAATGGGCACACAACGCGCATGCTCCGGCTTGCCTGGGCGGTGCTGGAGTATGCCTAGACCCCGGTGGGAGGATTCGGTGTGGGCTTTCTTGGCCTTTATTTTCAGCCTGACTCTTAACTCCTGATCCTAACAGCACTGAGCACCTTGACTCTTAAACTAGAAAATGGGGAGTTGAAATAGCCCCGAAGCTAAGATGATCGTCGTCTGTTATTCAAGTATTTCCAGCCTGTACCTGGAAAAGAGGCCCGAGGACGTTTGCAAGGGGGTGTTTCCATTTGCCTCTGCTCGGGGGAAGGTGCCACTGCTGGCTTTCTCGCTTATTCCGCCCCCACCTCCCTCCCAGACCGAAGGAATATGTGCATCTCAGATGAAGGAACGGAGGGAGGAGCGTGATTATGTGGGGACTCATGAATGATTTCCCTAAAAGAGACAGATTACTAGGGATAGCAGGGACCTGGTCGCCAAGCTGCAGGCTATGGGAAACCTTCCTCTTTCCTAGTCTTGATAAAGTAGCTGGAGGGGTCTAGTACTACTGTGAGTAGGACAGAACCCTACTCTGCCCTCTCGTTTAAGCTGCACGACCGTGGGCAGCTTCTTCGTTCCTCCGAGCCTCAGTTTCTTTATCTGGAGAATGGGTTTGCTGTGGGGATGACCTATGTTAACTCATGAAAGTAGCTGAGGTCTGCAATAAATGGTCGTCGAAGCTGGTGAGGTCCTTAAACCTTTCAGGACAAGCAATAAAAGACCCACTCCTGAAGCCACTGCCTCCAGACAGAGGGGGCCTGAACCAGGACACAGAACTTAAGTATGTCAGAGTCTCCTCCCTGCCTCCCTCAGCTCAGCGGGTCTCGATGGTGGTTCCGGGTTGGTGCCCCCGCAGTTCGCTGAACCCTGCAGTTTTGACAGGGAGCCCCAGGAACCAGAGGCTCTATATGGAAGGGGCCTAATTAATCACTGCAGTAATGGTTCCAGCAGCAGCAGCCCTGCGGTGCTGGGCCAGGGGCGTCCTCCTGCAGCTGCCCGCACACACTCACCCTACGACCTCTACCCCAGGCTGCCCGACTGGGGTAAAACCAGACCTGGAAAGGAACAACTGAATTCCTCTGGCTTTCAGAGATGTGGATGCATCCCATTCGGCCTTCCTCTTATGGCTCCGTGTTTCTGAGCTCTTCCCCTGCTAAGAACCCAAACGCAAGCAGGAATTGCATGCACACCGCAGTGAGGACTGAGGAAGAGCACTGCATTCAGAGCTGGGAGACCGTGACTGTAGAGTCTGTGCTGCCCTTATGTGCTGTGTGCCCAAGGTAAGCCTCTTCATCTTCCTAAGCATCGGTTTCTTTATCTGTGAAATGGGGACAGTTGGCCCATCCTGGCTAGAGCATAGGAATGAAGTATACTAATTAATAAATGTGAATTGCTTTAGATGCTGTATCAGACAATAAATGCCTGGAAGTTTCCTTGCGTTTCATGAGAGGCCCCTCCCCGCACCATGGATGGAGACAGGGTGCCCTCTGGCTCCTCCCTGTGGACCTTTCTGAGCAACACATCTCCCCAGCTGTGTCCACATCATTTTGATGGATGCGTCTAGGGCGGGGGTTCCTGTGTATGGGGCAGCGGAGGTCTGGGGGGGCAGGACTGCCTGGTCCCATCATGAGAACCCAATCTGTATAAGCAGCATGTCAGGGAGGACAGGATGCTCCAGCCTCAAAGAAGTTTCCATGATTCACAGTGCCTGACCCTCAGCCCCACCCCCGCAATGAGACCTGAGCCCTGTGGGCACAGCCCACGAGGACTGAGAGAAGATCCACATGTACCTGGAGATCCTGCTCCGTGGCCGTGGGCCCTTCCACTTTGGTTGGGGGATGTGGCCCACTCTCTGAACCTCCTGGTCCAGGTGGAAAGGCTCCCATCAGTCCAGAGCAAAAGCAGCTAGAGACACCTGCCTGGTGGCTGGGGGCAAATGGTCCCTTGGGGTGGGGCAACTGCCAGGAAGGGGGTCTGGGAAGGTCTGTGCCCTCACCCCATGAGTCCCTCTGGAAGGAATCAGTTCCACACCCACTTTCTGAGCCATGGACATAAGCAAAGACATGCTCTCCGGATATGAGAAGGTGGGGATCAAGGGACACTTGTGCAGTCAGCAAAAGGCACACCCTGCCTCTCTGACTCAGCTGATTTCTTTACATTTCTTTACATTCCCCCCGTCCCCTGAATGGTCTTCCCAACCACTTTAGGTCTCAGCTTTCCCTTTTGAGAAATGGTGGAGAGTCTTCTGGTCTCCCTTTGTCCTGAGAACAGAAAGCTTGAAGGTAAACGATGATCAATATAATAAGACCTCTTTCAAGCAAAGGTACTATAAGAAACTGAATCCATCTCTCCGTTTAGCAGGGAGAGCTGACAGTCATGCAACGTTCACCTTCTGCCAGGCTCTGTCCTAATGGTTTTTCGTATATTACTCTTGTCTGTCCTATGAGGTAGGTCCTAGTAATATCTCCCATTTTATAGAGACGGAAATTAAGGCCCAGAAAAATTAAGAGACTTGCCCAAGGTCCCGCAATTACCAAGTAGTAAGTAACTGGCATTCAACCCCTAAACAGCCTTACTCTTCAATCTGTGCCCTTAAGTGCCAGCTGTTCCGTCTCTTGCAGTCCTGGCTGTCCTCTAGCTACTTCTGTGTCCGTCTCCCACACTGGACTGTGAGTTCATGGAGCAGGAACCTAGCTTATCCCTTTTGGACCCTCTCTAGCTCCAGGCATAACTCCTGGCACAAACCAGGTGCCTAGGAACCATTTGTTATGTAAATAAATGAATAAATAGCATTGTGGCAGATGCCGATGAAAAGAGTTTTGGAGTCTAGATCAAGGGGGATCCTGAAGGCCTGGCAGTGCAAAGACAACAGAGGTGTCCAGCAGGACCGGCCCTGTGGAGGCTGTGCCCAGTCTCTTATGCCTGGTTGCACACATGCTCATTAGAGTCACAAGACGTAGCAGTAACCTGGGATCCAACTACAATTTCTGTGTCTCGAAAACCTTTACTACCAATGTACCATGGAAAAGCACATTGTAGCAATGTCTCTAGGGCCAAATGAGGCCACCATCCAGCCTCAGCCATATCCCCCCCCCACCAACAGCCAATATTCTGAGACCCATTCTGCTTCGGATTGTTATTATGATCACTAGTATTCTTGCTAATCCCTAACTGTATTTTTCCCCTGGAGGAAAAGTCACTTCACATGCTGTGGCTGGAGCGCTAAGTGTTCCAGAAGGAATTAGAAATAATCATGACAACAGGTGGGGGGTGTTGTACGAGGCTCACAGTAGGTGAGGAAGGAGGAGATCACTTTCCTTCCCAAGAAATCCTCCTCCTTACTTCCCCCTCTCTCTCTGCCTGCCTCTCTGCCTACTTGTGATCTCTCTCTCTGTGTCAAATAAATAAATAAAATCTTAAAAAAGAAAGAAAGAAAGAAAGAAAGAAATCCTCTTCTTCACAAAGTCCTGGACTGGGTGCGAGGTTTCCAGAAGGGGATGTCTTCAGCCTGGGGAAGCAATGGGGGACGCAGCTGGGGAAGGTGGAGGTACCCTCCGCCTGATTGTGGGAGGAAGGGGATAAATATCCGAGGTAGCGTGTGGCGGTGGGGAGACGGGCCGGCCTGCAGTGTAAGAAATAATGAGTTAAAAGAATCGTTCAGTGAGTAAAGAGAAATATCAGGAATCAAATTGCAGGGAAGATTTCAAGTAATCATAAAGGGTTTTCAAATACATTCACTGCTAAGAGCTACAGATGTCAGAGGAGAAAATTGGTTCACTTACCATTAATAGTCGCAGAGGCTGGGGGAGCAGGATGCAGATAGGGAAAATACTTAACCAGGCTTCCCCACCTCCTTCTTCCCTGGGATGCTTGGGGGTGGGGAAGCAGTGGCCTGTCCTTTGGCTGAGAAGGGTGGGAGTGGGGGTGGCCGTGCCTCCGGGAGGAGGGCGGGTGGGCAGAGCAGGCTGGGTGGGGGGGGGGGAGGGAGCAGCTTGGACACTGTGGCCCCAGCAGCCCGGCTTTGGTGTGACTTCCTCTTCCCTCCCCGACCCAGGCACAGGTTACGTGAGGTGAGGACAGGTGGCGTGCTTGGCATTGAGTAGGAGGCTTGTTGTTATTGTCACCAAGAATTTATTGATGGTTTAGGAAGAGCGGAGCACTCTGCTAGGTGTGGGACAGATTGGAGCCATAGACACGTGGTACCTGCCCTGGGTTTACAACCTAGGTAGGGAGGCAAGAGCAATATCCAAGAGAAAATGAGAAAGATTGCCAGCACCCTGCAGGGAGATCTGGACTGATCATGCGGGGGATGGGGGGCAGGTGCTCATCAAGGGCAGACCAATCAGGGGGAGCTCCAGGGGCACTGAGGGCCCTGTCCACTTGCATTCTGCTGCAGTGTGCCTCCCCCTTTCGGGAGCCCTCCTGGCATAGCAGGATAGGGTATGGGTCACACACACTCCATCTCAACCTGCCGGGAGAAAGGCCGGGGGAATTCTGTCCTCAGGAACGACCTTGGACAGTGGGTGGCAGCTACTTAAATGTCTCTGAGCGTGGACGCGGCATTATTGGTCATTCTCAGAAATGTCGCGGACAAAGCTCATCTCATGTCTTATGTACTTTTCATATCAGTTCCCTGAACCCTAGTTCCCCAAACCCCAGTTCCCCGAGGGCGATGTGAAGAGGACCAGGCAATATCTGCCCACACAGCGGGTTATGTTACAGGAGAGGAAACTTTGCTAGGGGACCCGAACCTGCTATCATGGACAGTAGCCATGCTTGTCCTCTGCTCCAGAAGAGACCATAATTGTATTATTCTGGATAGTGGGTATGTCTGCCTCTGCCGCAGCGGGAGATACTATCTCTAGCCTCCGAGACTGTGCGCTACACAAACATCCTTGAAAAGGCAATCCAGAACAAGAAGCAATCAGTTCCTCACTTGCGAGATGTGCAGAAAGGCAAGACCCATGAATAAGTCTCTTTGGACATTAACAACTGTGGAGAATAGTTATTATATTATATATTATATTAATAACTATAATATATAGTTATAATAAAAATAATTATATATTCTACCAATAACTATAATAATTATTCTAATTATCATTATATTTGTCTTTTCCTGCTGGAGTGGATGCTCCATGAGGGCCAGGATTGAGGTTTCTTTTGTTTACTGATGTGTTGTCAATATATAGAAAAGTGCCTGGTACATAATAGGTGCTCGGAATGTGTTGGTTAAATGAGTAAATGATTGCGTGAGGAAGGAGAAAGTCCCTGCTTGATTATCTCCTGCGCGGAAAATTTCTTTGCCAGATTGCCAGCACTCTGTAAGGAGAAGGAACCCCGATTCTGAGAAGGGAAACTCGTTCTGTGCACTGAATCGACGTGGGTCTCATGCCTCCCCTACGTGTTCCCCGGGACTCTCTGTTGCCGGTGCCCAGGGGCACAGGGAAAGCACTCAGGGACGAACCAGTTGGTTTGGACTTTCTTTGTGCAGCAGAGAACGTAGGAGTGTCACCAGGCCCCAGGCGTCTCTCCTGGGCCTCCCCTCCTCTTCCCTGCCTTTCTCAGGCTGGTAATTAAAAGTATCAAAGCAAAGTAGGGCTGTCTCATTACATGTCCGGTTTATGTGACTCTAATGTGCTTAGAGATGATTTGAAGCGCGCAGAAATCAGCCTCGGAGCTCGCTCTGCGCCCAGCCTGGAGCTGGCAACCCCGAGATAAGGCTATCAAGCCCGGGCTGTGAATTAGTTCTAACGTAAACCAATAATGCATGAATGTGGGTGAGGAATTACAAATAACAGAGATGCTGCACATTTCTCTGATTAATTAGCTGTTCTAGTTAATTTTGCTTCTTATAGAGACAAATCATGGGACCTAATAGTGGAGCAATTTTCTGTTGGTCCCCAAGACACCAGCACGGGGCATGAGGCCTTAGTTCCCTCGGGCCCACAGGGACCGCAGGCAGCGGGGCTCCATCCAGGGGATCACTGTGGCCACCCTGGGAATTTTTCTTTACTTCTGGGCTCTTTTCTCAACCCAGGAGGGGAACACAGAGTAGAGGGAAGGATGGGGATTGAGACCAACAGGCCTCCCGTGCCCCATTCGGGAATGTTTGGTGATTCCTAAGGACAGGAGACCGGGAGGGGAAGGTGAGCTTTTGGGACTGTGCCATTCATCTGGGGCTTATTACACAAGGCCCTGGAGTCTCACCATTTCATTCATTCATTCATTCATTCATTCATTCATTCATTCAACTGTAGGGGGATTGCTTTGTCGTCATTTGTTTGTTTAGCCTCTTCCACATACGAGGCCCTTCACTAACCCCAGGGATGCCAAAATGAAAGAATGACAACTGACGACCTCTGTAAGGGGGAATTCCTAGCCCAGAACTAGGATACAGCTGTTCCTGCTGTCCCTGCCACAGGCAATTTGGAGGTGAGAGTCCAGAGTGGGGGGAGAGGTAGGCCATCTTCACCCAGATACCGCACATGCGGGGTTTCGTCCTCCTACTCCCACCACTGCTTGGATTTGGACACAGTGGAAATGGTTTGGCATTTTTGGTTTGTTTGTAGAACAGAAGAACTGTTTCTTTCCATGCAAAAACTTCCAGAGACTCCGGAGCTTTGCCCGCTGGGGTTGGGGCTTTGGACACCAGACTCGTAGTCTGCTCGACCATAGACTTGCTAGTGGTCCAGGCTGAGTTCTTGCCCTAGTCCCAGACACCCAGATGCCCAAACACCTGCTCCCCACTTTGCTTTTGCCTCCAGATATAACTCCTTCCCCAAGAAGGCTTCCTCCTTGTGGCTATGCCAGTGAATGAGACTCGGACTGGTCCCGGAAGATGTGTAAGAGTCCCAGGCTCCTTATGGCTCATATGGAGAAAGTAGGGCAAGGAAGGTTCTCAGGTCACTGAGCGTGGACAATAGTAACACCCACCGGGGACTCAAACTCAGAGCCCGTAGGGGCCAGAATGTGGAGTGAAGAGGGCCCGGTAGAGACTGTAGAACAGAAGGACCCATGTCCCGGCTGAAAAGGATAGCCATTATTCAGCCTCTTCCAATTTTGCCAAGCTGGATTGCAGACCTGGGAGTGTCAGATCTTCCATATTTTCAGAAGTCAATTCAAATTTTAATGTGGGAGGAAAAAAAAAACCTCTTGATTTTAAAATGCTGGACTTGAATTTAAAATATTTGAATATTGCTGTGTAAACTAACAAAATATACCTGGGGACGAGATTCAGTCCCTGGATGTGTCAAGTAGAATTAAATTTATCCAGTAGTAACAGAAAATAAACAAATAAACAAATAACAGTGGCTTAAATAATATAGTTTATTTCTCTCTCAATTCTAAGAAATTCAGAAGTAGTCAGTCAGTCTTAGACTACTAAAGTGTTACATGGCATCCAGGCTCCTTCTATCCTGTTCCTCTACCATTCATAGCTTCTATTCCAACATTATCTCATGGTCCATGATGGCTGCTGGATCTCCATCCATTATGTCTGCATTCCAGCCAGCAAGACAAAGGAAGGGCAGAAGATCGTTTCCTTCCTTCTTTTTTTTTTTTAAGTCTTATTTATTTATTTGACAGAGAGAGAGCACAAGCAAGGGAAGCGACAGGCAGAGGGAGAAGCAGGCTCCCCACTGAGCAAGGAGCCCAATGTGGGACTTGATTCCAGGACCCTGGGATCATGACCTGAGCCGAAGGCAGACACTTAACTGATTGAGCCACGAAGGCGTCCCTGTTTCCTTCCTTTTGGTGATATTTTCCAGCAGTTGCACACTTTATTTCTTCTCATATCCCATTGGCCAAAACTCAGTCATATAGTCCAACTTAGTTGTAATGAAGGTCAGGAAAAATTGTTATTCTAGGCTTAAGATAATCATGTGCCTGATTTTAAAAAGTACTAATAAAATGAGGAAACAAGAGAGTGGATTTTAAGTGACAGCTAGCGTCTTGGCCCCAGTTTGCCTTCATTTTGAGAACTGGTTGACCCAGTCTGCTCTTTGTGGTGGGGCTGGGAAGGGGGCATGGGATCTGGTCACTTGGAGACTGCCCAGTGAAAGGACATGGCTGTTTTGGAGAAGGGTTTGCTCTCAGGTGGGGCACTCTGGTAGGATAGTCTCTACCAGGGTGATTTGGCTGCCCTGAACGTTTGGCTCCAACAGACTCTTTGGGGTTATTTCTTTCTTGATCTCTTGTAGGAGCCGGACTTCTCTTTTCTCCGCAAGCATCTCCCAGTCACCAACAGTCAATATTTAGGCAGTGCCCCCAACACCCTCAGCCCCAGCTTGGCAGGGCAGCAGTGATGCTTTAAGTCAGCTCCTGCACCAGTGTGGGGCTCCAGAAAAAGGTGGGGTGTCACTAATGTGTTCCCACCATGGAACAGGAGTGGGGGAAGGACCTTCAATTGCAGTGAGAGTGATTCAGGTAGAAAAAATCAGGATCTCTTAACTGAGTCATGAGAGATATGGAAGCAGCTACTAAAAGAAGTGGCATTTCTTTTCTTGTGGTGATGAGGCTCTGAGAGTGACCCAGCTGGAATTAAGTCTGGCATGCATCCAGTAAACATGCATTGTGCACTGACCACGTGTTCGTTACCAGTCTCAGCACAGGGCACGGGGCGTGGAGGAAATACCGAGAGGAAAGAGACATTGAGCATGTCCTCGGGGTCTCCCCAAGATAACTGAAACTGGAATGAAAGCACAAGACTCTCAAAGCTACCGTTGCTGGGTATCAATCATCACCATAAAGAGTCTTCATCATTGTTTACATCATCACCACCATTATCATCGCCATCACCACCATCATCATCTTTACCATTATCAACACTATCATCACTATCATCATCATTACCATCGCTATCATCACCATTATCATCATTCTCATCACCATCATCCTCATCATCACCATTATTACCATGGTCATTACCATCGCTATCATCATCACCATCATCATCAATGCCATCATATCATCACCGCCATCACTGTCATCGCCATCATCCTCACCATCACAATCACCATCACTATTATTACCATCACCATCATCTTCATCACCATCACCATTATTACCATCATCATCACCATCACCATCATCACCATCATCATCATCACCATCATCATCATCATCACCATTATCACCATCATCATCACCATCATTATCACCATCATCACCATCATCATCATCACCATCATCATCACCATCATCATCACCATTATCACCATCATCATCACCATCACCATTATCACTATCACCATCATCACCATCATCATCATCATCACACCATTATTACCATCATCATCACC
Source organism: Potos flavus (assembly GCA_028534135.1). Classification (NCBI taxonomy): domain Eukaryota; kingdom Metazoa; phylum Chordata; class Mammalia; order Carnivora; family Procyonidae; genus Potos; species Potos flavus. The sequence goes on from CM052886.1 coordinate 98,665,325, forward strand.
ATCACCATCATTATCACCATCATTACCATCACTATCATCACCATCATCATTACCATCATCAACACTATCATCCTCATCATTATCAACGCCATCATCACCAGGAGCAGCAGCATTGCTATGGAAGCTAACCTTCTTCACTGCTGAAGCCACTCCTTACATCATGACCATTGTCATCACTATTACCCTCCAAAATTGCACACGTAGTTTTGAAAGGGGTTAAACAGAATAACCAACCTCTAGCTATGGAAATGGGATAATTTGTCATATAATATATGTCATATATATATGTCATATAATATAATATAATCATATACTTATTATATAAGTATAATCATATACTTATATAATATATATTATGTAATATATATTATATTATATAATCATATACTTATTAGATGATAACACGTAACATTTTTTGAGCATTTACCATATGTCAGGAACCATTCTAACCATCCATCTAATTAGCTCCTTTAATCCTTGAGCAATCCGTAATGTAGCTACTGTTATAATCTTCATTTTACAAATGAGGAAACTGAGGCCCAGAGAGAACAGCGTGGAATGAATGAGCATAGGGAAACCATAGTAGTCAATTCTGAGACCAAAGCAGGTCTCTGGTAAGCGCACTACTTTGTTTCCTGGTTGGGCGGGTGGGAGGCAAGGGAGCAAGGACACGTCTTCACTACCGCGCTGGGTGACTCGGAGAGCTCTGCTGTTCTGACTCATCCTCAGGGCCCAGACTTGCATGGAGGACCGAAGAACAGCCTCTTCTGTGTAATGAGGAGTCCAGCTCCGCAGGTTTCCTAGCCCAGCATCCCCCTCAATCCCCACAGAGGAGAAGCTGGTCTTGCCCTTGGTCTTAGTGGATGCAGGGGAGCACCTGATACTTCCTCAGGCCAGTGAGCCAAATGTTTCTAGTTCCTCTTGTCAGCGCCTCCTGGACCCATCCCTGGGTTCTTCCTCCAGGGCGCCTTGATTTCCTCTTCTGCATACTGAGCATATGAATGCTTGACGTGCAGCATCCTTAGGAAGGTTGTGACTTGAAAGCACATCTGCAAACTCTGTGGCACTCCTCCGTTCAAGTCTCACTTTCCCCCCGTTGACTGTGGACCGACCTCTGTGACCTGCTTCTAGTGAAATGAAATGAATGTGGCAGGAGTGGCGCAGACTTCCAAGGTGGAGGTCATAAAATACAATGCACCTTCCGCCTGACTCTCTCTCTCTCTGCTTTCCCATCACTTGCTCGTGGAACCCAAACACCACGCATGCTGTGGGGAAGCCAAGGCACACGAAGAGGCTATGTGTGGGTGTCCCCTCTGTCAGCCTCGGCTCAGGTCTGATGACAGCGAACATTGACATCCAGACGTGTGAGTGAGAAACCCCTGAGACGACGCCATCTGGCTTTATCACTCGCTGTGGACAAAACCCTAAGTAAGAGCTGTCCAGTTGATCCGCATTAAACCCCAGATTCATGAGAAAGGCAAATAAATAACTGTCACTGTTTCAGATCACTGTTTCAGGGTAGTTTGTAGATATGGGAACAGTGTTAAATGAAGCTGCTTTATACCAGATACCTCGCGCGATGCCTGGCACAGAGTTTGCCATAAAGCAGAGCTCTCCTGGTGCTTTATCTTGAGCCCTGGGGTCAGGGCGGTGCACTGCGGGCTGGGGTGCACACCCTCGTGGGAACCCCTGACTGACATCTGGTGTCTTGAAGATGCTGTGGGAGAAGATGGAGCAGGATAGAGAAGGCTAGAGAGTGAACCTGGGGGGGAGAATCAAAGAAAACCCACACAGAAGCTAGCTCTGGCTGCCCAGGCACGGGCGTGGTGCTAGGCATTCTGCAGCCCCGTCCTCACAGCCAGGCTCGAAGGTGGGCTTTGCCCCATCCTGCAGGTGAGAACACCAAGCCTGGGAGATGTGCTTTGGGGTCCAGTCCAGGATCCCGGAGCCCATCAGCATAGGCGCCAGAGGGTGCGCCGTCTGCCTGTGCTCTCTCCCGCCACCCTTCCCTTCACGTCCACCTCCTGGATGGACGCTTTCCTCTTACTCTCAGCCAATCGATAAACAAGTAATTACCTCGGCCCCCAAGGTGCTTATCAGCACTGTGGTGCCAGGAAGTGCTTCCCGGTGTCTCGCATCCGTCTGTACTGCTGAAATTTCCTTAGTTTGTTGGAGACCAGGAATGTGGGCTTGGTTTCCTCCCTTTAATAAACCTCTGGGACCTGATCATTCTTGCTGCGTTCCATGCTGCTCCCCACTTGCCCCCAGCTCCCCATGCCCCACCTCCTCCGATGGAAGAGCAGGCCCCGCTGGCCTTCCCTGGGCTGGGCAGGGGGCTTTCTCTCCTGGGACCCATCGATCAGATCAGGAGTGCTTCCACTGGGGCAATATTGTCCTGGGGGGGGGGGGGCACAAACTGACTCTTCAGGGGGAAGGGGAGGAATCATCTCAGCTGTCACAATGGTGTGTGGCCACCACAGATACAGGGTAAATCTGCAGAGTCGATTACGGTTTTTCTGCCATATTGCCCCAGGACGATAATGAAGAAAAAGGTTGCAGAACGATGATCTAGATCCCTCACCCCGGAATATCCAGGTGCCCTTGGTTCTCTCTTGGGTAAGGGTGGCAGGGGCTGGGGCCCCCCGGCGTGGGGACGAAGGTCCCATGGCTCCAATTGTGGGGTCCCGCGATGGTGTCCAGGGAAGAGGGGACCACGCAGGTGACCAGCTCAGAGGCAGGAACTCACACGTCTCCTTTTCCCAGACTCCAGCTCCTAGCACTTGCTTCTTGTGTCAGAGTGCACAAAGGAGTGTTTTCTTAGAAAATCAATAATGATCGATTATTTATTCTGCTGGAAATAAATAGATCTGGCCACCAGGGTCAGAGATTAACTGAGGCTCTGGGCTGCAGCTGAGAATCCAGACATCTGTGTTTTAGATTCCTCCCCGTCTCACGTTTCCACCCCACCTCCGGCGCCAGGGCCGGCACAGGTCGGGGGATGGCAGAGCCTTCTGGACCAGAGGGACGGCCGCCGCCCCACAACTGCAGTCCACATCCTTCACCCAATGGGTGGAGATGACAGAAGGGCCCCTCTCCCGGTCTCTGCGTGTGGAACGAGCGGGCGCAGAGGGGCCAAGTACGTGCTGTGAGCCCGCCTTCCGTGTGCTAGGCGTGTGTTTGTTACCCGTGCGCTGTGTCAGCTGGTGCATGCATGTGCATTTTCTTACGGGTGTCATGTGGCTGTGTGTCTGTCTGTGGAGATCCTCCTCTTGGTCGTTACGCCAATCTGACCGTGGTGAAATGCCGAGCAGGGCAATTTGCGTGCCTAGCACAGGCTGCCCTATTACCCAAGGAGAGAGGGTTGGTTTTTACGGGAGCAAATGAACTCTTTTTTAAAGGTGTTTAAAACACCTCGACTCTTTCAGATTCTCTGAACATTTAGGGCAGTGTGAAGCACAGGGCCGGGGGGCCAGGGTGTGGCGGCCAGTGAGGGTTGCAGCCTTGTTCCAGCACGGTGGGCACTTGGGTCAGTGGGACAGGGGCGGGGCTGGAGGCAGAGGGCTTGAGGTTGAGATATCAGTAAGTGCAGGCAGATAAAATGGAAGAGGGACGGGTGGGACCAGGCAGAGAGACCGAGGATTGAGAGGAAGGCATGGCTGGGGTTGGAATCCCAGCTCTGCAGATGGCATCAGTCCCAGAGTGGGGGAGTCATAGCTGTTTTCTGCTGCCCGGAAGAACGCAGGAGAAGCCACTAGATAGTGCTCAGGACAGTGGCTGGCCCACGGGAGGGCCTCAGGCACATGGTGCTGGATTGATAAATGGGTGAGCCTCCAGGTCTCAAAAGCAGGCTCTGCCTTGGGTCTGAGACCAGGTACTAGTCCTTCCCAAGCCCCGGATATGAGAGATGCCCGGACCCCTACCTGTGCGAAGGCCCCGTCTGGCCAACACACCCAAGTCCTTCAGTCCCACTAGGGTAGCAACAATCCGACCCCAGCTGGCTATACGCTTGAGCTCCTCGCAGCAGTTCTGGGAGCACCTCTCTGGAAAATGGGTCGAGCTAGGGACGCTGACTGCACGATGTGTAGACAGCACTTAGCACAATGCATGGCCCATTGTAAGCCAGTGCTCCCTCTGACCATCATTCCTGTTTTACAGATGACCAAATCAAGGTATGGAGAGAAGCAGCAAGTTGCCCAAGGGCACGAGGGGCAGTATAGAGCAGCCGAGATCTGGCCCCGGATCTCTGGTTCTAGGGCCTGCCCTTGCCTTGCTCTTGCTAGGAACTGGACAATGACCAGAAACCTACTCTTTTACTCCTGCCGGTGGGCTGAGCCTTACCCTTGCCGGTGTGGCAGTCAGACCCCCCGATACCAACTGTCAGCTCGCCTGCTCACCTAGATTCCCGGGTCATATATGTACCCTGGTCCCCCTCGCCCCATCGCCACTCCCTTCCCGCCTACCGACCTCGTCATCCTTCCTGGAAGAATTCCTGCCCAATCACCTTATTCCTACCATGGGGACGCAAACCCAGAAACCACTGAGATTATTACCTCGACTTTGGTCGTCCCCCAGACTGCTGTGGCCTGAGAAGGCAAGGGCTAAGGTCAAGGGCAACAAACTGGCAGGTGTCTGAGGGCCCCTCCAGTCAAGCAGTAGTTACTCAAGGCTTGACTGCTGGGCAACACTTGTCAGTGTCTGTGTTTCTCTGTCTTGTCTGATTCATTGTTTAATTTCCTTTCGTTTCCGTTTGTTCATTCTTTGGCTTCAAGTTTGCTGGTTCTCTAAACTTGCTGAGGAGGAAGTTTGCGATTGTGGGGAAGATGACCAAATGCCATCCTCTGAGTTTTCTTTTGGCTTTGTCCTCTTGCCTAATTACCAATTATCGTCTTAGATCCTTTCCCAGAAGTGCAGACGGTGTGCACGCTCTGTTTCATGTTTCAGACCCTCTGGCTTTTCTTCGTGACTCAGTGATCTGCTGTTCCATTTGCACTGAGGGGCTGGGGGTGCAGGGCGTTTCCCTTCTCCAGCCACAAGTGCCAACTCTCACGCCCTCCCTGACTGGGGAGGCACACTGTGCACAGATCACATGCTCGGCTGCACATATGCACGGATATACGTGCGTGGTATATTTTCACCAACAAATATTTACTGATTGAACATTGAGGTCAGGCACTATTCTAGGTGCTGGGGTGCATTGGCCAAAAAGAAAGATAAGGACATTGCTCCTGTGAATATTACACACATCACACACACACACACACAATCACACAGACACAGATGCACACACACGGCCATGTGTACTCCCGCCCCCCACACCACGCTTTTTTGTCTACCCTTTCCCTGGGATAAAGCTTTTGGTTGCTTTGACCATAGTCTGACCTTGTTAGTGTGGATGCCACTGCCCCTGGATAAAGTGTCCCCGCAGCCATGTAGACCTTGGAGGTTCTCCACTCCACCTGGCAGAAATGACTGGATACACACTTACCCAACCAGTCCCCTCCTGCCTATGTCCCTGAGCCCTCTCTCATGTGCGTCCAAGGAGATGTGAGCTCAGAGGCTCCTTGCAGCCCTGTCTGCAACAGCAACAATTGGCGAAAACCCAAATGTCCAACTACGTAGCAGAAAAAAATGATCGAACCAGAACTGCACGGATCGACATGAATAAATCTCAAGCATGTAACATTTCATAAAGAAAAGCAAGTTTTAGAAGGATCCCTTTATTATGCCGTTTGTATAAATCATGAGAACATATAAGTCAGTGCTATGCGTGGTTTACGGATACGTGACTGAAGAGCACAGAATCCCACACAACGGGAGTTGGCATGATAACGCCCGATTCAGGAGTGTGGCAGCCCCGAGCCAGGGGCAGGGGCCAGGACTGGGTCAAGTTCATAAGGGCTTCAGCTGAAGCCATAATGTTTAACTTCATAAACCGGTAGCCGGCTACCCGATGTTCATTGCATTATTAGTTGTATGTTTTATGTTCAAACTATTTTATTTTAAAAGATATGAGATCAAAAGAGAACCTAAGGTGTGTGTTTATCCAGGATTCCTCTGCAGTCGGAGTTAGAATCCTACTGGAGGCTTTATTTCCTCACTTGATTTGTCTTCAAATTGCAGGTAAGTTTTTTGTTGCTTTTTTTTTTTTTTTTAAGATAAGAATCTTCCATTTAGAGAAAATGACTAGAGTTTCTTGCGAGAGATGGCCATGACTGTCTGTGAGGCGTCTGGATCCCTTCACTCCTGTTTGGTTTTCAGTTTGCTTTTTTGCTAACCGGCGCTAGCACTAACAGCCCGGATTGCCCTGCCCAGCTGACATGTGTGGGATGCATGGAGTAGGGGACGCCATGGTGTGGGAGAAACCTTTCCCTGTGGCTTCTTGGCTGGCAAGGAAGGTGGGGCCAATCCTCTTTGAAACCGAGCCTGTAAAGTTCTTCCATGTCTGGGTCCTCGCTCCGTCACGCAGAGTGCGAAAGCCTGCGACCTGACCCGAGCCCCAGGGGGCACCACTCCATGTCCCTCCCTCATCGGAGCTCACCGATCCAGTGTCCCACCCCATCAGTGTCCTGCTACCTGCCAAGTCATCTGGTGGACAGACCCTACTTAAGGATCCTTGGGAGGACAGCTTCCGAAAGTGTGGCCTTGAAGGAAGTGTAACAGACAGTGTGGTGTGGGCACACACATCCTCCACCAGGGTGGCCCCGAGATTGAGGGTTTTATTTACCCTGCCAGCTGGCGTGCCAGACAGGTTGGGTGAGAGCAGGGGGTGGCGGGGCGAGGCATATCGAGAGGGGCCCTGGTTACTAGGGAGCCCCTCCTGCTGCCCCCAGCCACCCCCCCCCCCCCCACTCACCCACCCTTCTCGCCCGGCTACCGGTAGCAGTAATCCATCTTCTGCGGCCCCTTGCATCCTTGTTATCAGGGAGAATCAAATCTGGCAAAATGGCAGGAAAAGTGCTTGCATGGGGCTTTTCGGCAAAACTCAATTAAAGTGAGAATTGGACTTGAAAATGAGCCGCTTTGCTCACTCCTCTACTCAGAACATCCCCTTCCTTCCCACATATGCCGGGCACTTGCACCGGGTCACCCAGGCCTGCGATGCAAACGGCAGTCAGTGAGAGAAGCTTTGGCAACTGCACCCAGTCCCACAGCCTCCAACGATGGCAGGACTGTGGGTTCCAGCTTTCTTTTATTATTATTATTTTATTTTCTGTGAGTTTCATCTTTCAGTGGGGAAACGGTGGCATGTACCCAGTAAGTACATTGCCCAAGGCAGCACAGCTGGTCAAGGGCAGAGCAGACATAAACATTTTAATGTCGTTGGCTCCCCGGCACAACCTGCCATGCCATGCTGCCTTGAGACATTTCCATTCCTGACCTTCTAGGATCCCAAACCCACAGAGAGCTTAACTCCCTCTTGCCATCTGAGCAAGACAGGGGTAGACTCAGCACCACTCCAGTCTGCCCCCCAAAAGAACAGAGTGGTTCTCCCAGTGGCCAGTGCCATTTAGAACTGCCAGTGCTCAGCTGGGATGCCTCCATGGACAGAGCCACCCCCTCCTTTCAAGCGGTCCCAGGCGGCCGCTGTCGCCCTGCTGGGGGATTTGCAGTGTTCTGCTTCTGGGGCTCACCTTCTCTGAAGCTTGGGCAGTGCCGAGCACCAGTGGTAGCTGCGACTTTCCCATCCCCTCCTCCAAGCTTCCATTGTCACGGCGAATCCAGGTGGTATCACGGTTCCCATTTCACCCTCGAGTGTGCTGAAGCTTGGAGAAGCACAGGGTGGGGGGCCACACAGCGAATGTGGATCAGGAATTCAAAACCCATGCTGTCGGTCTGGAAAGCCCAGAACTCTGTTCTGACTGTCAGGCCTTTGGGGACTGCCCCCTTCCCAGGGAGGAATTGGCTCCTATTCTATGCAGCTTCTCTCGTCCTTTTCAAGGCAGCCTCCTGGGTATAAAATTCTATCCCTTCCACATATCCCAACACCTCCCAGGGCCCTACAGACCAAGTTTCTTAAAGTTCCATCTGTTATCATCCCCACTTGGAACCAGAGGAAAGAAAGCAAGTGTCAACCTGTCTACGGGGGAGTTTTCTCTAGGATATTATTAGAATTTTGTCTCCCTGGAAAAGGAGAAGTCATGTGATTATATTTAGGGTTAGATAGTGAATATACTCTGATTTGAAATGAGTCATAGTTAATTGTGTGTCGGTCATTGAGACCTGGCCCAAAGAATGCTTTCCTTCCTTGGGTATTACCAAAGTGGTCTTCCTAAGCTGGGAACATGGTTACCTCAGTGACGACTGGATCCCCTGCCTTACTCGGTCTTAGGAAGAAATAAGGCAGTGAGAACTGATTTTGGTGAATTCTTTAGACAGCAAGTAATAAAATATCTGACCAAAGTGGTTTCACTTACAGGGGTTTATTCAAGTCACATACCCAAAGGTCCACACGAGATTTGGGGCAGCTCAATGATATTATCAGAGCCCAGGCTTTTCCTGTCCAGCCACCTGCTGGCCCTTAATATGGCAAGATGGCTGCCCAGCTCCCGCGCAGCTGGACAGGGAGGGGCATGCCTCCTCCGGAGGAATACATTTCCCAGCGCCCCCCACTCCCCGCCCCCCGGCAGGCTTCTTTGTGGTCTCATTGGCCAGAGCGCAGTTACATGCCCAGTCCTAAACCAATCACTGGCAAGACGGAATGGGATTATCACAACCGAGTTAGATCAAACAGATTTCATCCCCTCGGGCTTGGCACAGTCCCATCCAAAATGGAAGGGAGGAGAAGGCAGCAGCTGCTGGGTAGCCGTGAACCGCAGGGGTACCTCAAGAAGTCAGCATGCTTCTGAGGTAGGCAGCAGAGCTGGTCTTGAAATGATAGATGGGCAGCTGCCGGTCGGGCTGGAGACCAGGGGGTGGGCCTGATACCTCCTGATGATCTAGACATGGTCCCTGTAGCTCACTTCCCTTTCTTCCCCATCTCTTGAGTGCTATCCCTTTCTTGGTGACCCCTGAGAAAAGCTCATGTTTGCACAGTCATGTACAGTTCTAGTAAACGTGTCCATATGTATTATTACATTGAATCCCCACGACGGCTTTATGACATAGGAATATGTTTATACAAGAAACCAAAGTCTCAAGAAACTAAGCCCCTGGTTCAAGGGGTGGACTTGGAATCAGGTAGAAATCAAATCCAAGCCCTGTAAAAATCATAAATCACACTTATGTACTATTCACTATACGCCAAGCAGTGTTCTGTTATCTCATTATATCTTCACAGCTAACCTAAGAGGTAGATTGCTATTATTAGTCCCATTGTACAGTTAAGAAAACCGAGGCACAGAGAGGTTAAGTGAGCTCTCCAGGTTATCACAGCTCGTTGGTTCTGGAGCCAGGACTCAAACCCAAGCCGGCTTATGCAAAAGATCATGGGCAGAACCACCACACTACACTCCAAGCCTGGTGTGCCCACCATTCCAGCTTATGGGGGGCTCTGTTTCTCTATTATCCACCCTTTAATCTCTAATGCCAGGAACGAAGTTGTCCCTCCCCTAGGCTGCTGCGTGTGGTGAGTTATTCACCGGTCAGCTCACATTCTAGGCCTCTCGGGACTTATCTCTCAACCTCCAGTCCACTTCCATTTGGATCTTTAATGCATTCAGTGATACATTCTTGTACAAAAGACATGGGCAAGAATATAATTGATCTGACCCAGATGTCAGTATGCCATGCTACTGAGAAACCCATTCCTGAAGTCCAGCATTACCCCAACTCAGATTGGGGAGCCTCAGAGCATCATCATCATCTGCAACACTTAGGAGCTCCCTACCGCTTTTGACTTGACCCAGGGGCAACCCCATGGCCTCGCCCTTGACCTCAGCCACAGGAGCCTCCAGAGAGCTTCAGCCCTGCCGCAATGGCTTTGACCGATGATCTCTTCTGCTTACCCAGGCCTGGGAATGGGGTGCATTGAGGCTGTGCCCAGTCTGCCTAGCAGGGCAGGGAGACCCCTGCCTCCCCACCTGGGGAAAGATCTGGTGACAGCGGGGGCTAATGTCTTTGACATGTTATTGTCACCCTGTTCGGATGACGCTCTCAGGTCCAACTGTGCTCCCCCAAATTGGAGGTGGGAATTTTTCAGAGGACCTTCAGGGAGGGGAGGCAGTGATGAGGCCATCTAACACCTCCCTCTGCCTTTGCCTAGACCCTGGACCTGCTCCAGATTGCCTCTCCTGGAGCACGCTCTCCCTTTCTGCCTGCTCTCAGAGCTGGATACATACAGGAAATCGAGCCAGTGTTCATTCTTCAAGGTCAGCCCAAAAGGCGAGTTGAGCCGGAGGAGGAGGACAGGGTCTCTCCCAGCATCCCTCCCCCTCCAACTTCTCCCCGAGCGGCCTCGTTTGGGCTGGCGCCTTCCCTCACCGGCCTTTCAGCTTGTTGAGAGGAATGAGCCGCTTGAAGGACACTTTACAACTCCATAAATAATCAGGATGTTGAGCACACAGGATGGGAGTTGCACCCTCCCAGTGGGCGGAGGGGGCTGGGCACCGGCTGGGGTTCTCATCCCCGGGCCCATTGTCCTAGCACCGTTTCCTCCAAGGAGCTGCCTGTTAGCTCACTGGGGGGTGTCAGCTCCTCCTCCCATCCCCGGCTGATGTTCCTCCTGGGGGGACGGAAGCAGCGAGCAGCAGAGCTCTTGCTGCCCAATGAGAGCCAGAGGTCCGGGCCGAGTGGGGAAGCGGCCACTTCCCAGAGTTTTTCTGCAGACGCAGAGATGGATGCCCAGGAATCGATCCCTTCTGAAGATGAATCACAGCGAGATGCACAAAGAAAACCCCTTTGGTCTGAACAGGCAGATAATGTTCCTGACAGGGCCTCCACTCCGTGTCAATTTGTTGTGATTGGTGGCAGGCAGCGGGGGAGGCGGCGAGGGAGCTCCAGAGAGCTGGACAGACAGGGCTGCGGACTCCCAGAGATGTATGCGGATCGCGAGACATTGAGGCAGTGATGCTGAGACAGGGAGAGAAGGAGAGACAGAAACACGGAGAAAATGCAACAGCCGTGAGGAGATTCAGAATGGAGGGCAGAGGTGTTTTCTTAGATTTTCGGTGGTAGCAGGGAGTGTGTTGGGGGCTGGGAGACTCTCAATCATTAACCAGGCACTCAGGTCATACTAGGCTTGTGTTCATTGCTAATGATTAATTAAAACAATTGGTCAGCTCTCAATTACCAGTGAATTGTTCCCGCGTGTAGCTTCTCCGGGAGTCCATGGGGGTCTCCCTTCTATTACAGATGTTTGTGTGGGTGGGGGAGAGGCAGGGATAGAGAAAGAGACTCAGGTTGCATATGAGGGCCAGCCAGATTCAGTTTGATTCATTTTTTCCTTTGGAATTAGCAACGCTTGCCCAAACTGTTCAGGTAATTAAGAGGTAACCGTGGGGGGAATTCATAGCATGCTCTGCCTATCCTTGATGCACGACAAGATCGCGCTTTTTCTAATTATAATCCTAGAGCTGGAGAGTCTCAGAATGTGGTTCATCAGAGTCGGGCAGAAACCCAAGCTGTTTTCCAGTTCAGCCCCTTCTGTGGCACAGGTGGAAGGCCAGAGGCATGGAGAGCCACGGGTGCCCTCTGCTTCTACCTGCACGGGTGAAAGATGGAAGCGTCCATGTCCTTCCGGGGGCAGAGGCAGAGTGCCCCCGTGGCAAGGCTTTGTCAGTTCAGAGTCCTCCTCTCTGTGCTGCCTCTCACGGACCAGTGCTAGAGCTTTTTACTTCTAGCCCTGACCAGACTCTGCAGGGTGTCTGAGAGGAGTGGACCCCAAGAGACAGATGAAGAAAAGCATCCATCTTTGATGTGTATCCAAATCGTCTCCTTCTGGGTGCTTTTGGAAGTGTATCATTAGACCCGGGGAAAGGGGAGGAGGATCCACATCGAGACCATCTTGTGGGGACAGGTCCTCCGGAGACCTAGGAGTGTAGAGTGGCTTTTTCTGTAGACTCATTTCAGGAAGCGAATGGCTCCTATAGCAGCAGTTCTCAGCTGTGGACAACTTTGGTGATGCTTGGAGACATTTCTGGTTGTCGCACTGGGGGGGTTCTATTGGTATCTGGTGAGGAGGGGCAGGCGATGCTGCTGAGCACCCCACAATGCAGGATCAGCCCCCACAACAAAGAATTTTTCTACCCTAAATGTCCTCTCCATCCCACTCTCCTCATCTGACAGGGCGACCTTTCCAAAAAGAGGAGACTCATTTTTCAACAGCACTCCAGAAGTTGACTTGCCGGCTAGAACCCCAAACTGGTTCCCCAAGGTCGTTTGTAGGAGATATGCTCCCTCACTAGGGCGGCTCTCTATGAGGGCTGCCCTTTTCTACCTGAGATCCGGAGGGAAGTGGAAGGAGGTCAGCCTAGACATGCTGTCCTCTTTCCTTGTTTTCTCTTCTTCCTTCCCATTTCCAGTCTTACTCTCAACCTCCTTCTTATCCACGTTCTTCTATTCCAGCTCCTTCGGGTCTAGGTCCTTGCCAAGTGTCATCTGATTTTCTTGATGCTTTTCTCCTGCCCCAAGCTGAATATTGTACAGAAGAAAGCAAGAGGTTTCACCCTTTCTCCTTGGAGAAAGATTCGCTATGGAGACCCTACATACAATTCTCTATGTAGACCTTACATAGAAAATTGCCACCAACCCCACTCCCTACAGTTTGGTGTATTGTGTCAAGGTGTTGAGATCCTACTGAAATTGGCTAACGATGAGGTCTCCAGCACATTCCTCACACTCCAGAGCAGAGCCCCAGGTGGCCTCCTGGTGCTGACCCTTCCCCTGACCACGCCACCTGTTGACAAGAAAGGGACTCAAAGAACTGCTTAAGGACACTGATAGAACAGAGGCCATAAACATGAGATACGTGGATCGATGGTTATACTATTTACTGGCGTGTGTGACTGGAGCAGCAAGAACGTGAGCATTTGTCACGTGGAGTGGCAAAGGGATGGCTTTTCTCCATCCGTGTGAATACAAAACCCTCTTCTGCCAAAGGTGAGCTTGGGTAGAGAAACTGGAAGAACTGGGATTCTCAGGGCTTAGACCCAGGCACTCATTCTTGCTCATTTTTTATTCTGGTCAGGATTATAGGATTCTAGAAAGGTGGCATACAGAAGTGAAAAGAGCACCAAGAGGAGGGGAGAGGGGAGGAGGCACTTCCCAGGAGCCTTTTCATATAACCAGACAATAATGAGTCTCTTCCAACTAATAATGGATATTCAGGTGAGAAAACCCACAGACAGCATCAGAGAACCTTCCAGCCTTTCCTTCCCCTCTCTCTTCCTCCCGCCCTTCCTTCCTCCCTGTGGGGTACACCACCCTTTCCCCATCACCTATCTTCGTCCAAGCCCCGCTTTGGAGCCTCAGCTGTGTGTGTGTGTGTGTGCATGCGTGTGTGTGTGTGTGTGTGTGTGTGTGTGTGTGTATAAAAGCAGAGGGTCCCCCTGGAAGATAAATGGGCTTTCTCCCCAAGACACGCGTGTGTGTGCAAACCTTACCATTTCCACAAGGGCTTTGAGGGGGATAATAAAATTAAATTAAATGGAGCACAATGGAGCTACGTTATAGCATGCAAATGCTGTATCAGCCTACACAATGCTTCCCCATTTAATCACCAGAACACCTTGTGAAGTAGCCTTGTTAGCTCTGCATTACAAATGGGGAAACTGAGGCTCCGATATGATAAGCCACTTGCCTGAAGATTCACCACCGGTGAACGACAGAGGTGGGCCTGGGGACCGCTTCTTGTGACTACCAAGCAGCAGCTCTTTCTGCCACACGAAGAGTTGGCAAGAGCAGAGGACTAGGTGTGCCCCAACATCGAGGACAAGAGAACCTCTGTGAGCGAACCAGGAATAAGCTTCCATTCAGAGAGTCCAGGCCAATGGCCAGAGAAGGGAGGGAGGGGGCAGGACAGTTTCTGAGGGTAGAGGGGCAGGAGTCGTTGTGGGGAGCCGGCACGAGGAGCATAGGGGCTTCAGGGACGGGGGTGGGGGGCTGTGGGGTGGGGCCTCCTGTAGGGATGAGGGGGGCAGAACGATACCTCCATCTTCTCCCTCTAAGAGCCTCTTTCCTTCTGTCCCTGCCTCCTTTACTTGGCATTTGTCCCTTCCAGAGCTGGTCCTTGGCGCTTCCCACCCCTATGCACATACTCTAGAGGATTTCTGAGGTGCTGGGAAGATCACAGGAGGCCTGAAAACACCTCGTCCAAGACTCTGGCCCAGAGCCCAGTCTCTCTTATCGCTCATTCCTGCTTCTCTACTCTCCCTGCCCCTGGACACCAGCCTCCCGTGGTGTGACCACAGGGACCCTCATCTGCAAGGACTGCAGAATGATACGGGTCATCTGGTCAACCCGCAGGACACAGCAGAGGAAACAGAGAGAGGGGATGGGGCTTGCCTGAGGACACACACTGGTAGGAGGAGGTGGGGAGAGGGGAGAAAGGATGAGGTGGGGGGAGGGGAGATGCTGGCATACTGGTCTCCTGAGCTAGGCCAGACTCTTACCCCATTGCAAAGCTGGGGACGGCACTGGCACCCCCGAGGCACAGCCAGCAGGACCACAGCCTGAAGCACAGCCTGCATCTCCCAGAACTGGTCCCAGCCACTCCGTCTCCAGAGGTTCCCGTCCTTCCCTTGCTTACTGTTTAATGTTTTTAAAGCACATCTCAGTTCAGTGCTTTTGCTACAGTAAATATCTAATAATCGTTTCAGACTCTATTACTTGGCTCACAAAATAGCGCCTGGAAATGGTGCTTATTTAATTTTGTGCTGAGAGAGAAAGACTCAGAAAAGGCCTGCAAAACACCTGTGTCATCTCAAGTGAGGTCGACTGTTTGTGGTCCAGAGAGGAGGGGTGGCCCTCAGACCAGCACCTGGGGCTCATGCTCGTGAGGATATTCATGCTTTTATTAACCAGATTCAGCCAGCATTGCCCTTCACAAAAGCTGCTGAGATAATGTATGGGAGAAAGAGACAGACACAGACAGACAGGCACACACAAAGAAGAACCTAAACATTCACGATTAAGGCAAATCTCTGCGTATGACTATAAAAGTGTATATGCCACAAGTCACCTTGGCGGCGTGTGTATATGTGCATATACATACGTATGTATATACGTAATTATGTCCATGTTTGTCCTTTTCACAACCAGCTGGTAGTCCCAAAAAGTGTCCCTGCAAAGGGGAGCCCAGCTGGAATGACTGGTCATATCCATCACAGTTGACTTTACAATTTGCTCTCATATTCACTGTCTCTGTTCATCCAACATCGATATTTTCATGCCCATTTTACAGATGAGTATCCTGGGGCTCAGAAGGCTCAGAGCATAGACTGATGTCCGAACACTGCTAAGTGTCAGAACTTGAGTTCCTCGGGCTTCTGGGTGGCTCAGTGGGCTAAAGCCTCTGCCTTCGGCTCAGGTCATGATCTCAGGGTCCTGGGATCGAGCCCCGCATCGGGCTTTCTGCTCAGCAGGGAGCCTGCTTCCCCCTCTCTCTCTGCCTGCCTCTCTGCCTACTTGTCATCTCTCTCTCTCTGTCAAATAAATAAATAAAATCTTAAAAAAAAAAACAAAAACCTTGAGTTCCTGACTCTGTGGGACACCAGATTCAGAAACATTAGCAGTGGCGTTAGATTTGAATCCTGAAGGACCCTGGGGAGAGAACAAACTTGCCTGAGTCATGATTTTTTCATCTGCCAAATGGGGATCGTAGCATCATCTGCCTATATTATAGGCGGTTGTGAGGGATGAATGGGCGGAGAATTATGCAAGGTGGCAGGGGTAAATGCTCTCCATCGTGCCCGGCCCACTGCAGACACCTGCACGTGTTTGCTTTTATTGCGATCAGTGGATCAAGTTTCCATCGCCTGTCTGCAATCCCGCGGGCTCACTTTATCAGCAGTCCCCAAACCCTTGGATCGCAGCACTCCTTTGCCCTGTCGCATGCTATTGAGGACTCCAAAGAGCTCTGGTTTATGTGTTACTTCTACTTTTATCGACTGAGAAATTTAACAAATATCTATTATTTTAAAATAGCAAGAACAAGCCCATCACTAGTTACTATAAATCACATTTTATGGAAAATAACAGTACCCTACAAAATAAATTTGTAAAAAGAGCGACCTCTTTTACATTGTTCGGAAATCTCTTTAACGTCTGCCTTATTTTGAAGACAGCTGCATTCTCCTGTTTCTGCATGCAGTGTGTTGTGAGATCACATGTCATGCAGCCTCTGGAACACGCTGCTGCACATTCAGGAGGGAACGAGAGTGGAAAAGGCGAATCACATCTTAGTTGGATTATAAAAATAATTTGGACCTCGTGGTTCCCCCGGAGGTCCCAGACCATGCTTCGAGAACCCCTGTATGAGCTGAACGTTGAGCTCCTTTCCTGCTCAGTCAGGCTGTGCTTCTCTACATTTCTGTGACTGTCCCTGAAAAATTAAGATTGACTAAGACGAAAGCAAGCAGTCGCTTCCTCAGATTTCTCTCCGGCGACACACGCTCATGAGCCTAATATTGATAACTAAGGTTTGGTGACTTCTAAGCTGAGCCATCAATTGTTACCAGCTTCTTTGATGCCATCCACCATTGGCCTCAGACTGAGGCTGTTGATTAATTGATACGATATGCTGTGTCTTGGACGATGTGCTTCAGTGTAAGAAACAGAAAACCAAGCTCAAAATGATTGCAACCATAAGTGAATTGATTATCTCACATAGCGAGAAGCCCCAAGGTTAGGAAGTTGTAAAGCTGCTTGTTTCGGAGGCTCCATCTCAATCATCAATGCCCCAGGTCCTTTCCATCTTCTTTCACTGTAGGCTGATTATATCAGCCTCCTGTCTCATGTTCACAAGATGGCTGCAGCACCCCCCCGCATCACGAGCAGACACAACAAGATCATCATCAGAAAAACCATTCATGGGGCGCCTGGGTGGCTCAGTTGGTTAAGCCTCTGCCTTTGGTTCAGGTCATGATCCCAGGGTCCTGGGTTGAGCTCCCACATTGGGCTCCCTGCTCAGCACTTCTCCCTCTCCCTCTGTTGCTCCCCCTGCTTATGATAACTCTCTCTCTCTCTCTGTCAAATAAATAAATAAAATCTTTAAAAAAAAAAAAAAGAAGAATCAATTCATTCCTTTGGGGTTCTTTGTATCAGTGGGAAACATTTCCCGCAGCCAACTTTTCTTCCAGTATTATTGGCCCAAATGGGGTCAGATGCTGTGTCAGTTTCCTAGGGCTGCTGTAACAAACTGCCACAACCTCCAGAGCTTAGAAATGTATTATCTCACAGTCCTGGAGGCGATAAGTCCACAATCGAGGTTCCAGCAGAGCCACACTCCCTCTGAAGCCTGTAGGGGAAGGATCCTTCCTTACTCTCCCAGCTCCCATGGCCCCAGCCCTTCCTGGGCTTGTGTAGCACCCCTCCGATCTTCACATGGCCCTCTCTCTGTCACACGCATCGTCTTCCCTCTCTGCATGCTGTGTCTGCGTCCAAATTTCCCCTTTTTATAAGGACACATCGCATTGGACTAGGACCCACCCTAACGACCTCAACTTCATCATTCGCGAAGACACTATTACCAGATAAGGTCACCTTCACGAGTACAGGGTGTTAGGATTTCAACATATCTTTTGGGGGAGGCGCAATTCAACCCGAACACCTGCCTTCTCTTAAATCACTGGCAAGCAGAATGAAGTCATTGCAGTTGGTTTCCAGCGACTGTCAACCAGGACGTAACAGTTTCACTCTGGGTGTTTGGACATGTGGGAGTGTGTTGAGAAGTCCTAACACCGGGGCCCCCTCTGAGCACACAGTCCCTGGGGGCAGAACTGCGACCATCCTATAGTTGGATGCCAATAGTGCTCCACTGGGGTCTAATCCAGGGCACGGGGCACCTGCCCCGTGCACAGGGCCCCTGGGAGTTGGACAAAAATGGGACCAAAAAGCTCTACAAGAGACACAAAGAGGGGGATAAATTTGGGAAGCTCACTAACACTAACGTTAAGTGCTGACTGTCGCACAGACTTCGTGGTGTGTCCTCCCAAAACCTCTGACCAGACCAGAGCATCGGGTAAAGCAGCAATTATCTTCCTCTCTTCTTCTTGATGACGGTGAGGCAGAAGGGTGGGAATGATTTTCTTATTTGTTTGAAATACCTCTCTCCCCTTTCCCATCACGTCCACACCCATCCGCTTCAGTGTCAGTAATGTGGCTGATTTCGGCGGGGTCGGGTGGGTGGGGGGATAGAAAAAAAGGAAAAAGCCACACATAGCTTCCAAACACCATCGCTATTACTTTTTTTGTTTTATTTTATTTATTAGATGTTTCGCCATGTGTGTCTTGCTTACCAAAAATTGGAATCCTGCTTGTATTAAAAATCAGACCCACTACTTTTAGGAGAGCAGTGCTTACTGTTCTAATGATAAAGCCGAAGGGATGCAGAGAAATATAAATCACAATTAGCCAGACTTATTTCCCCCAATAAGCCACTGTTATTCTGCTGGATCCATTCTAGTCTTATTTTTCCTCCCTACGCATTCTAAAATAAAATATTTGAGATTATACTACTATATACATAGATTTTTTTTTTTTTTTAACCCTGGTTAACCAGTACATTTAGAAGTTCTACAAAAAGATAGTGTAAAGAGTGGCTTGGTGGCATAAAAGATCTGTCACTAGACTCTCAGTTTAAAAAGTATAATGATTCAGAACATTAGAGCTCAGGTTGCCGGAAGTGACGGGGCCTCTTCTCCCAGACAGCGTGGGCTGGACGAGAGCACCGCGGTCTGCTCCGCATCCTGTACCCCCGTGGGATTGTGGGGAAAGCCCCAGGCCCACGTGGAGCCAGGTGCTTCCGTCTCTGGGGTCTACTCTGACTATTGTTATAGGCCCTTCTAGTCCCCTCCTGGGAGGCCTCCTGGACAGAAGGGACAGATCTGGGGGGGTTGCCCACCGTGCCTTCACGAAGCACACTCTCACCCTGTCTCCTTGGCCCCCCACCTGCTTGAGCCCCTAGCGGGGATAGAATGCTGCCGGTGCTGGGCGGGCGACTGACCTGGGAGGGCACCTTCCTGGCACTAGCCCATCTCCTCCCGTGGAGAAGGATGGAGGGACAGACCTCCTCTTTCGTTTCCCAGGTCCTCCGCAGCTCTGTCACCCTCGATCTCCTCCTCTCTGCTCCCAGCTGAAGGCAGAGCGACCCCCAGCACCATCCCAGCTGATGGAGGTTGAGCGCAGCAGAGCCAGGCTGTAGGACCTCCAGATGGGCCCCTGGACTGTGGATTGTCCACGCACCCAGCCAGCCAGCAGTCTGGGAGACAGAGGGCCATGCCGAACCCCAAGGAGGTCATCCATGGCCCTGCCGGCCCTTGGGTCACATCCTGGTCACGCTAGCTCCCTTGTCTTGCAAATATTTGCCCCTGCTCTGCAAATCCTGCTCTCCAGGCTCCCTCCACGCCCCACTGTGCTTGCTCCTGCTCCCTCGGCCTCCCCCAAGACCTCCTCGCCCTCCCTGCCCGGCCCCTCCTCCTCTGCCCTCGCCTGCACCCCCTTCCTTCCTGTGTGAAGGGAAAGGTTAAGTGGAGACACGCTCACCCTGTCTGCTGCGATAGAGACGCAGCAACTTTCTCCCCTAATCAATGTGTCAGGCATGATTAGGCTGCTGTGAGTCTCAGGCCACTCAGTGCAGCCAGCCCAGCAGGCTGACGGCTTCCAGCACTGCCCGCCCAGGTGCCCGCACACCTGCACACATTTCCGTGTGCACACACATGCACTTGCACACACACAGACATGCACGCACACATGTGTACACACACTCGTGCACGCACTGGATCTGGGGCCTCACTTTGTGAACAGGGAAACCTATTTAAACAGAGAAGCCCAGGGCGCCTGGGTGGCTCAGTCGGTGAAGTGTCTGCCTTCGGCTCAGGTCATGATCCCGGGGTCCTGGGATTGAGCCCCGCATCGGGCTCCCTGCTCAGCGGGAAGCCTGCTTCTCCCTCTCCCACTCCCCCTGCTTGTGTTCCCTCTCTCACTGTGTCTCTGTCTGTCAAATAAATAATAAAATCTTAAAAAAAAATAAAGAGAGAAGCCCACCCCTCGGGTGACAATCCACCACGCGGTCATTGTTCATTCACCCCACAAGCATGCGCGGAGTGGCTCCTACGTGACAGGTCCTCCCCCGGGAGCTGGGAAGTGCCTGCCCTCAGGGAGCCTGCAGGCCAGTAGGGAACGCGGACAACCACTGGGACACTTAAGAAACACGTGAAGGTGGTAGCATGGCCAAAGATGCTCAGGGCTTGGAGGAAGGAAAGGTGAGGGTAGTCAGGGGAGGGAAGGGGGCTGGCAGGCGGTGAGGGGACTCCAAATCCCCTGGTACCACCAGGAGCGGACAGCCTGGGGGCAAGTGTCCTTGGCCGCTGATAGTCCTGTGACCTTGGGCCAGTCTTCATTTCCCTGCTCCTCAGTTTCAGCATCTGTAAAATGGGGTTATGACCGCGATAATGTGGTTCCGAGGTAGGGGGTGCAAACTGCCCCAGACAGGCCCGGTGTAGGGTAAGTGCTCAGTGAGCTGCCCTGGGATTGATCCAATCAAGGAATCGTGCTCGCCCAGGTGTGCGGGTGGTCATCTGGAGGACCCCGCACGAACCCAGCATTAGCGTGGGGTGGCACAAACTGACAGAGCAGGCCGCTGAGGTTGGGGGACACAGGGAAGGGAGAAGAGGCAGGCCAGACTCTGCGGTGGAGGGCCCCGAGAGGTAAGGCCTGGAGCCAAAAACCTGTCTTACCCACTTCTGATTTGGGCCAGGCTAGGCCTTCAGGCAGAATCGAATTTCATCCTCCAGAAATATATCCTGTACCCAAACCTTCTTTATAAAAACATCATGTGAAATGGCACAGTTTGGCCCATATAGCTCTTGTGGGAGCCTGGGAACTGAGGGGTCCAGGGCACATTTTGCTTAGCTTCTGTCGAGGAGACCCGCCCTTTCCTTCTCTGCCCCGCCCCTTTTTCTGCCTCTCCCCCCCCACCCCCCAGCCCCTACCCCCAGAGATCCCTAGATGTGGCGGAACCACTGCCAGTAACTCACTCGGTGTGGACACCTATAAATAAGTCAAGCGGAAAGTTACACAAACAGAATTAGGACATCCTCAGTTAACACTTGGACTCTCTGCTCCCCATCAGTCTGGGTCACAATCCCAGCCTCCCCACTCCCCAGTTCCCAGAGCTGCTCAAATTTCCTGGATCTGACATGGGATTGCCCAACCTGAGGGTTTCTGCTTCAGCTACCCATGCTTGGGACTGATATTAGGACTGCTGGGAGGGGGAGACACAGCCCTGTCCTCAGGGAGCCCCAGTTTGAGGGGGAGATTTTTTTTTATTATATTGATTTTTTTTTTATTTTATTTAGGGGCGCCTGGGTGGCTCAGTTATTAAGCGTCTGCCTTCAGCTCAGGTCATGATCTCAGGGTCCTGGAATCAAGCCCCGCATTTGGGCTCCCTGCTCAGCGGGATACCTGCTTCTCCCTCTCCCACTCCCCCTGCTTGTGTTCCTTCTCTCGCTGTGTGTGTGTCTCTCTCTCTCCAATAAATAAATAAAATCTTTAAAAAATACTTTTAAAATTTTTTATTTATTTATTGGAGAGAGAGAGAGAACACAATGGCAGAGAGGAGCAGAGTGGGAGGGAGAGAGAGTCTGAAGCAGACTCCCTGCTGAGCTCAGAGCCTGACCTGGGGCTGGATCCCAGGACCCTGAGAAAATAACTTGAACGGAAATCAAAGGTGGGACGCTTAACCAACTGAGCCACCCACGTGCCCCATGCAGGGGAGATTTAAAAAAACAAACAAACAGAAGACCAGGACATTAGAGAAGAGACTGAGCACTTCTGGAGAAGAACTTCCCAGGGCTGTGAACTCCAAAGTTGCTCCGGGAATGGGGAGAGGCGGGACCAGGGATCTCACGCCTCCTAGATGGAATCGCCATCACGAGGGTGGGGAGCCGCTGCCTGGAGATCAGCACGTTCTTCATCCTTCCTTTTCACGCTGAGCTTCATTCTCCCCAAAGGCTTTTCACGCCCTCTGCGTTGTTGGAGCTCTACAACCACTTTACAATGGCTCTACAAGGCCTCTGAGGAGGGCGGACAGAGGGCATCATCCCATGGTGAAGGGAGGGGAAACTGAGGCTGTAGCCTGATATCGTGAGTAGCTTGGTCCAAAGCTGGGCCTGGAATCCTGGATTTTGGCCAGAGGTCTTCGGTGCCAGTTTCCCCTCTAGTGACTCTATTGCCTCCTTCTCAAGGACGAGGTAGTTGCCATCCTTAGCCATTGCAGAGACTGATGCATAATGAAAAGTCAAGCAGCTCAAGAGGGGCCTGGCGCCTGGGAGCTCTCACGGTGCTGTGACCACTGCTACTTGTTATTATGCTTACTTGGTGCTCTCCCCAAAGCAGACCCTGGGACAAGGATTTAGATGCTCTTTGTTTATTCTGGACGCGAGCCCCGGAAGCGCCAGCAAGGACGTGGGAAAGTGGGGGCAGGGGTGGGGAGGGAGCCAATTTTGGGTGTCGGTGAGCAGCTTCCACAGTGGAGAAGTGGTTCTCCCTCCCGCTGAGGACCTCTCGGCCACTGTGTAGGACCCGCCGCGGTCGTGCCCCGTGCCCGGCTCAGCTCAAACCCGGCGCTCAAGAAATATCTTTCGGAATACGAAGCCCCCCCGTGATAACATGGTATGGCACATCTTCACATCTGCCCGTGCCTCTCGATGCCACGTGCACACCCCTCTAGGGCAGGCCCGGGACTGTGTGCCCTTGAACCTGGCACCGTGGCAGGTACGTGGCCGGTAGGTAAGACTCAGGTGTTGACTGAACAAAGGGGATTCCTGGAATGCAGGGCATAATAGAGCTCCATCGAAAACCTGAGTCCAGACCACTTACGGAGCGCCGAGGCTGGAGTGGGGGGCAGGCAAGCTGCGGACAGCCATCCCGAGAAGGCTGATGGATGAAAGATTACAAGTGTCAGAGCCGCCGGAGAAAAGGCCGGAGCTGATGTGCCCTTGCCTCTCCAAACTGGCTGGCCTGCGGGACTTCCAGGGGAGCTGGCCTCTGGCTTGGGAAGGCAGGTATGGAGCCCATGTTGTACAAAGAGAGAATA
The DNA here is from genome assembly GCA_028534135.1 of Potos flavus. Lineage (NCBI taxonomy): Eukaryota > Metazoa > Chordata > Mammalia > Carnivora > Procyonidae > Potos > Potos flavus. The sequence continues at coordinate 98,688,516 of CM052886.1, forward strand.
AATAGGAATTTTTAAGAAAGGAAGGTCTGCAGAGGAGGCTTTGTGAGCAACAAATGAGGAGGCCCCACCAGAGAGTGTGCAGCTTTGGCAGTAAGAAGGAGTCTGCAAATAGCAGCTCGGGCAGAAGGGCCGCCACAGCGGGAAGGGGGGTGGATGCTGAGGGCCAGAGGGGCTTCCGTGGGCATCTTCGGTCGAGTGGATGATTGAGGGGGAAAGACCACGGAGCAGGGAGGCCCTTCTGCAGCTCCCTTCCCTCCAGTCGAGGCCAACCTTGCAACAATGCCTGACTCCCCACAGGATATGGTTTGAAAGGCCTATCAGTGGCTCATCGTCACATGATGCGGTACGAAAAGACCACCCTGAAATTCACTTGTCTAAAACAATATGTATTTATCTCCACATTTACTTATTTATTTGTTTTGGCTTCTCAAATTTGTTTGCACTGCTCCCCCCAAGATGTGGGGTCTGTGTCTCCTCCCCTCGAATCTGAGCTCAGCTCAGGGACCGCCTGTAATTACCTTTAAAATGGCCTATCTCTAATTTTTGTTATGCAAATCATAAATGTTGGTTTAATTAGATATTCTGCTACTGACAGCTGAAAGCACCCCGACAGTTGCCAAGGTGTTTCAAGTCACATCCAAAACCAGGGAGAGAATTTTAGCCCTGGGGGTCTCTTCCCCGGGGCCCCCGAGACAAGCCTCCATTGGCCAAGCTGTGGATCCAGGAGAAACAACTCTTCTCTCTTATTCCCAGTCCTTAAGTGGCTCTGCCCCCCTCCATCTGCTCGATCTGCATCTCCCACCAACTGGAAGAGTCTCATGTTCTCTCCCAGTCTAGCCCCATATTTAGGACCTGTAGTTCCACCAGTGTCCCCTCCCCCAAACCCAGCAGGGCTGTCCGATTCAGGGGTTTGGGGGAAGATCAAGGTTCTGCCCTCCAGCCCTCAGGGAACCAACCATCCACCGGTTGGCCTTGCTGTTCTGATCTCCCTCCCCCACGTGGGCTTGGAGCCATGCGCCTCGGCTCTTACAGTAAGAAGCGTCAGCCCCAGCCAAGCGGGTTTGCATGCAAAATTCACAGGGATTTGGAGAATTACTCATCACATCCCAGCATAGCTTCCAGGACAGGGGTCTGGATCGAGGGGGAAGGGAAGTACAAGGCTCTGGACCAGTGTGCACTGCAGAGGATACAGCCAGGGGACCCGAGTGCTGGAGAAGAGGGAACCCAAACAGGGGTCGCCTGTTTCCCTGTGGGGTTACTGACTCTGCTGTCCTTCCCCGCGCATTTATAACGGGCTCTGCGGAAACGGGATGCTGTTGCTCCCTCTCTGCTTCAAGGTGCCCGTCTTTCTTTCTCCCCATTTGTTATTGACGCACGCGTGCGCGTCCGCGCGCGCATGCGTATGCGCATGCGTGTGCGCATGCGTGTGTGAGTCACTGTCACCTTGTGTGTTGTTCTCTCTGTACCTGGTTCCTATTAGTCTCTCTTTCAGCCAAGTGTTTGCTGACTTTCTGGGAGGCCACGTTTGTCCCTACTGGGTCTTCATAAAGGCCTTCAATTTTGGGGACTCCTGGGGGGATCAGTGGTGAAGCGTCTGCCTTCAGCTCAGGTCGTGATCCCAGAATCCTGGGATCGAGCCCCGCATGGGACCCCTTGCTCACCAGAGTCGGCTTCTCCCTCTCCCTCTGCCTCTCCCCCTGCTCGTGCTCTCTCCCTCTCAGGCAAATAAATAAAAATCTTTAATTTAAAAAAGCAAAGGGCCTTCAGTTTTTAAACTCGGAAACCCCTTAGGTCTAGGAGTTATACACAGCTGCCCATGGCATTTGAAGGACCGTTGACATTTTCTTCTCACAGATGATGAGTACTTCTGATCCTCTGTCTGTGGTGGGACACAGGCTCCCTTCTCTCTCAGAGTCATGCTTTTCAGCTGAAACTGTGCAATGCCATTTTCCTTAACTTCGACAAATGGAATAAATTTGCTTGTGGGCTGCATGAGGACTTGAGGAAAATTATGCATTGCAGGTCACTAAAGGGAACGACCCGGCTTCCGCCCCGGGCCCTCCCCAGCCCCAGGGGCCAGGCCTGGGGCAGGGTTAAGGTCTCTGGCCACCACCCATGCTACCTCCAGAGAAGGTAAATGAGGAAGGGCTCACCTGGTCAGACATCTGCTCTATCGGCTGATTGGCAGTCGTCCCCCACAACCGTTTGTCCCCACTCCCCTATCTGGGAGCCGAGCTGTCATATTCTTAACCAACCCGATGACTAATGTTGGAACAAAATCCTCAGCGAACTCAGAGGGGGCAGGAAACTTTGGAGCTTGGCCCCCTGCCCCATTCCGTGCTAGGGGGGTGGCATTTTCTCCGGGCAGAATAACTCTGCAACATCTGCATCCTGGCTTTCCTTGGCAATGTTTCTGTTTGCTTAACGGAGCTAGAATGTTCCAGTTAAACCTGTGGGGTTCCAGGCTCTCTACCTGGGTACAGTCCCTGACACCTGGATGTGGGCGGGGAACTGAAGAAGGCATGCGTCCCCCCGGCTGGCAGAGCAAATCCAGAACTGGAGGTCTTTGGGGGTTTGGGTTGGGGTGCTAAGAAGTTAGGAACATCAAGGGCTAAGAGAAAGATCCCTGGGCATAAGGGATAGCTGGCATGCTCCTTCCCCCCCCCCCCCCCCCCCCCCCCCCGCCCCGTGTTCTTTACCCCGCCCCTTTTCCCATGCGGGAGGGCTGGAAAGGGACCGGCGGGGAAGCCTGGCTCATAAAATCGGTGTGTGCTCCCTTCTCTTACTTGACCTTCAGCAGAGGCACCGTTTGACTCCATGGAGCCCAGAGATTTCCAGGTCTCAGGGGACCACTCTGGGGTCATCAGCCGAAATGGCTGTCTTGACATACAGTACTCCCGGACATGGGGTGGGACAAGGGAAGAAGTTGTAGCTGTAACAGGTTCTAGAGGTCCGTAATGGTGCCTCCTGCACGTCAGAGCCAGGAAGAGCATTGGCTCTTCTGTCTGACTCGTTCATGTTACCCTGGGGGAAACTGATGCCTAAAGAAAAAAGCAGCAACACCATCACTGCAGATCCAGACAGACTCCATAACTCACACAAGCACGTTTATGGAGGAACTAGTCTTCCGAGCTGACTGCCGCTGACTCCAAACCCCACCCTCAAAATCCAGGATTCTTTGGCCAAGCTGTGTGTTTGAACTTCCAAAATACCCATGCCAGGGCTGAAGCCCAGACTAACTGAATCAGAATCTCTGAAGGTAGAGTCAGGGTATTGTTTTTTTTTTTTTTAAGATTTTATTTATTTATTTGGTGGGGGGAGAGCACGGGTGGGGGAAGGGGCAGAGGGAGAAGCAGACTCCCCACTGAGCGCAGAGCCCCACAAGGGGCCAATCCCAGAACCCCGAGATCATGACCGGAGCCGACGTCAGACCCTTAACTGACTGAGCCACCCGGGCTCCCCTGGTGTTTTTTTAAGTCTATTTATTGAATAAGATCCTTCTAGAAAAGCCTACAGATCCTAAATTGCACACTTAATGAACGTTCACAAACTGAAGACACTATGCAACTAGCGCCCGACTCAAGAAACAAGGCATCGGAATGTTTATAGCAGCAATGTCCACAATAGCCAAACTGGAAAGAACCTAGATGTCCATCAAAGAAGATGTGGTGTGTATATATATATATATATATATATATATATATATATA
>CM052886.1:98692724-98739468 GCA_028534135.1 Potos flavus
CATACACTCCTGCCTGCCCATAGCTGCCCTCAATGAACTCCCCAGAAATAAACCTGGAAAGAATTAGGACAGGAAGGGCCAAAGTTACAGCTAACCTAGAGGAGGTATGCTGCTGGTCGCAGAAAATTGAGGCTGCTGGGAGGGGTGTGTTTGTTGTCATTCAGAGGTGCACAGGGACTATATACCTGAACACTCCTCCAAAGCTCCGAGGACATCGGGCATGGAGCACATCATTATGCATCAATGATTTATTGAATACTATTAGGTGACCTTGGGGAAGACTATTTCCTTCTTGGGCCTCAAGTTCTATGTCACGAAAATGGAGAAGGGATATTAGACCAGACGCCACTTGAGATCATTCCCAACTTTAAGAATCTGCTGTTTCATGAATGAATAACCCTTAAAAAACCCTTCCCCTTTGACTCTTAAACTGATTTTTCTTTTTATGTTTTATCCTCAGGTTCCAAAATTTGATGTCCCAGTCCTCTGACCCTTCATCCCTGCTCCTCCATCATCCCTCCATTATTGTCTCTCTCCCAATCCCCTAACCCCCTAATTCTGCTAACTCTAGTCTTCTAATCTCCTGGAAGATGTTAGTCAAACCAGAGCTCTTCAGCTATGGTTGGTGGGGATGCGGTATCCGCCCCCCTCCCCCCTCTGCTATGTGCACACATACACCTAAACCCATCTGTGAAATGCAATGAGGCAAGGGTCCCAAGAGGGATTCCAGCTCTTGTACAAGTTAATAGGAGAGGGGATGAGAAGAGAGGGACTGAATTTCAATCACAATGTGATTATTGGCCTTTTTGAAGTTTTTCTGAGTTTTTTTTCACCTGGTTGGCTCAATATCACTAACCAAATGCTTGTCTCATAAATCGGCTTTGGCTGCAGTTCAAATTTAATTACATTCTAGCTAAGTAAAAGCAAGAAAGCAAGCAAGAAAGCGAGAGAGAGAGAGAGAGAGAGAGAGAGAAGTGTGTGTGTGTGTGGGTATAGCTTATGTTTATAGACCAGACAACTCTATCCTAAATCTTCAAATCTTCCAAGTGCAACAGTCAATGTGAGCCAGACACAGATGGGTCAGCTCTGAGATAAATGTGAAGCAATAACAAGCTTCTTGTAATTTGAAGCTAGTGAAATTACAATGCCAAGGGTAAGAGAAAATTGAGAAGTTGGCAGAGTTTGGCTCAAGTGTGCCAGCTGCCTGGTTCTGTACCTAGGACTGCCTCTTTGTTCTCCATTTAGCTACTACTGTCTAAGGCACTCAGGCTTTTTCACTGTGCCCCTTATCATATTCTCGTGTCAGTAAACTTATTCACACTAAAGTGTAAATGACTGAAGATAAATTGCCTTTTCCCTGCCTAAAATTGTGTTTTACTAAGAATAAAACAAGGACGGACAGACAAACACACATGCCAGCACCTAAGAATCAAATTAACGGTAAATAAATAAGGATGTGTTGAGTGGCCATGGGAGTAGATATTGGGTGACTACAGGCCCATAACCTATGGAATATTAGTATAGGTAAGCATGAAAAAGGTAGGGGATAGAGGTAAGGGTGACTCAAGTTCTTTGCTATAGAAAATAAGAGAAGAAAGCCATTTGTGGGGGGAAAGGTGATGATTTCTGTGCAGGATAGGGTGAATTTGAGGTGCTTATGGGCATCCAATGGAGGTGTTCATAGACCTTTGTATATTCTTGTCTGGTTTAGAGGAGAGGGCTGCTCTGAGTCATGTGTTTGGGAGCAATTAACTCAGGAGAGAATCCCAGAGCATAGGTACACTTACCCAAGGAGAATTCATAAAGTGAGAAGCGAGGGTGATTGAAGGCAGGAAAGATATGGGGAACATAAAAAATTTTAAGGAGTGCTCAAGGGATTAAGAAGGTGTGATCCAAGAGGTAGGGAAAAAAACCACTGTGGTCACAAATAATCAGGGGAAAAGGATGATTTTTAAAGTACTTAAAAATGTGAAGTGGTGTAAAGAAACTAAGTAAGAAAAGGTTTGTGAGGAATGGGGAACACAGGACATTGCAATTATGAGGTCTTTGGTGTCCTAAACAAAGGTGGTTTTGGTGGAGTGATTTGGCTACCCACGAGTAGTAGGTTGAGGGATGAATGGGGTGAGTGGAGGTGTGAAATAGGGAATGGAGGTTACTCTTTAAGAAAATGTGGTTTTTAAAAGAAGGCGAGAAAGGAGATGATAAGCTAGAAGGAGCTTTTATAAAATGGAAGAAATTTTAACCTGCTTCTGCACTGAAAGGACAGTCAGTAAGAAGGAGAGGTTGAGGAGGAGAGGGTGCATTACTGATGGGACAGGATCCTCACAGAGATAGAAGGAGAATGGCTCTACATCATGGATGGAAGGGTTTCCCTTGGGCAGAGGAACCCTTGCTCGTTAATGAGAGAAGGAAAGAAGGAATGTATAATTGTGAGAGCAGATGGATTTTTAATGGGATTGAGGGAATCCATGCCTGATGATCTGATTCTTTATTGTTAGTAGGGATGCCCTATCACTTACTGAGCGGAAGTTGGGGAAGTTTAAAAGTTTTCGGAAAAGTTGAGGAAGGTTAGCACAGCTGCTGCAGAGAATCAGGAAAGGAGATTACTCAAGCCCAAGTCTCAAAAGTGAACAAGGGGCCAGATTGAGGCATGAGATCCAAACTCTGCTCCCAGTTCAGTATGCACATTTTCTTCCCAGGGCTCAGCAGCAGAGGTATAGGGAAAGATGGTTAAATGGACCAAATTTGAAGGATTTCAGAATGCATTTGTCAGACTGACAAGGAGATGAAGATGCTGGAGATTCTGGAAAAATATGGTGAATACGATGCTTTTTTGGAGCTAGATATTAAAACCTTACAGTGTGTGTGTGTGTGTGTGTGTGTGTGTGTGTGTGTGTGTGTGTGCGTGTGCGCAAGCACACACGTATGTATATGTAGGGCAATATTGTGAAGACTCATGAAAAAAATACATTTGTATTAGTGGAATGGTGTAGTTTACCCCCATGTAGACTTTCTACAGGGCATCCTTAATCCTAGACTAGCTACCTCCTAACTTTTCTCCATAGCTTCTCCATCTTTCTCTCTTGCCTCATTCAAGCAGGGCTCAACATGATTACAAAGGTACACCTGCAACCCCTTCCCTTCCTCTAAAATGTCTTCTAATTCAATATGCACTCAAAATAGAAATTATTTTGTATTACGTACTATTTGGAATTCTATGAGTTTCTTCTTTACTTCCATTGACACAGGTAATCAAAGCCATGTTATATTTGATCTTCTTTTTTACTTTTTTATTTTTTTTATTTTTTTAAAGATTTTATTTTTTTATTTGACATAGAGAGAGAGATCACAAGTAGGCAGAGAGGCAGGCAGAGAGAGAGGGGGAAGCAGGCTCCCCGCTGAGCAGAGAGCCCGATGCGGGGCTCGATTCCAGGACCCTGAGATCATGACCTGAGCCGAAGGCAGAGGCTTTAACCCACTGAGCCACCCAGGCGCCCCTATATTTGATCTTCTTAAATAGCAGGAATAATCATGCCAACAGAGCACTCCCATGCCCCCTCTGGGTCTCACATCTCCCACCGGCACTATAAGATAAATGAAATAGTGGCTCCAAAGCTACTGTCCATCTCTAATGAGGTTCTGAGCCTCTAACCCCTAGCAGCCTATACTAGCTCAACCCAGTCCAGCCCACTTAGCTAGACCAGCCTGAGTTTAAGCATGAGGGCCAGTGCTCAGTAGCACCAGTGGCTGCTTGAAAATGGCATACAGCAGCCAGGACATAGATGCAAAGCTTTAACCTCTCTGGTCCTAAAGTCTCAGAACTGTGTAATTAACCTGGGTCAAGGCTGCAGATCCCTGCTGCTCATAACTGGCCAGATATGCAAAACGATGTGAAATTGTTGACAGACAATTTATAGAAGTGAATCATAAGGGTTTTATTTTTTATGGGTTTTCTTTCTTTCTTTCTTTCTTTTTTTTCCGTGCTCATTCACTTGACCCTTTCCCTCCTTACTCCATTCCCCAACCAGTTCCACCAATTCCTGGTGATACATCCCCAGTGATATGTGGCTGCCAGAGTTACAGAATCCTAAGACAGAATGGGAACTGGACTAAGAGTTGGAGACATCTGTGGCTCCATCCCAGCTCTGCCAAGTATGACCCTGGGCAGCTCACCTCCCTCTCTGGGACTTAATTTAGTCATGAGATGGTTGAGCCAGATGTCTTCGAAGATTCCAAGCAGATTGTCTTAGTCTGGCTTTCCTCAGAAGCCGACACTGAGTCTAGGATTCAAGTGCAAACAGTTTATTTGGGACATGAGCCCAGGAAGCACCAGTAGCAGAATCAGGATGTGAGACAGGGAAATAAGCCAACACAAGTCTGTAAATGAGCAGTTTACCACTGTGGACAACTGGGGTTCAATCTCAGTGGGAACTTTTGGGAGGTGGTATAGGACACATGTCTCAGAGTTGTCCCTCAGGAGAGGTGACAAGGTAATTAATCACCAAATTCCCACTTGTTATTCATTGGCTGCTTCTCTCAGGGTGCTAAGTCTCTAGCATTTACGGGTTTTCTGGGGTAGAGGAGAGGGAAGCGTGATCTCACTGCTAGAGAAAGCCCTCGGGCAGGGAGATGCAGGTGCTTGCAATAAGAGACTCTCAGCAGGCACAGAACCAGTGAGTGCTAAGGGGATATGAGTAGGACACTGACAGCATTTGCCATGAATATTTAATGTCCTCAAAATTCTATGACTTCCTATGACCAAATGAAGAGTGAGAAGAACCATCCATCTTGAAAGGACTAGTAGGCAAACAGTTCTTTTTTGCTTTGAATGTCTGATCCTCCCTTCCTCTACAGCTTAAAACTCACATATTCTGAGAATCTTTCCTACGTTAAGAAGGCTGATAGCCTGTGTTATAGTCTCAAACCTACTAGTTACTATGGGAAAATTAGTCAACCTCTGTGAGCTTCAACTTCCACACCTGCGAAGAAGGAACACTAATCCTTACCTTGAAGGATTGTCATTATAATTAAACATAATGAGTAAGCGGCCAAAAGAAGAGCAGGGTTGGGCTGGGGCTGGGGTAACTGAGGAGAATACATCGAATTTTTTCCAGTAGAGTGTCCAATGGTCCATGTTACAGCATAGGAAGAGGACTAGGGAACAGGAGCTGGATCTGCACTAGCTTCTACATCCAAGGAGGCAACTAATGTAATGGTGGGACACAACAGTGGGACTCAGAGGTAAAAGAAGTACGCTAAGTTCTGTGAGAAATATACTCTTGGTTCTAGATAAGACTTCCGCTTTGGAGCATCAGACATAAAACCAGATGAGCTGATAAGGGAAACAGAGCTTAGACTCGGGAGAAGGAATCACCAAAGTTGGGAAACATGTTCCAGGACAGTCCCAGGAGGAAAGTAAAATATGAATCATGATATAGAGAGAAACTGGGGGGAACCCTGATGCTAGTGTGTAGAGCTATCATCAGAAACCTTGCTTAGAACTTCCACAAAAATACTCATTCCAGACCTTAGTTAATGGAGGCAAAAGATGTATCATAAAAAACATGGCCATCATTGGTGAAAATTGACCACTCAGGAATCAGGTTTATGCAGGGGAGTAACACAATCACTTTGTTTGATTAAAAAGTTGTCAGAGTAGGGATAAGGGATTCTTGAGCCTTCTAACACATGCGTGGACTTGTATGGACCCTGAAGAATTGGTAGCTTGTATGGAAGGACCTAGAAGAGGCTGTCCATCAGAATGACCTAGTGGATAAAAGGGAAGTGTTTGGGTATTCAGAAGTGTGCGAAATGAGGATGGATGTCTAAAGCATCAGGTTCATGAAAACAGGAAAAAAAAAGAGCAATAATGGGATACCAACTGATGGATGGGCAAAGGAGAAAAAGCAAGACAAACAGGGGTAGAGGAGAGAAAGATTCAGTATTCACCAAGGAATGAAGGAGTCTTGTGTCCAGACCTCTGGGTAAGGGGGAACTGCGACCAGTGCTGAGCCAGTTTGGTTGCAGTTGCTGCTAGGGACTTTAATTTTTACCTGAGGCCTGCTTTGCCAATCCTACCACCTCAGCACCAAGCTAGCCCAAGTGTCACTGTGCTGAAGTCAAATGTCACCCCATCTTCACCATGTATTGTGATACTCTATCTCTTCAAGGAGCTCCCTAACTTGCTGCAACTACAAACCACCCTCAGCCTAAATGGCATCTGGCAGCTAGGGACAAGAAATGGAGATGGGGGGAAAGAGACTCTCTGTTGGGGGTGCAGAGGCACCAAAGTGGAGACAGGTGGCTAGGGAGGGAGAGAGGAAGAGCTCTGGAAAGAGAAGAAGGCAAAAAGGAGAAGGGGATAAACAGAACCGTTCTGGTGCAGAGGACTAGGTGGAGGGAGCTCTTTCAGCAAGTAAGGGTTCCCCTGAGATTCCATGATGAATGAGCAGAGCAATTATCGCTCTACTTGGCGGCATGCTATGTACCACACAGATGGAGAGCTGTCCATGATACCGAGGTAACTGTGCATGAAAAACCCTCGTGCAGCAGGCCCACGAGAGTGACACCCTGCCCAAGGGTGACAGCCATCTGCCCCATTGTATGAGCACACAGCATGAGGCTGCACATCTGTACTTTGGCGGCACTCAGCCACACATGCTTACTGGGGCCCTTATCGCTCTGTATTACAGTTAGCTGTCTGCCTGTCTATGAGAGTAAGACCTCTCTGAGAGCAACTGCGTTCTCTTATAGATTGTTTATCTTGGAGGAAACTAAGGTCTCCCTGGAACGTAATGAAGGCTTTGAAGATTTGGGGAATAAGTCAATCATTTGTGCACAGGGATGCTGGTGGCTGGTGCATGTGTCTATGTGTGTGTGTGTGTTGCACAGATGTGAGGGCAGGGCATGTGAGGGCAAATAAAAAAAAATCAGAGAGGTGTTCACTACAATATTTCTCAAACTCCTCTGACTAGTTCGGGAGAGTCAACCAGGATGCATACTAAAAATACACACTCTTCTAGAGCTGTCCCTGAATCAGAACTCTACAGTTGGGCCTGGGAATATGCATTGTCTCTCCCTCCACAGGTGACACTGACGGCCAGCCAGGTCGGAGAACCGCGGCCCTACAGGCGTCTAGCCATTGCATTTAGAAGCAACTGATTCCTAGGTGACTAGTACACTGAGGGTCCTTTGACAACATCCGGAACAAATCCACACCTTACAAATGAAAAAAGTCGAGGCCCGGTGAGGAGGTTGGCCTTACCCAACTCCACGCTGCCACCCGGTACTTCTGCTGGGGAAATGTCGCGCAGATTTCCCCCACAGCCCCCGCTGCCATCGCGTGGTCCAGGTGATGCGATTCCTCGGAGACGTCTGACGCCGGGGCGCGCAGTGCGCTGTCCAGCACCGCGTGCTCCTGAAGCACGCCGGCCGGCAGCTGGGCGAACTCCCGCGTCTGGCACGGCGGCGAGTTACACGACTGGGGGTCGGCCCCGCAGTGCGGACTGCAGCAGTGCCCGCCCGCAGTGCCCCCCGCCCCGCCGCCTGCCCCCGGCGGCGCGCGGAGCCCGCCACAGCCGCAGCGCGGGGCTCCTCTCGCCGAGCGTTTTCCAAATTCAGGGCGGTTATAAATGGCTACAGCGTGGAGATGGCGACCCGGCCCCTGGCACATTAGCTAACTGCTGGCTGATCGATTCCCCTGTTAAGGGACCGCACAAGCCGAGGAAGTAGATTAAAATATAATGTATTGCATTGAAATTTAACACAATGCTATACATAATATTCAGCTGGATTTGCATATTCACGTCCCCCCCCCCCCCAATTTCTCCTGGAGAGTCCCATTGGCCCTTTCTTGTTAAGCTTCTGTCACCGCCGGACAAAGAAATTTAATGACTTGAGGGGCTAGAAGGGCCTTCAAAATGTCATCTACCCAGCTCTCTGTGTCTGGCCCAGGAATATTGAAATCCTGAACTCTGCCCTTAAACTTGGCGAAGACGGAAAAAGCAAGGCTGAAATGGACCCGCTGGGTGTTTTCCATTTCACCTTTGACCCTCTCCATTGTGTCTCCTTTTGTCTGGGCCTTTCATCCTTAAACCTCTTCTTTCGAGCTAGGAGAAACCAGCTGGACTTTCTTTGCTGTCCTCCAACCCTCCTGCCCCCACTGATTTCCTGGCCTCAGCAACAAGACCCGCTCTTCTATTTTCATTAGCATCCTTCTCACTTGATTGGGAGCCCAGCTTATAGGGGATAATGTTAGATAAATGCCGAGTCTCCAGAGGCTTTAAATGGTGGTAGGACAAGTACCTGAGAAAAGAACTCAGTGTGTTGAAAAGAATGACAGCCAAAGAATCCCATTTAATTTGATGGTGCGATGAATATTTAAAGTTTTATAAAGAAATACAGGAAAGCAATCAGGCTTATTCAGGCGTGTGCTCCGGGGAACAGCGTACCGCTCCCCATGTGTTGGCAATATGGGGATGGGAGATGAGAATGAGGGTGGGGGTGGCGGACATACACATAAATAGTCCATATTCTCCCCATTCTTTGTATTGAGGTGAAAAAGAGCTTACCAGTGCAGTTCAAGAACAAGCGGGGGGGGGGGGGGGATCCTCCCAGATAATTATCATAACGTGCTGACACCCTAAACAGTTCCTTTTTAAAATTGAATTTCTAATATCACCGCTTTGGAGATTATAATATTGAGACACGAATCCCTTGGCAAATGATTCAGGAACCATACACGCTGTGATAAAGGCACCTGCCACCGGAACAGGAGGGGACATAAATCTCCTACCGTGCGTGTGGAATGCCTAATGGTGCCACCCTTTTGACAGAGGGGGGGTCATCCGAAACCTCCAAACTGCCATTCCAAGGGCAGTTAATTCATTATAAACATGTACCAGATATTTTCATTTCGTATCAGCCATTATGTCAAATCTGGTTATCAGGGTATTGGCATGAGGTACAACCCCTGCCTTCAAAAAGCTCCCAGTCCTCTCGGAGATACAGTGTGCGTGCACAGGACACTGCGAAGCTAGTCCAGCACAGAGCAAAAAGGACAAGGTAAGGGCTGATGAGACAGAGTGGGCAATCTGTCAATGCCGATTGCGGGGATAGGGGAAGGCTTCCTATTACTCACTGTGTCAGTCACCATCACTGCCCTGCTCTTATCTCTTGAACATTCACCTTTACACAACTAAGTTGCTGTTATGAACACCTGAGACTTTATATCTGAAGGTTTTTTCCTGGCCAAGGGAGTCAGTTGTGCTGGAGACTTAATGTCCCTGAAAGCCCTCGACCAATGATAGATGGCAAGTAGGTAGCTAAATACTCCACTTCCTCAGCCCTGGAGGGGGCAATTTAGAGCGTGCTTCATACTGTAGCCCACAGATTCCCAGAGGAATGAGCTCCAACTGAAAATACTTGCTTGATGATGCACCCTTTATCGGGTTCTTTCCTTTTCTTCGCTCTTGACTCTCCTACTGACATTTTCTAGGTCACCTCCTAAATCAAATACTTGTACTCAAACCCCTACCTAAAAGTCTGTTTCTGGAGGAACCCAAACTGGAACAATACCAACAGCCACCTTGCATGAAAATTCAACCGTGGCAGGCGCTGTGCTGGCTTTTATAGTGTTTCTAATCCTTACAATAATCCAGAAAGGCAGAAATTATTTTTCCATTTTACAGATGAAAAACTGAGGCCCAGACAGTAAAAGTGACTTTTTTCAAGGCCACAGAAAATGTTAGAGACCTTGAGCCAATGAAGTTCCTAAGATTCATGGGTGACTTTCTTTCCCTCTCCCTAGAACCACACCCAAGGTAAAGGGAACAAGGATACCTTTGAAGGTGTGGTAGGTATAATAGCCTCTCCCTCTCAAGGCAAAAACAACCATGCACATCTACATATGAAATAGGCTATCCAATTTCAGGTGGGTCATAGTTCCCCTTAGAATCACCCATAGTCTTCAGATTAAAAAAAAAAAAAAACTCTTAAGAAGGAACAAAACTTTCAAAAACACGGGGGCAAAATACATTCCTGGAGATTTGGGTAAGTGGGGAAACTAGGAAGGGAACCTAGTTCTAGAGGGAGAGTGGATGACAAACCTATCACAATTTGATGCATTGGTGGACCCCATGGGGGTACAGAGGAGGAAAGTAACTTGGGGAGCTGGGTGGAAGGAGAGTGCTCTCTGGTTGAGAGAAGGCTAAGAAGGCATGTTGGAGGAATCTCCTAATATCCCAGTAGAATCCAGAGCCTGGAGGAAGGCGTGAGAGTTCCTCCCTAGCCTCAATTACAGATTCGTATTCTGAGCCTTTACCTCCCTGATATCTCAGTTATTTGACCTTTGTCCTCCCCATCCCACGTCCTTCATCTCCTTCATCTCTTCACTCCACTCATCCACATGTCACATGACAACCTGGGCTTTCCAGCAGGTAAAACTATGTCATCTGGAAAACAGAAATCACCCTAGGTATTTCAAACAGAGGGGGATTTAACACAGGGCATGTGTAGCAAAGGTGTTGGTTGGATTTTAAAAAGAAAAAACAAAAGATTGATAGCTTCAAGAAGCCGTTACTGCTCCCAGAGCTGAAAGAGTAAAAAGGGGAAAGTGTCACGCTCCAGATGCCAGGGTCCTGCATTCTGTGACATGGCGGTGACATAGCAGATCCACCGCTAACACTGGGCAGAATCCCTGAGCCCACGTCTCTGACAGTGCTGCCACGAGAAGCAGAAATAGCTTCCGCCTTCTTCATGTCTTCTAAGCTCACTGGAGTGCGTCCCATTGGCAGACCCTTTGCGGAATCCAGCTTTCTAGAAAGGGAGTCTTGTGTGCCCAGACCCCTGTGGTACAAGGGGGAGTAGGAAAGAGCGGGTATGGGTGGCTTGCCAACAGGCAACATTCAGCACAATCTTAAAAACCTGGAAGTCCGTATTCTCCTTTGCTCTGGCCACAAGCAGTAATCCTTTCATCCGTCCCTCTGAGTCTATTGAATCCCCGTTTCCCCTTCAAAGCAAGCCTACCCCACTCCCCATCCTGTCCTTACTAGCCTGCTTACCCAGCACCCCACAATCCATCTTTCACAAGTTTACTGCATTGTCAGTACATCCCCACTCCCTCCTGACTACCCCAAACCCTAGAGCACATACATGCTGGATCTTTCGGTTGTTTCCAAGCTGATAAATTGCAGAGCAAAGTCCCACGCCCTCCTTGAGTTTCTCACCATAGCAAAATAAAAACAATGGGCTTCCCTTCTGCCTGAAATACCCATATTCATCATCTGGCAGACTGCCAGTTTCATCCCCAAGGGGCTGCTCCAACCACCTTCTCCCCTCAAATCCCCCTTCCTCTCTCTGTACCATGCAACTTAACAAGATCCAGACCACAGATCACTTCCCTCCACCTCAAAATCATCTCCTTTTCCTTTGTTTATTTCCTCTGGTCTCTGCAGAAGAAGAACCCCTTTCTCTTTCTAGGGTTCATGCCTGAACCCTTCCTGCCCCTCCCTTCCCCCAGGAAGAGCTCTTCTTGCTTTCTCTCTACACCGGCTGCTTCATTCTGGCTTACACCCAAGTGTTTCCCACCCCCAAGTCTTTCCTCCATTCTGATTTCTCCTGAGCTTCTATCCCACCTTCCACCCTCCTTTCGCAGCTAAACTTCTCGAAAAAGTATTATATGCTCACCGCCTCTACTTCCTCACCTCCCACTCAGTCCCAAACACTAGCAATCTGGTTTCCATACCCAGAACGCTGCAGAAATTGCTCTCTTAAAGGCCACCAATGACCCCTGAATCGCCAAACCTGAGCTCTGCTTTACTGGTTACCATCCTCATGGGCCTAATCCTTTGCCGGGTCAAATACACCATGTAACCAAATTCTGAGCCAGTGGTCCTAGCTGGTACGTCATAGCACATGGGGGTGCTGGGATACTGGTCACAGTCAGGCCTGGGATGCACCATTCAGGCAGATGGATTATTAAATATGGAAATATTTCCGAGCCACTGCCAGAGTCCCCTTTCCCCTACCTGGCTGCCAAAGCCCCTGGTCTAGGACCCCAAGACAGACCTCACCATCATGTAACAATGAGGCAGAACTATATCTGGTGCGGCAGGGGGCTTCTGCTCTCATTGGTTGTTACCTGTATGTACCAGTTGTTAGATATCTTCAACATCACCACGCTTACTGCTGTACTGAGATACCGATTACTACTGTACTGGCAATAGCCACATGCAGGAGGGGGTGGGGGTCTGAGGCAAAACACGGCCCCCCTCCCCCCCGCTCCGAAGAACAGCCTCTCTTTTACCTTCCATGTGCCATACAAATAGCATTTTCTATGTGAGCCTTGGCATGGGGACATTCAGAAGCAAAACTCTCAGTCCCTCCACCTCCTTGAGTCCCATGGTAGGAATATGTTATTCTATCCCTTCCTGGGCTGCTTTTCTATTTCTTTGCCTGGTGTCTCTAACAGGGTGACCTTGGACAAGCTACGTAATCTAGTTGAGCCCCAGACTCCTCATCCACAAAATGGGGCTAACACTGCTTTGCAAAGGATCACGGTAATATGTGTAAAATGGGTAGTGTAGGACCTCACAGGGAGTAAAGCTGAGTAAGTGTAGGTTCCTAACCCCCACCTCCCTCTCTATGCTTTCTTCCCTGGGGATTTGCTCCACTCCCATGACCTTCCACTTCCATTCTACCTCTGACTATTTCTTCCAAACCCATTTATCGAATTATATCCCAGGCAAGAGGCCCTAGGTTCCCCAAGCTCCCAAACTCCAAACATGCAGGGTGGAACTCATCATTCCCCACCTCCCCCTTTCTCCCATCTTCCTAGTATCTCTCAAGGACACCAACCACTCTCCCAGTTTGATCACGATCCTCCTTCCCCTCGGACCCCACAATGTGTCCATTCTACTTTTCACATTCACCCTCTTTTATTGTCATTAAGATATCCTTCGATATGACCCGTTTTCCCTCTTCCTGGACTATTTCGATACATGCATAAATGCATTTCTGTTGTTCAGGTCCTTCCCCCTTCCGTTCAACCACCAAACCCTTACACGGGTCTGTTTAAAACACTGCAGTGTCCAGTTGTCTGCATAAAGGAACCCAGACCCATTACCTTCATGTTCAAGCACTGCCAGCCCAGTCTGCTCCTTCTCCTGCTATGCTTTTATAAAATAATAATAGTCATAGCAACAACCGACACTTCTTAAAAAGTTAGTATGTGCCACTCTAGTATTCCAAAGTCATTTATGTCATTGAATCCTCTCATCTAGCTTGTGACATTGTCATTGTTATTAATCGCACTTTACCGTTGAAGAAATGGAACCACAGAGAGGCTCCGCGACTAGCTTGAAGTAACTTCCTACAGGTTGGGGATCGGAATTTAAATCAAGAGGCTATATCCAGAACCTGCATTTCCTACCACCTTGCCTTCTCCTGCTGTTGCTTTGGTCACGCCAGAAAACTCCCCACACTCACTTTACTGCCCTTCCTCCCTGCCTTCACCTCTCCTGTTACCCCCACGGAGACTGCCAGTTTCTCTCATCTGTTTAACCCACCAAAAAATGCCACCCATCCTTCAAGCGTCATTCAAATGTCAATGCCTCCTTGAAATCTTGTCTGATTTCCTTGCTTGCAAGTGATCTCTCTATTCTGGAAATGGAGAATTTTCCCAAACTTTTCACTTTTATCTCGTTTTCTTATAGCTATTTGAAGACAGGGCTGGTCAGCTCTACCGAAATGTAGGGTGGGGCCACAGCTGTTCTTTCCCTTCATCCTTCTCTGTACTTTTCACATGAAACCTACAAGGGCAGTTTTATTCAAGGAAGTTGAGTTGTCCTGCTTGGGACCGGCATGGGTCGGTTTCTGCTCCACTCTCCAAGTCCCTTTGAAACAAAAGCCAAGGGCTTGACTAAGGAATGGAAAGAATTTTGTAGGCAGTCAATTCCCGCTGTGATAAATCTCTTGGGTGAAGGATGCTAAGTCGGGGACATAAATGACAATAGCTATGCTTCCACAGTTGACTGGATTATAAAACAAACCACATACTTAGGACTATATGCTCCAAACAATACATAAAAGAAAGCAGGGAAAGGGACTAACACCTGGTGTGAAAGCAGGAGGTCTGTCCATTTGGAAGCTTGGAATGGCGATTTTTCCGTACCCTGATTCTCCTGAAACAAGTTTTTATTTTACAACCAGTCACTTCTAGCACAAGCTCTGGAGTTCGAGTGTCACGATTAGGATGTAGGCTCTGCCCCCTGCCAACTCTCTGACCTAGCAAGTTACTCAGCTTCTCTGTGCCATGGTTTCCCTATGTGTTCAATGGGGATCATAATAGTACCTGCCTCATGGGATTTTATGAGAATTAAATAAAATAGCCACTGTCCAGGGCAAAGAGGAGTGCCTGGCACATAGCGTGCCATACGTGCTGCCTGGCAAGCCTGCTGTCATGATGGCAAGAGAGGAGATGGGGCTGGGGGCGCAAGGTGGTCTGAGGAAGCACTGGGAGGGCTGGGGCAAGTGCCTGGGTGGAGCTAAGAGTCCTGATCCTTCCCAGGTCCCCTTGGGCACTTGCCACAGCCCACAGAGTTTCCGCTTCAATACTACCCTTAGGATTTGGGGGTTCCCTGGCAGGAGGCAAAATCAGGGAAGTCAGCGGCATTGGCCCATTGTCCACTGTCCATTGAGCCAAGGCACCTCAAGTCCCACTCCGGATGACTATTTAATTGCCTGATCTTCATCGGATCCTGGAGATCATTTAGCCCCAACTCGCCCATTTTAGAGATGGAGAAGCTGAGGCCCAGAGAAAGGAAGAGCTGAGCAAGGTCACACTAAAGAACCAGAATCCGGATCCACTCTCTTCCCCTCTGGTGCCCTTTCTCCCACACTATCCCACAAGCCCAGGGGCTCTTAGCTCTGCATTTGCCAGCATGGTTCTCCCTGGCTGCAGGATCTGCACGGAGCTGGTCCCGGCCGCCTTGGCTTTCCCTTCACCGGATGCCCACCGCACCTCGGGCTGGACCAGAGAACTTGCCACTCCGGAGGGGCATCCGGGCCAGCCTCAGAGAGGCCACTCTGTACCCAGGAAGGCGTCTGGGATGTGGAAGCAGATGACTTGGTCTGAAATCCAGGGCCATCCATTCAAAGCCCCAAACTCTTGGAGCCATCATGATATCTATATAGGACCTAGAGTGTCTTTGTTGGTAAAATGGGATGATGATGTATTTCATGCGATTGTTGTGAGGAACAAGTGAGGTAGCATTTGGGAATGCTCTTTATAGACTGCAAGGCACGGTGCCAGAGTTGGATTGTGTCCTTTCTCTCCTGGAAGGGACTGCCTTCTCCTTCCCTCCCTTCTCCCCACATACAGTATTTAGCGGAGGGATGGGCGATGCACAGAGATACTCAGAGAGACACTTTCGTCTCTGTTGATTGGATATGATCTCCCAGGATCCTCCGACCTATTGATGCATCAGGCACCGGGCCCCCAGATCTGGTGTTGGGGCAAGCGGGTAAGGCCGTGAAGGGAGCTCATGGGGCCCGGGGAAGGGGAGGAATAAACAGAGGGCTTGCTGATGAAAAGTAAACTGGATTTAGAAAACATACTCTAGCTAATGGCTGTAGGTGGTGTTAGTCATGCTGTTAAGGAATTTGGGAATACATATGCATACTAATAGGGATTTATTTGAGCTGCTTCTTACTCCAGCACTTGGGAAGGGAGGAGGGGTAGAGGGTACTGCAGGATTAAAAGACACCGGACCTTCCTCTCCAGAAAGTACATTCCCGGGTTGGGGTTGGGCCTCAGCTTCTGAGGATGCATTTGTCCGAGTTCCTCCGCCAGGCCAGTGGGATAAGCTGGGGTCAGGCTGGCTGTTGGTCCCGGGGGAGGCAGAGTGAATGGGGTGCTAAGAATTTAGGAGTGGTTCCCCCCTTCCAGCCCTCATGGTAGACTCAGTGGAGGGGGATCCCATGGCTTTATGAGTCTGTGCCCCAGTATCCGTCTGATTCCCCTGGGCCACGAAGTCACTCTTTAGGCCACAGCATGCCACGGGAGACTCTGCGAAGCATCTAGAGCATTCTTGGGATTACAGACCACTACCTCTTTCATACAAGCTCCACAGTCCCCACTCTGTGACTCCATAGGCTCAGGCACCTGACTCTGTCCTACCGTCTAATCTGAATCCCTCACTGCTACTTACACCGGTTTCTTCTCTTTTTCACACTTGGTGGATAGAGAAAAGAGAGGCTCCCCACGGTTCTCTGCCCAGGGGTCCTTCTATTGGTTAGGAAGGCCCAGGCCATCTCGGCCTTCTCTTCCTCATGCTGGAGGCCTCCCCCACCCCAGTCCCTCCTGAGACTTTTTCTGAGTGGGCGCTGTGATCCTACCCAGCAGGGGGGTATTGGGAGCCAGCCATGTGCCCAGAAGGGTGCTGGGGGGGTGGGGGGTTGGTGGCTAGAGTCCAACCAGAAAGCCACGGGATGCAGACAGTAAGGTGTGGCTGGTGACAAGTGCCCAGGAGAGCAGGGGAAGAGGAGTCATGGCTGGGGGCAGGAGGACCTTGGGTTAAATTCAGGTAGGTATATTAGAGCTATATCCAAAGGTGCAGCATGGCCCAGATATACAGCGTGAGACCCAAAGCACAGTCGCCTCCTGCCACATAGAGACATAGAGAAAGGGTGTGTGAAAATATCCTTAAGTACCTGCTGGGCGCTCTCTGGGAAATCACGTCGGCCCTGCACTTCAGTGCCTTGACTCTCAAACGGAAACAAAGAAGTATGGACCAAGAGCCTGAAACATAGGCATGTCCTTTGGCACAGTATTTCTACTTCCAGGAATCTAGTGCAAGCAGAGACACGAGAATGTGGGTGGAGAGTTAGGCACAAAGATGTCCATTACAGGGTTATTTAGAAGGCTGAAAATGTGAGATGTAGAAGAATCCAAATGCCCATCATTAGAATGGCTTGTGTAGCAGCTTTCTTTCCTCCTTGTTCCTTCACCCCCGCCCCAGCCATATGCACCCCTTTGGGAAGCCCAGGCTCTCCTCTGTGGTCAGCAGTCAGGAAAAGCAGCCGGTAGTTGGCGCAGCAGGACCCCCTCCCCAGCCCTCATGGGTTTGTTCAAGCAATCAAAAAATCCACCATCGTTCAGGTTTCCATTATTGAAATGTGGCTTATCTTCCGGGGGTTTTCCACTGTGAATGGTGACAGTAGATTGGCTTTCTCTTGGCGTCCCAAAGTACATCTGGGTCCCCACCTTGCTCCAACTGCCAAGATCACGGGGGCCGGGGGTTCCTAGAGCTGGGCGGGCTCTTAGAGAGAACACAGTCCAACCCCTCCGAAGGGAAGGGATGGTCACATTGCTTGTTAGTACAAAGCCCTCCTGAGCATCTAGGCCACCTGACTCCTGGCCCCCTGCTCAGTGGCTAGGTGAGGATTCGAAAAATAAACCAGTTGTCCTCAGAATTACCCAAAGTGCAAGAAATGAACCGTTCATTTAAATAAATCTCATGCATATGCATTTTTTTTTAAAAAAGAAAAGAAACGATCCGGGTCCTGGGTCTTCACGGTATATGCATTCCCTTCTCTGAGCCGGGAAAACTTTTTGATGAGGCATTGGGTTCACTTTGGAGCAGGGATTGGGGCATCCATCCTGCATCCCTGGGTGCCTGGCCCCTCCTCCACGCCACCCTAATGCTTCTTTGGTTTCCCAGAGCAGCTCCGTCTTGCTCTGGTGCCAGACTGGTCTTATCCCTGCCACTAGATTTTGGTTCTCTCATGGGTGACTGCAAGGTAAGGAGATAACCTAGCCTTCTGGCCCCTTCTCTTGGGAGAATTCAGACACTTGAGCCTGGAGTACGGTTCCTCCTTCCACTCCTAACCCCCCTCCCCGGAAACCCCCACCTAAGGTATGCAAAACCACAGGAAAACAAGGAAGCAAGCACTGGCGAGGCTGATTTGCCCCTCCTTTGTCCCTTTCCCATCCTCCTTCCTTCACTTCTCCTTTCGATCCCCTACCTCCTTCTAAGTACCTCCTCCTTCCTCTCCTCCTTTCTTTTCTCCTCCTCTATCTCCATCCCCTGTTTCTGACTCTCTTTTTTTTTTTTAAGCCAGCACACTCTGATATACCTTGACTTTGATCCTGGTCATGCACCCCTCCCCCTCCCCCCCAAGCTTTCCAGAATCCCTGCCGGGAAGGGCCTGTTTTTTAGGGTCCGCAGTGGGCTGACCTGGCAGTTTGCCTGGATGCCCGTGGAGAGGGTGCCCAGAACATGGGACCTAGGTGCCTGGGTTTCTGCCAGTATGCACTCACCTGTGTGCATAGACAGGTAGGAGGCAGGGTAATCTTATATTACGGATTTATCCAGCTGAGCCAATCCTGGGCTGCAGAGACACATCCGCAGGCCACATGTGCCTCCCCGTGGGTATTTGGGACAGGTGCTCGGGAGGTGCCAGCCACTAGGAGAGAAGAGATGGATTGAGCCATTTCCCCTGCCCCTGGATTTACCAGCTAGAGTACCAGCAGGAATCTCAAATTTTCATTTCCTTCAGTGGGACAGGTACAAATCCTTCTTGGGAAGCCCAGTAAAGGAGAGCCCAGTCTAGCCTTCCCAGAAACTGGTTGCTGATCCTAGTGGGCAAAGAGGATAGCCAAAGGAAGATGACACCCTGGCCAGACTCGGGCCTTCTGATGCTAAGCCCACAGTCGGCTTGGAGTAGGGACTACCTGCCACGTGCGTGTGGACAAGTCGCTTTACTCTCCCCAGATGAGGGCTGCTGGGAGGATCAGGCAAGGAAAGAGTTGCAAAGGTGCTGCGCGAACAGCTGGCCACGGCACACCTCACGGATCCCCGTGATACTCACGGAAAGTCTAAGTCTGTGTGTGCGTGTCCCGGGCGCTCATTTTTCAGCGGTCCCTCGCCAGGATGCGGGATTCGGGGCTGGGGCCTGGGCTGGGTGGGCGCGATCCTCCCAGCCCCCACCCCGCAGCCCGGGGCCGGCGAGGCGGGTTATCATCCTGCAGGCGGCGGGCTGAAGGCTGCACGGCGCGCTCCGCACGTGAGGCGGCAGCACCGGCCCCGGCCGCAGCGGCGCAGCCCCGGCAGCCCGGCTCGCCTTGCTCAGGGGCTGCCCGCGCCGCCGGGTCGCCGAGCCCGCCCTCCTGGCTTCCGGGGCTCGCCGCCCGCCCGCTGCCCTCCCGTCCCTCCGCGCGGGGCCCGCTGGCCGGCTCTCGCCGTCTCCGCACCAGCCGCGCGGGGACCGCGAATCCCTCCGGTTTCGGCGGCGGTGTAGATCGGCGCTGAAGGGGGTTCGCTGGGCTGCGGGCCCAGCTCCTGCAGCTCCGCCGGCCGCCACTGGGGGCTGCCGCGCCGGCCAGCTCGGCGGGGACGGTGCGCACGGCCCGGGGTTCCCGGGCGCCTCCGGCCGCAGGGTTTTCTCCACCGTCGGCCCCGCGCTGCCTCCGCAGCCAGCCCGGCTCCCTCCCGGATCTGCGCGTGTGATCGCTGTGCGTGTGTGTGTCCGGGTGCGCGCGTGTGCGCGCGCGCGCGGGGGGCGGTGTGCACGCGGGGAGTGCGGGGGAGTGTGTTTGTGTGTGTGCGTGTGGGTGTGAGTGCCTGGCTCGCTCTCGCTGAGACACACACACACTCACACACGCACAACCCGGCTGGCTCGTCTGAACTTGAAGACACCCCACATTCCAAGATGCCCGAGGTCCCTGGGAATGCCCAGGGTTCTTCGATCTGGAGAATCCTACCGGCGTCTTCCTAGGGGGGAATTATCGGGGTTTTTTTGTTTTTTTTGTTTTTTAATCTGGAAGAGAAGAGAACAAGTTGTGCTTTTTCCTCCCTTCTTTTCGCTAAATGCCATGGATATAACAGAATAAGCCGCTCAGGGCTCTCCCGCGTGGACGTCCGAGGCCACCATCTGCCTGCGTTTGCCGGAGCCGGAGAGCTTAGCTCGAGCCTGTCTCGGGCGGGGAAGGATGCGTGGCCGAGCCGGGGAGCCCGGGCGCCCCGCGGAGCCGGCCTCGGAGCCTCCCAGCCGGGGATAGATGCTGCCTCGCCCAGGTGAGTGGTCGCCGCCGCCGCGTCGCCGCGATCGGGGTGTTTGCGGGAGCTCGGCGCGGGGCTGAACGCACCGGGGGAGGGGGGGAACCGGGAACTTTGCATCCCTTTCTTTTTCACTCGAGCACTCCCTCACCAGGGCACTCGTGCGGGCACCTTCTCTTTTTGCCCATCCTTATCGCGGGAGGTTTCCTTTCCTTTCTTTTTTCCCCGGGAGTGGGGGTGAAACTCTGGCGAGGACCGAGGAGAGTGCGTCCGTGTGAGGCCGGCGAGCAGGAGGGAGAGACGGGAGCCTCAGGTGCACCGCAACGTTGAAAGCAGCAGGAGAACTTTGCCGCCAGACCACTCTGTTGCATCTCCCCACACGCGAGGCCTGGCTCGAGCTATTGCTGGGGGCTGGGTCGGACGCCAGGGCTCCCTGCGCTCCGTGGGCTGGGTGGGGTGGGGTAGTGCTGGGTGCGGAGGGGTTGATTCAGCGCTGATGGAGGGAAGGCAGGCATCATTGCAGTTTGGGGAGGCAGGTAGGGCAGGCTCAGGGCCCTGCCCTGGCCTCAGGCACAAGGCAGGGAGATCAGGGGGATTGTGTGTGTGCAGCTTGGGGCATCCGAATGGCATGATGAAGCAATATGGAAACTGGCATTAGCCATGCCTGGTTGGTAGGTCTATCTCCCACCTAGCCCTGCCCTGGTTCCAAAAGGTTGGCCTGAGCAGGGAGGACGGAGAGAGATGGACTGCTCTGAGCCTGGCGGCGTTGTGCTCCGCACAGACCCCGAGGCTGCGACAGGGAGGTGTCCTGCTCCTCTTCCCATCACCCCAGTACAAAGGACATAGGCAGCAAGTTGGAGGGAGACCGAGCCCCTGAAAGCCAGAGCCTGAGAAAGAATGAGGAGTGAGCCTGAGCAGAGACTGCAGAGGGATTGAACCCGTCCGGCACCAAGTGCATGCTGAGAATCACAGACACCACAGACAGACACACAGACGCTTGGTGGGGAGAAGGAGCTGGAGTCCTAGGCAGGGCTGTAGAGGCTGACCCCCTGCCTTGCCACAGTGGGTGGGTGTGTGTGTGTGTGTGTGTGTAGGGGGGGCGCTGTGGCTGCAATGGGCTGATTGGCCTTGTGGGGCTGGGGGAGGGCGCTGGCTGCTTCAGGAAACTGACCCCCATGGCTGGGGAGGAGCAAGGCTGGGCAGGAAACTGCCAGCCTCTGAGCCGTGAAGTTGCAGGGACCAGGGCGGAAGGTTCTGGGTGGGCTGTTGTCTGTGCAGTGGGGGTGCAGTTTGGAACTAATGGTGGGGAGGCTGAGGTGGGGGACTGTGGGGAGACTGGGAGTGTGGGTTCCGGGTCTGGCGGGGGGGGTTGTGCCCTGGGCTGGTTGCCGCCCTTGGCTTCATGCAGCCACACACAGGGGAGCCCAGCCAGCTTGGGACTCGGTGCGGGGTATTTTGGAGGCTGAAGGGGGTCAGGGTCGCACAGGGAGGACTCAAGAGGAAGCTCTCATGAGGGCCTGGTCTTGGAGCTGTCAGCCTCCGCGACCACCAGCTGCCTGGGCCCCTTCTGCTGACGCTTGGTTGTCGTCTTTCCCTTCTGACTCTGGCTGGGATGCAGAATTCCGTCCGTCTCTCTCCTCCGGCTCCTCACATGCGTCTACTCAGGCCCCCTGCCCAGCCCTCAATTTAGAGTTTCTGGTCTGATTCCTGCTCGGGAATCTCGTTACTTATCTTCCTGTCCTCCTCGCCCTGGGGAATACAAACAGCCAACTTGGCATTTCGGTCTCAGCCTCTGGCACGGCTTCTCCGGGAGGTCGGCTCCCAGCTGCGGGCGGCTCCGGGCCGGCTGGACGGGGTGCCCACGGGGCAGCTGCTGGGGCTCAGGCTCCCTGCTTCTCTGCGGTGCCACTTCCTTACCCAGACCCAGCCATCGGAGAAGCTGGGGAGTGTGGCCTCAGAGAGGGGGAGCGAGGAGCTCTTCCGGAGGCTAGACTGAGGAGGGGGATGGATGGGGCGGGAAATGCAGATGAGGTAGGTGGCGCCACTGGGGACACTCGGCAGGCTTTTGGCCACCCAAGCTCTGGTTTGGCTAGAGTGGGAATCCGCTTTC
The DNA here is from genome assembly GCA_028534135.1 of Potos flavus. NCBI lineage: Eukaryota > Metazoa > Chordata > Mammalia > Carnivora > Procyonidae > Potos > Potos flavus. The sequence goes on from CM052886.1 coordinate 98,714,892, forward strand.
TCGTCTCAGCTGCGGCTCTGAAGTGAAACCGAGGATCCCGGGGTTCTGGCCCCCAAGTGTCAGGGTCGTCAAGTCTCTGCAGCCAGGAGGGTGTGGGAGGGCCGCTCCTCCTTTCAGAAAGTCCCCTGGCCAGGGTGGAGAGGAGCACCGTCACTGGCATCTGGGGCATTCCCATTCCGGTGGCGGGGGCCTCCAGACTGAAAGCAGAGTTGATAGCAGGGTACCCAGCAGAGAGAGCCAAGCGGAACTGGACCCTCCAACTAAAGCAACCGTTTGGGCGTTTTGTGATTTTTCTTAGGACGCCATTGGTATTTTAGGGTCCAACTTATTTGAAGGGATAGAGTCAGCATATCATGGAATGGGACCTGCACTTGGAGGGCCTGGGTTCCAATTCTGGCTCTGCCCCATCTTTGTTGGTTGACCCCTGGAGCTCCTATGTTCTCTTCGGATGAAAGGAAATAATGGCACGTGCCGCACGGATGGGTTATAAAATCCTATTTGTCCCGGTGCTCCCCAAACCCCTGTTCAGATCCGGAGGAGCGTTTGGTTGGAGGGGGCAAGGCCCCCAGAGACAGGAGGGTGACACCTCTAGCTTCCCCCACCCACCTAGCTCTCAGGAGGGTTCAATGCCCTCGCCCGTAAACTGATCATCGAAAGACTCCAGGAAGCCCTCCAGAAAACTTCGGGAATTGTATTCGGAAAGCAAATTTCACCTCTGGGGCTGTGGCACCTGCTTCCCTCTCTTTCTTGTTTGCTTCAGATTTTCACAGCCATGCCCATTTGCTCAGGAAGCACGGGCTCTGTGGTTTACAAGTGTCATCTGTCCCCCTTCCCTATCTGAGGCTTGAGTGTGAAATTTCTCCCAGGACCTGGCCCCTGCCTTCTCTTCTCTGCTTCTGCCTCTTGCTGCCCCAAGAGTGACCTCAACAGGACGATGTCGGGTCCAGACCCACTGAATGGGCACAACTCCTGCTGGGGTCTGTGCAGGACCTATGATTGGACCTGGGTCCCATCCGTAGAGTTGGGGGGCACACCCAGCTGGGGAGAGAGGCTCAGACCCGGTATGTATTTAGCAGGGTCTGACTAATGAACCAACTGGAATAGGAGCGGAGAAGGAGCTTTCACCGTAATGCCTAAGAAAAGGTATTTTCAGAGAGCAGGCCTTCAGATATGAAGATGGGGACCAGGGAGAGTAGCCACGTCCAACCTGCTCAGAGTGAGGGCAATCAGGAGGGCTCCTTGGAGGAGGTAAGGATTTCAGGAACAGCAAAATCCCATAGAAGTCCATAGAAGGCAGATTTTGTTTTCTCTTAAATTCTTAGAGGTTACTGGGGATTTGGGAGGTTTCAGGGGTGGGGTACTGAAAAGCAGAATGGCTATTCTGAGAAATTCCTGAGGCTGGTCAGGCCCAGCTCCTTGAAACAATTTCTTCGTTGCTTATTATGTGCCAGGCACAATGCTAAGCACTTCACATTATCATCTCATTGAATTCTCCCAGTTGCATGAATTCGCCATTATTGCTACCTCTACCTTCCAGATGAGAGCACTGGGGTTCAGAGAAGTCGGGACTTGCCAGGTCACTCACGCGGGACGGAACGGTCACTCGACTCTCATGTCTGTCTGAATTCAAAGCTAATTCACCCACTTAAGTCCTCCCTGCCGCCTTGCCCTGCAGGTGAGGAACAGTGGGCACCATGGGCCCATGCCTCTCCAAATTCTGCCGGCCTCCTGGGGAGGCTGACCTCAGAGCCCCCATTGCAGACCCTGCGAGCCCAGCCTCGCCTGTGCGCATCTCTGTCCGCCCTGCACGCTCACTCCCACCAGTTTATAAGCTCCCCTCAACTAGGCAGCACCGTCCTCATGGGTGGGACGGAAGATGGGACAGTGGAGCGAGCACCAGACAGAGAGTCTGGGAACCCAGCTCTGCTGTGTGTCTGACTGGAGTGAGGAGCAAATCTCTTTACTCCCTGGAGCCTCAGTTCCTTACTGATGAATCAGGATTGTAATGCTTACGGAACGTGTGAAAGCACTTCGTCCAGCCAATTATACCGTTAGTGCTCAAGGGTGATATCTGTGACCACTTCCTTATTGAGACCAAGTAACTAAAATGTTACATGTACTACTTCTTAGGGATGAGGGCGTGGAAGGTGCACTCTAATGTATCCGTTTCATGTGGGACTAAGGTTAACCAATCAGGTCACAGGCCAGCCAGGTGGGCTCTGTGCCTTTTGGGAAAAGGGAGGGTTCAGACCTGCAGAAGGGCATGGGAGCCAGACGGTTGGGTGGCATCAGTGGCAGGCAGCTAGGAAGGGACACACTGACATAGACATCATTTACTTTTGTAATCTTTGCAGGCATCAGTGAAGGTTGGCACTGGAGTAGGCAGAGGGCATTTTCCTTAGGCTGATGTTTCTAGACCTTCTTTTCACTGCGACTCTCTCCAAGGAGCCTTATTAGACATTTTTTTTTTCCTAATTGCACCCCAGGATGGATTTTAATACCATAGGTACAGTGCATATCTGTTTATGCACTGCCTCATACACCAAAACTAAGTAATTTTTTTCACCCCTCCCAAGAACAAATGTTTGCCCCCTTGGGGGCGCTGTTGTCCCCATTGAGAATGCATGCTTTAGGGCTCACAGACCAGGATGAGAAAAAAAGTGGATTATAACGAGGCTGGGAATCCAGGAGATGGTGAGGAGGACAGATTCACTGTGACGCATCACTTCCCCAGGGGTGGTCCAGGGGCCAGCAGCATCAGCATCGCTGGGGAGTGGGCTAGCAATGCAAACCCCATCCCATTCCGGACCTCCTGAATAGGCATCTTCATTTTATCGAGAGGGGAAGCAGGTATGGGGTTGGATACACTGCCCCCAAACCCAAGGCTAGTGTTTGAACAGAGGGCTGAAGGACAAGAGGTAAGAAGGCAAAGAGCAGAGACAGCCACGTGCTGGGTCACTGGCTTGTTAAAACCATTGAGTCCAAATGCAGCAAGCAGGTTTAAGGAGTGATCTACCTGTCCTGATCGATCAGTCTTTACTTTTTTCCAGGTGATTTCCTTGCATTGTAGCTGCAGGTTGTTTAGCGGGGGGGGGGGGGGGGGGTCGTGAAGAGGAGATAAGAGGCTGTATGTGGCCTGGTTTCCGAGCAACAGAAGGCTAGGCAGCCCTGGGTGTGAACAGATCTGGGCCTTCTTTCTTGAATACTCCTAAGGGCCAAGGCTAATGGGCACCAGACCAGCCTGAGGGACAGACAGAGACCGGAGAGACAAGACTTAGGTTTTAAACCGTGTCAAGCTGGATTAAGTAACTAAACTGAGCTCTTGTAATTTATCAACCTACATGGGATTGTCTGCCGTAGACCCTGGGAATTCTTGCAGCAGCCATGTATTAACAGGGCAGCAAACACGAGAGACTGCAAAATCCCAAAGTTGGGCTCTTTAGAGTTCAGTGCATTTATTACGGGCATGTCCGGTGTTTGTCGCCGTACCAGCAGGAGCTGAGCACTGGTCACACTGCCCAGACACAATCAAGATGAGAAGCGGGACACCGAGACTCTCTGAAGCCCCCTTCCTCTGGGTCAGCTCCCCCAATCCATCCCTTCATCTACCCCACTTTGACCTAGGCCAGCACTCAGTGGTCTTCCTTCTTGTCCAAACTCAGGCCCCTGACATCGATTTGGTCCTCTCATCTCCCCTTCCCGAAAATTCACTGCCTATTCCCTTCCCCAGAGCTGGCGTGTTCCTTCTCACCTAGGCTTCCTCATCTAGTGCCCTGTTCTAAGGCAGCTTGAGTCAAATAAAACTGGGGGAGGGGATTCACTTTGGTCCCCAACCGAGACTGTGGAGGCTCTTACTTTAGGGTACAATTGAGCCTTGAATGACATGGACTTGAACGGTGTGGGTCCACTTGTATGCGGATTTTTTTCGAAATGTGGTATAGTACTGAAAACGTATTTTCTCTTACGATTTTCTTAGTTGCATTTCCTTTCTCTAGCTGTACTGTAAGAATACAGTATGCAATGCAGATAACATACAAATACATGTTAATAATAATAAATACATCAGCCATGATGACGGTAAGGCTTCTGGTCAACAGCAGGCTATTTGTAATTGAGATTTGGAGGCAGTCAGAAGCTGTACATAGATTTTCCAACTGTGTGGAGATTCGGCGCCCGTAGTTCAAGGGTGAGCTGCAGCTGTAAACTAGGTCTTGCTGTTAGATTTAACTCTTCCTGGTCCCCCAAATGAGTGATATATGGTCACTCAGCCTGTAGGACTTGGAGGAGCTTGGGGAGTGAGCTCGGCTCAGGCTCCAGCTTGGGTCTCAGAGTCTGGCGAGAGAGAGATGTGGGAGCCTCTGGGATGATGGCAGTGAGGGTAAAGGCGTGTTTGACTCTCCGAGCTCCTGGAAACCCCTGGAAATTCCCAACAAGGGCTGTGAGATGAGGGCCTGCCATTCTAAAAGGTATCGAAGATTTTGAGGCGGGCAAAGCTGCTACCTTGATTCAGTGCCCGCGCCCCTTAATGAAGGCATTGTTACACCCACATAGGTCCTGCTGGGGCAGAAAAACAGGAGGGTGGATGGTGACTTGGGGTCATGGGATTAAAGGTTAGAGGTCCTCTTACAGCACAAGGCACCAGGGCTGGTGATGGCGGACTCCCTGCTGTGCAGGGGAGCCTGGAATGAGTTTTCTCCGTTCAGCTCTGCCAGGATCTCGCCCAGTGACTTGAGCAGCCGTCTCCCTTCCTGTCCTCGCCTGTGCAGTGGGGCCCAAGGCTCCTCAAGTCCCTTCAGTTCAGGTATTTGATCCTTTGATTTATAAGTCCCTGAATCTGCCTGAGGAAAGGTACTTTGGCTGAGCCACCCAGGCTCTGGAAGTGACTTGTCCTGCAGCTTCCTTCTCATCCTGTCCTCCCAGACAGTGCTGGCCTGATGTTTCCTTCAGCTTGATGCCCTCTGACTGTGCAAACCTGCCCCAGATCCCGTTACTAGGTTACTGAGTTCAGTTTTGAATAACCAGGATCCCAGGGCTGCGCTGTGAATGCCAGTGTCTCCTTCCTCCCTCACTCCAGCCCGTGCACGCTTGCACGCGTGTGCACATACACACACTCCTACATACTCACGTGCACTTATGCATGTGCACACGCAGCCACAAGCAGACTTGCATATACGCACTCTCACATACTCACACATCTGCACACCCGCACATTCACACACATATACACACTCCCCCACACACATGCATAAACACGTGCATGCACACATACACACTCCCATACTTTTATCTTCATACACATGTGCACACATACACACACATTCACACACTCGTACCCACGTATGGACACACACACACACAGACACACTAGCACATGCTTCCTTTGTCTGCTGCTGTCACTCCTCCCTTGAAGACATGGACACATGCCATCCAGCCCTCGCAGAGCGCTGGCCAGCTGACAACATTTCTACGCAGGGTCTCCTGTAGTCCCTATGGGTCTCTGAGCTGAGCAGCACCTGTTTTGCCCTCCTCCCTGTTTGGACGATGAGTTAGACTCAGACGGGGGAGACCACAGGAGTAGCAGAACCAGGAGGAGAAGCCAGACTTCAGAGGCCACGCAAAGGCTCACGGTCACAACAGAACTGCCATGGTGTGCTCCCACGGGTCACTGGGCCTGCTGCAGAGCATCCCTGGACAGGAGGCTCTCTCTGTCCCTGAGTGAACCATGGGAACCTGGGTCCCAGGAGATGCATGCCCGGAGTGATGGAGCTGGCCCCGGGACGGGACGTGTGTGCACTTGTGTGGCTGTTTGGTGACCCTTCCTTCCTGCCTGTCGGTCTGCTCTTAGAAGCTTCGGCTCAGCAATGGACAGCGCTGCCCTCAATCAGCCCCACGGGCATCCCAACCCCAATGCACCTCCTTCCCACGGAGCTGGATAGGGCGCAGGAGTGGACTGGCGCTGGTCATCACCGGGGCCTCAGCTTGCTTGCATTTTTGTGCTCCTGAGGCTGTAAGTTCTGGGATTTGCTGCCTGCCCGGGGAGCGAGGCTTCCTGTCGCTCGTTCCAGCATGCCCCCTCCAGCCCCCGCGAGCCCTCAGGTCCGGAGAGCCCGGTAGTCTAGCATCTGGCGATCCAGCCCGTGCTCTGCCACCCAGCCCTCTCGTGGCTGGCTGGTCGGCAGTCCTCGCAGATCTCGGTGCAGTTCGCAAGCAGCTACTGAACGCCTACTGTGTGCCGCCCAGCAGGCCGGGGGCCGCGAAGCTGAGTCACGTCTCCAGCCCGCATGCGCGCGCAGCCCCCTCACGTCCACCACCTGTACTGTTTCCCAGCCCTGCCTGTGACCTCCAGGACTTGGTAGAGGTGGGGGCGGGGGCCCAGTCTGGCTTCTTTCTCGTGCCTTCCCTCGCCTGTGTTCCCACCACCTTGTGTGCGTGTGTCTCTGTGCAGGACTCGGCTGAAGGTCACATGTGATCTACACACCTGCAGGCCACAGTGGTGGTGATGATGGTGGGGATGAAGACCACTTAAGAAATGTTTTCTCACACTAAAAACAAAAAAAGAAAAGAAAAGAAAAAACAGCGCTGTCTCATGCTGCTTTCCCAGACCCCTCCTCCGCCCCATTACTAAGCTGACATCTTACCGTCTCACCCAAATGCAAACTGACTGGATGAAGAGATTTAGGGGTTGTGGTCCCCATTTAGGGGCAGCTGACCCTAGAGGAACCGTGTAATCTTCCTCCTGGCCTGGTTACCTGCGTCACCGGGGCTGAGCTGGCGAGAAGGGGAGGTGAGGAGAGGCCTTAGAATAGACATAAATCCCGGACCCTCTGTCCAGCCATGGCTTCTAAGCACGTGACAGGTGCGGGCCATCACACTGCGGGGAGGACGGTGGCCCAGCCTTTGAAGGGCAAGAACCTGGGCATTGCCTGCTGACAGGGAGGAGCACACGGGGGTTGCAAGTAGGCCGGGCAGTTTCCTGACCCTTGAGAAGCCTCCTCTAATGGGGAAAGGTGCGCTCCTTGTCCTGGGGCAGCTTATGTCCAAGAGGAGAATGTGGCGGATAAACAGACCCTAAACTACGGGGACGCAGTATTCTTCTCATGTAGGGCCCATGTGTGCAACTCGGTCCCCCGTTCCTAGGGTTTATGCTGTGTCCTGTTTTCCTGGTTGTGTGAACTCTGTCCCTCGGTTTCCTCATCTGCAAAATGGGGATAATAATAGTACCCGCCACATGAGGTTCTTAGGAAGATGTAACGGATTACTATATGGAGAGTGCTTGGAGCAGTGCCCAGCACACACTGAACAACGCCGTGTAAGCATGAGATGTGGTTATTCATAGTGGGTATAATAATGGCATCTCCCTAGTCGCGGAGAAGAACACTGTAGACCAACTTAACTGATACTGTTTTCAAATAAGCACCCCTTAAATTCTATAGCAACCTGGGGAATTTCATAATACTCTCACATGATCCCATTGGACCCTCCTGACAATCCTACCAGGCAGACGAGACCGATGTTATGATTATACCCATTTTACGTGAGGGGAAACTGAGGCACAGAGGTTACCAAAGTGGTTGCCTGGTCCTTACTGGTGTTGGGATCAGATTGCTGGGAAAGGAGGCACAATGTTGGGGGAGCGGGTTTCCGTCATGTTCTGGGTCTGCATGCCCAGACTGGGTCTACACAGCATGGCACAGGGGAAAGTGGGTTGCATCTATACAACACAGTACGTCAGGGGATGGGAGTTAGTGGCAGGATCACGGGATGTACTTATTTGGATCTTTTTGAAACTGTTATGAATCCCCTGGGATGGGAATGGAGGTGGGACGTGCTGGGGGTCCTAAGGGGGCTGTGGAATGGGGACAGAGGGAACGTCTGTCAGAAAGGAGACCCTTCATTCAGCCTGGTCTGTATGCTAATAGAAGGTCAGAGAGAGACATCTCCCTGAGCCATGATTGCTGCCACCAGCCTCCAACACCCATGCCCCAGGGCCCATCCCGGTAGTGGGAAGAGGGACCTCTGGGATCCTTTGGTTCGAAGGAGCTGGGAAAGCATTTGGGGCAGGAAAATGAGCCTTGAGCCGGGACACAGAAGAGGGAATGAAGACTTCCAGCGGGGAGAAACCCGGCCTGGAGGAATGCTTATGAGCTGGGGTTTCAGGAGCGCTGGGGGAGTTGGGGCGCGGGAATAGATGATGGGGTCAGTGTCTAGGGTGGGATGTGGGAAGGCAATGAGGAGTAGGTGTGTGGCCATGAGGAGGGGACAGGAGTCCCGGAGGCAGTGAAGGCCAGCAGAAGCTAAGAGCCCCGGGGGGAGAGCAGGGATTGGGAGCCAACTGCGCCCCGGGCTCCCCGACTGCTCCTGCCACAAAACCTGGCTGCCCGGAACCAAAGCCCCACCCCAGACCCGCTCCCTCCAGGAGACAAACCCAGGCCCCAGCCTCATTTCCAGGGCTACGGGATCCTCTGGGGCCATAAATCTTGTGCCATGTAAATATGGCTCATAATTGGGAGGCAGGAACTGACATTTCCAGGATAAAATCTGAGCAGGGAGTGAGCGGCGGATCCTGAGTTATAGGGGAGGCTGGCGGGAGCCGATGGCTGGCCCAGGTTGGGGTGTGAGTAATCTCAGGCCGGGCCACCCCGCCACGCAGCTGCTCCGCGGCACCGGGCTGCTATTTACTGTATATTGGTTTTTAAATTACAGTACAACATTGATTCCCTGCTCTTCGAGCTCAGGCCTCAATCGCCGTCCCGGTCTCGCCTGGCCTCTCTCTGCCTCTCCTCCTCTTCCTCCATCTGTCTTGTCTCTCTCCCCGCTCGGTTTTTAATGCAGAGTATTATCTTACATTGTATCGTAACTCGCTAGTATTATGTTTATATTACCTGATATTTATGAGAGTATATATTCTGTTCATCCCTTCCACAGAGGCAAGAGCCCTTGATAGTTTTTCAAGCTCGGCTTGCAGCCATGTTTATCTACTTTGGACCCCAGGACGGTGAGGAAATAGGGGAAGCTGAACTGTCTCCACCGAAAGGTGGGGAAACTGGGCTCAGAGAGGCTAATGGAAGGACCAGGTCACGTGGGATTGAATGATACGGTATTATACCATCAGGATAATGGCTTGTGGGTACTGAATGCTTACGGTGGGCCGGCCATTGTTCTAATGTAAGCTTTGTGGACTCGTTTTGTCCCCACATTAATTCTGTGGGGTGGGCACTGCTCTGAGTTCGTTTTATAGGTGAGGAAACAGAGGCCCAGAGAAGTCAAGTAGCTTGGCCAAGGTCACGCAGATAAGAAGAAGGCAGAGCTTAGATTCGAGAGCCAGCAGCACGACTCCTGAGCCCATACTCTTGTCTGCGATTCAGGCTGTCACGTGCTGTGGTCCCTGGGCTAGAGTGGGGTGAGAGGGTGGTGGAGATGGGGGGTGGGGGGGCGAGCTGGCTTCCCCATGTTGCTAGAGACACTGTCGGCCTCACACACCTTCGATGTCTGTATTCGTTTCACTGCACCTGAGGGAAAGACGGGGACCCTTGCGCCAGTTGGAAATGCCCCTGGAGGGGGGGCTGTGTACCTGACTGGGCCCCCAGTATCTGTAATTTGGGCTGCCCGGCCAGGGCAGGAGGGCGGGCACAAGGGAGGGGTGATGGACGTGGCTCGCTGGCTGGCTGCCTGCCTCCTTCTTTCCCATGTCCCTGCAAGTAGGCTGCTGTCCTGACCTCCGTGGGGTCCCGATGGACTGTCTTTGTGCACTTTCCCTCACCCTTTGGGTTTCTGCTCCGATCACTGGCAAAGCTGCTTGGGGGCCAGGCCCACCTCCAAGCTGGACCTTGGATCCCAGGGGCACAGCAGGCCAGCGGGCATCAGGAGAGTTGCCGAGGGTGCCTGGGGGCCCTGCATGTTCGGCAGCGTCCAGCCCTGTCCCTGACTGGGGGGCCCCTGCTGAGCATTGCCCTCTGCGGCCTGAGACTCCTGTCTGAGCAGAAGTTTAGAAGGCTTCACTATGCACTACAGCCACGGGCCCTTCCTCTCCAGACTCCTCACGGTCCCTGCCTCCTGCCTGCATCCTGAGCAGATACAGCCGTGGCTTGAGTCTGGGTCACGTAACGCGGCTCGTCTCACTGTCCCCGCTCTCTTTCCCGCGGGGGAGAGGAGGCAGACGTTCTGGGACGAGCGGGAATCCCCTGCTCCGTCCGCCTCTTCACGGCCGCTACTAGGGGCGGGGAGGAGAATGAGCCTGAGATGTTGCTGTGGCCTGACTTCCTGGAAATGAGCTCTCCCAGGGGGGCGCAGCCTGCATATCTGGGCTCCCATGGACCTGCTGCGAAGTGGGGCTTCGAGTGCCCGGGCTCCCTTGCCAGGCTCCGTACCATCTGCCCCTGCGAAGGGCCCTCAAGCAAGGAAAATGTCAAGTATACAGTAAAGGGACCCTTACCTTCCCTCCCATGGGCTCAGAATCATTAACTCCCACCCCCTGCGAAACCCAAACTGGGAACATCATTCAGAGGGGGGACGCATTTTTTGTTTTTCTTATTAATTGGTCCTATTTATTGAGCCCTTGTTGTGTGAGAGGAAGTCTAGCACCAGAGAGCCTGGGTTCAGATCTTAGCGATCGCACCTATGAGCCGTGAGGCCTCGGGCAGCCCACTCCCCTCTGAGCCCAATTTCCTCCTCTGTAGAATGGGGCTCCCAGCAGAACCGAATCCCCAGGGTTGTGGTGAGTATGAAACGAGTGGACGTCTACAAAGCGCTCCAGTGCCCGGCCCTGGGTGTGTGTGGTCTGCTGCAACTCTGATCGACGTGCTTTCTCTCCATTAGTTCCCTCACTGCCTTGCCAAGTAGGTATTACCACTCTCTGTGTGGATGAGGAAACTGAGGCTCAGAAGAGCAAAGGGGTTGTTTGCTCGGGACTGAGGGGATTCCTGGGATGCAGGACTTTTAGTTTTAAAATCAGGGAAGTTTCGGGCTACTGGGATGAGTCTCAGGTCCTACAGAAACTGCATGGCCGAGCCAGGATTTAAACCCAATCGTGTCTGATTCCCACTGCCTTTAACCACCACGCTAGCCTCCCTTGGGGCCAGTGCCTCTCTTAGCTGCCCACATTTGCTGAGCCCCAGCAGGCAGTCTCCTATTTCAACCTCACAAAACCCTGTGAATTAGATAATCTTATCCACAGCGTACTAAAGAGACAACTGAGACCAACCCAGAGACGTAAAGTAACTTGCTCTGGGTCACCCAGCCCGGAAGTGGCTGAGCCGGGATTTGAGCCTGGGCTCTCTGGATCCCGTGCCCTACGCTCCTGGTCACTCTGCTACACCTCCCCTTGTATCTCTTCCCAGCTCCCTCGATGGCACATGGTCTCATTTTTTCATCCCAGTGGCCTGTAGACAGTGTTCCTGTTTACGGCTCTGAACACAGAAGTTCAGAGAGGTCAAGTAACTTAGCTAACGTCACAAAGCTTGTAAGGGAGAGAAGCAGGATGAGGTTTCATCAGAGGTTCTCGGCTGGTGCTTCTTGCTGTGGTTTCCTTGTTCGACAAGTGGGAGGAGGCCCCCAGCCGAGCCCAGGCCTGTTCAGATTCCTAGAAGGCAGGAGGTCTCAGTCATCGCTGGGTCCCACATGCAGAGGGCTGGTTCCCAGGCTCGGGCTCCGGGATGTCATCGGATCCCCCGGGCAGGTAGAGGAGGCAGGCTGCTGCAGAGTGGACAGGCCGCCAGCCCCACAGGGCCCCCCCCACCCCCCACCCGCCACCAGCAGGGGACTGACTGCAGCACGGGCTGTGTTTTCTTGGAAGGGCAGCAAAAGCTCTATTAACCCCAGGCTTGCTTCTGAAGCAACTAAATAAAAGAATTGGGAAAGACAGTGACAAGAGTCTATAAATTCTGAATGATGTTCAGGAAAGTGGCCTGGGCCTTAGCGCCCATAAAACCCAGGCAGCCTGCTGTTGGGGGTGAATTATGGAGCCCTTCATCTGCCTGGGGGGTCACCTGCCCATCAAGCTTCCCACTTGTGAAGTACTTTTCTTTTTTTAACTTCCAAGCTCTTTTCATAATTGTTGGCATTTTGTGGTTGTCCTCGAGCCACTCACATGGACCAATTACTCCCTCATTTAACAGATGGGGAAACCGAGGCATGGATGGATGGGTGAATAGCCTAGGCACATATAGTGACTGAGGTCCCTTGACTCTGTCCTAGGAAATTCTTACTAATACTTATACTGATTAGCCCTTACTACCTCCCAGGAATGTTCTAAGCACTGTGTGCTTATTAACTCATTTCACCCTCTGCCACCACCCTAGGCCATTGGACTGTTGTCACTAGGGTTTCTATTTTATAGTGAGGAAACTGAGGCAGAGTTTAAGTGACTGTCCCAGGACCCCACAGCTGGGACATTGCAGAGCCAGGATTTGGGTCCACACCCTTAACCATCGTGCCGTCAGCAAAGAGGCAGAATGGCCTGTGGGGGTGAGGAGGGGTCCCTACTGTCCCTGGAGGACCTGGCTTCCTCTGCCCGGGAGACAGTGGTGTGTGCTCTGGGCAGCTTCGGCACCGCCACATAAGGACGTTCCTGAAGGAGCAGGGAGGGCAGGCAGGTGGCAAATTGCCATGGACCAAGCCCTGGGCTGGGAGTCTGGGAGCCTGGATGCTTGGCCTCAGCCCTGCCACCTGCTGGCCATGGGACCTGGGTGACCCCTCTGAGCCTTCCTGCCCCTTTGCCTCTGCCCTGCTCTGACCGGGACAGAGGTGGGGCATCACATGGTTTTTTGTGGGGCTCCCCTGGCGGTCGTGATGGCAGCAGAAGGAGGAACACAGAAGCTCCTGGCCCTACCCTCACTGTGGAAACCCAGAGCAGCAGCCAGTGCCCAAAGTGCAGCTAAATACCCGGGCTATTTAAAGTGTCCGGCACTGCCTGGAACTGGGAGGTTCTGCTCTTTTAGGAGGGGTCTGGTCTGGGGCTGCCTCCCTCCCCATCACCCTGCCTAACGGAGTTTGCTAGAGTTCAAGGGCAAGGGACGGGCTTGGCCACCGCCCATTACTTACGGCGCTAACACTGCTTTCCCATCAGGTGTTTGTCCAGGAGGGTGGGGAGAGGGGCTTTGCTGGGGGCAGTGGGGACGCGGCATCTTCTTCTTCTGGCCGAGGTCTGTGAAACCCCAGATCTACGGAGGAGAAAGTGAGCACGGGGACCTCCTCTGGTGCCTTCCCTTCTTCGACATTCCTCGGCACGCTGCCGACGACAGGCGTCTCCGAGCGTCTAGCATTGGCCAGCCGCTGGGCTGCACACGTCAGCCAGACCTGGCCCCTGCCCTCGGGGTGCTCCCCGTCCGGCAGCGGAGGCTCAGAGGTAAACAGGCAGTTATGATACACTCTAACAGAGCTCCACTGGAAGTGAGGAACCGGGAGAGCTTCTAGGAGGAGGTGCTTTTCTCTGACTCCACTCCTGTCGCTTTGCTAAATGGCCGCTACAGCCTCCTGAGGGCCCTGCCTCCCCAGGCTCCCCAGCCCATCCCTAGACGGTGTGCATGCCTTGCTGAAGACTCACCATCCTCAGGATAAAATCCTAATTCGTTAGGTGGCCCGCAAGGCACTGGTCCCATCAGCTTCTTTCCCCGGGGTGTGCCCACCCCCACCCCCCTACTGGATCTCCCCAGTTCCCAGACCGCTCCATGGTCTTTCCCACCCCTGGGCCTTCGGGTTCACCGGGTCCCCTGCCTGGAACACCAATTCCCCACATCCAGCTTGGCTGGATCCTTCTCCTTCAGGTGTCTGCTGAAATGCTGCTCCCGGGGGATGGCCTGGCACCACCCCCAACCCCCCAGGCTAAAGTTGGTCCCTTGCTGCTTTCATTCCGGGCGCTTTTGTTTTTTTCCCCTGTATCTTTTTCCCTCCTTGCTATTTGCTTATTTGTTTATTGCTTGTCTCTTGCAGCCGGTGCTTAGACTGGTCCTGCAGCAGGTGCTCACCAGCTGTGTGACCCTGGGGAAGTCACTTCCCCTCTCTGTGTCCCCGTTTCCCTGTGTGTAGATGGGGAAAATAATAGGACCTACCCCGCAGAGGCGTTGTGCTGGTTTGATGAGTTAATACACGTAAAGCTCTTAGAGCAGTGTCTGGCACGTGGCAAGCGCTCAATAAATATTAGCTATCATCATTATTTTTATATCCAGTGCTTAGAATAGTGCCCAACTCAATGAATATTTAATGATCAGATGAGACACCTGGGTGGAATCTTCAAGGGAGTAGGTCGGGTTTGGTTAAAGAGAGAACAAGGCATATCAGCCCCGGCTGCACACTGAAGTCCCCTGGGGGCTTTAAACCCCAGTGATGCCTCCGCCCCACTTCCAAGAGAGTCTGATTTCACTGTTCTGGGTGTGGCCCGGCCATTGGTGTTTTCAGGCTCGCCTGGGACTCTGATTCCAGGGTTGTGAACATCGGAGACGGGGAGGGGGTGGGGGGCGGGGGCAGGCATTCTGGGCAGCGAGAACGGCCTGCAGCCGGGGAGGCCTTGCAGGGAGAAGATCTTGCGGAGGGGTATATAGAGAGGGACCAGGGGCAGGGAGTTGACTGTGGCCCAGGAGGGCGCGGCCAAGTCAGGACAGGCCCCGCATGCCTACTCAGGAGCTCAGGTTAGGCTTGGTGGGGAAGCCGGTAGGGAGCCTGGGAGGCTTTTAAGCTGGGAATGACATGGTCCAAATTGCCTGTAAGGAAATGGGGCTGGGTGGATGTGTGGAGGATGGATTACCGGAAGTGACATTGAAGGCACACAGATCAGAGCGCAGAAGGCCGCGACTGAAGAAGCCATTCGGGGCCTGGCTCGTACAGGGAAGGCTACGTGCTTGTCCCCCCCTTAATGACTTAATCCTCCTTGGCGTGTCTGCACGGTGAAATCTGGTCAGCGCAGAACTCCTGCTTGCCCCCGTGTCCCCAGCTGCAGCCACAAGCCATGTGGACGTAACCCAGGCTGGGGCCCATGAGCCCCATCTCCTCCTGACCACTGAACGGCTCTCCTGTCCGGGTTCTAGGGCAGACTCCCAAGTGGCAGGGAAAAGTCTCTATTCCACAGCTCCTGGGCCCGGGAGCTCGTGTTCCAACCGGGAAGGCCCCCCTCCCCCCGCCAAGCCCGCCTCCTGGTCCAGGATGCCCTCCCAGCCTAGCACCAGACTCCGTCCTCAGAGCTTCTCAGCAGCCACTCGAGCGTCAACTCAGCCTTCCGCTTACCTGCTTTGCACCCAGTGCCGATGGGTGCTCCGCTCCGGCTCTGCTCCTTACAGGCTGTGTGATCTTGGACAAGTCATTTGACCTGTGCCTGTGCCTCAGTTTCCTTCTCTATAAAACGGGGTGAGAACTCACAAACATTTAGTTAGTTCAGGGCCACCAGCCCTGGTCATGGGTTCGGACCAGCCCTCCAGTTCAGAGGACACCGTGGGCTGCACTTACCACCGTGTTTCTTAGCGTTAGGGAAGGATTCAGGACAGGATGGCCTATAAAGCATCTTCATTTTCATCCTGTGGGAGGCCCCGCCGCTGTCCACGTGAACCACTTTTTTTACCCCGCACTCACATGGGGCATGTCAGCTGCTGTGGCTAACGGCTGAGATGCACGTGAGTCTCCTTGCAACGGAGAACCTGCGGCCTCAGTTTCCCCCCATCTCTATACCATCTTAAAGATCCCAGGCCCGCCTGCCGGCTCACAGTTCCCGGGGACCGGGGGTTTGGCGGTATGTGGACAAACTCCGCAGCCGGGGCGCGCCTTCCCTGTACGTGGAAGGACGGCCCCGGCCATTTCCCCAGCGAGGTGGAGGCCAGGCCAGGCTGCCGGCAAGCCTCTGTCTGCACCTACCATTTCTTGTAGGGCAGGACAGTCAGGAGACTGTCCAATCCAATCCAAGAACTGGATTGATAAGAGAGAGGAGAGAGGGGAGAAACTGCAGACCACTTGGGAATAGCGAATCTCGTTTTCACATTGAGGAGGTAAACTGAGCAGCTGGCGGCTGGCGGAGTGGTTAGTCTGGGCGTTTTTGTCCTGAGCAGGCCGTCTAGGGGGCATCAAAGAACACAGTGGCAATTGTTAGGGGATTTTGCAGAAGAACCCCAGGACTTCACCTGGGGAGGCAGGGTCTCCGGGGGATGCCTGCCAGGGCCCCTCACCAGCACCTCCAGCTCAGCCAGGCCTGTCTGCACTCTCCCTGCCGTGGGCCACCGTGGGGTTAAATGGGTCAAGGCACACAAAGTCCTCAAAGCGGGAAGGAATCAGTGTCCACGTGGAAATAAACGCACGGTACATGTTTAGTAAGTTCTACCTACTATTCCTCTGTCTCTCCCTGGCTTCCATCTCTTTGGCCTCTCCAGCTGCTGTCTCATATCTCTTCTGGAACTGAGATCAGAAGGGGAGAAGAGGAAGATGGGGACCCAGAGAGGAAGCCAAGAACCCAGACAGCTTTGGAATCGTTGGTTTTAAGCAATTAAGTAGTCAGGTTCCTCCGCTGGAGCCCTTTAGGACCTAGAGTTGTGGAGAATTACTCTTGTCTCCTTTTGGCCCAGGCAGTGTCAGTCAGAGGCTCCCCCCATCTCCCATGATTTCATGCCATCGGCCAGCGCAGGCTGTGTCCACCATTTTGTTTTTCCTCTCGGGATGGAGGGTAACGAGAAGCCCAGAACCCAGAGAAAGAACATCCTACTCTCTTCTCGGTGGGACGTGGAACATCCTACTCTCTTCTCGGTGGGATGAGGACTGTGGTAGCAGGAGGCTGTTCTCTTCTCGAGTGTCGTCCCTCTGTACTTCTTTCTCTCTAGGAAGCCAGGTGGGCTAAGGGACGGGGGTCTCAGAGGCTGACCGTGGAGCGTGGCTATCCTAAGGACTTGCAGTATGACCTTGATCAAGAGGGACTCCTCTGTGACCCTCTTCTGTTTCTTTATCCTTAAAGCTGGGAGATGGAAGAGCTGTGCACATCATACCCTAAGAGCTCTAAGGAAATGGGCCTGCCTCTTTCTACTCTAAGCGTACTCTTCATGTTTCTCTTTAAGGCCACTCTCAAAGGTCATTATCCCAAGATTTGGCTGCAATGTAAGTGTTAGGGAGTCCCATAGTGATTTGTCTTGGGGTCCAGATCCCCTTTCAGGGGGTCCTGGCTGTTACACACCCTGCCTTAGGGCAGGAAGAGCAGTCCTCCCTTTGACTACGTCTTAGGAGCTTTTCTTAGAGATGTGGGAAGGCTAGAAACTCCAGATCCTTCTTAAGGCTTGTGCTTGAGCAGAGAGGTGCCATGATGATGTGCTTCTGAGTCCGTGTCTCAAATGGTTAGAGCTCTGACAGCGGGGCTGTCTATTTCCATCATTGCACACAGCACCTGGTGTGGCCACATATGTGGAGGAGGTGCGTTAGGAAGACTCCCACTTCTGTGGTGGTGAGGACTGCAGTGGGGGCAGGGGATGGTAGCAGAAGACCTTGGGATGACCGTGGGATGGACGTTATGATCACAAGGACAGTGGAGATGGGTGTTGTGGTCAAGGCCTAGGGAAAGGCTGGGGAGATAGGTAGGGCATCTGAGGCAGGTAAGAAGTGTTTTTGCTAGGAGCAATGGAGAAAGGTATTGAAGGCTTATAATTTAAGGGAAGGGGGACCAAAGTTCTGTTTTGAAAAGCTCACTGTGATTGCATGGTGAAAAGCTGCTCAGAGGATGGCAGGAGTGGGTGCATGAAGACCAGTGAGGAGGCCATTGGAATAGTCCAGGAGAGGGAGAGTGGTGGCTTAGACTGGGGAGGTAGAGGTGGGATGCAGAGAAGTGGGCAGATTGAAGCTGCTTAAATGGTGAAATCAACAGGGCGTGGTGACGCTTACACGATACCTTGTTCAGATTGGGGGCGCTGTGCATGGGAAGGACACCTCAGAGATGCACCTTAGATTTGTGGCTTGGCAACTGGACAGATCATAGATTAATAAGCTCCGTGGGTCCAGAAACTTTGTCTTGTCCACCTGTATCCCCAGGTCCTCAGGCAGCAGCTCACCCAAGGTAGGGCCTCAGTAAATGTTGTCCGGGTGACTATTGCTGTTGACCCTTGGTCATGACCATGATGGAGAGTGTCTAGTGTAATTTTTGGTTCTTGTGTCCTCCACAGGACACCGGACACGTTTGGAGCTGGCTCACAGATGGTTAATGGCCGTGGGGCTAGACCTCAGAATCACATACACCCGAGATCGAATCCTAAGACCCTCCTTTACTGGCTGTGTGGTTTGGGGAAAGTTACTTAACTTCCCTGGGCCTCCATATATATTCACCTGACAAATGGGGATACAAAGAGGTCTTACAGAGCTACACCGATGAAATGAGGTCCTATAATAAGATAATGTTGTACAGTGCCTAGCCCAGCTGCTGGACCGTGGTTGCTAAGTGTGGTGGTGGTCGTTTAAGAAAATCACTCATCTGGGGCGCCTGGCAGTTGGTTAAGAGACTGCCTTCGGCTCAGGTCATGATCCCGGAGTCCCAGGATCGAGTCCCGCATCGGGCTCCCAGCTCCATGGGGAGTCTGATTCTCCCTCTGACCTTCTCTCCTCTCATACTGTCTCTCTCTCTCTCTAATAAATAAATAAAATCTTTAAAAAAAAAAAAGAAAATCACTCCTCTGTATGACATCAGCACGTTGCTGGGCACACAGCGTGGGGTGACAGGGAGGGAGTGAGTGAGGGCAGGGGGACCCATTGAACACTGCGGACACGGGGCTGGACATACCGCGGGAGGCTGATGCTCCTTCTGCAGGCCTCTTGCTTCTACCCTGATTTCTGCTCCTGTTTCTTGGCTGTCCAGGAGATGAGACTGTTTGTGACACGGCCTCCGGGGCTCATGGCAGGCCCTCCGTGCAGATGGGAACGCAGACCGTGGGGAACTCGCTGCTCCCATATCTACCTCTGCCTCGGCTTAATCCCAGCTTAGTCACAAAGAAATGTGTTTTAAAAATAGCAACAGGTGCTGTTCATCCAGATGGAACCCCCTAAAAACCACCGCTCCCTAATGGTCTTTGCACCCTGATAAATGACTGCGGATTGACAGGGAGCCCCTGGCGGCTGCGGCTCCCTGCGCTCTTCCTCCCTTTGATGAGGAAGCCAGAAGTCCGCAAGCCCGAGGACCCTCGAGGGCCCCCCAGAGGAGGAGGCGGTAGGAGTTCACTGGCCCCCGGGGCTGGACATGCTGCTGTCTTCCTTGTGTATCTGGGCCAGAGGGGGAGGGAGATAGAATCACAGACACTGAGCAATGGACGGGACGCAGAGAGGTAGATATTCCAAGAGCAGGCCCAAGAGAGGCCCCGTCCACACCCAGGTCATCTGTGGGTACCATGCAGGTGTGCAGGGAGGGGTCTCTACAGAGACCCTCAGGGAGAGACAGATGGGGGCAAGAGCCAGCCGGTGGATCAGCAGCACTGGGTCAAAATCTAGACTTAGGCTGTAAGGCTATGATCCACAGTCCTACACACACAGAGACCCGCGGACCAACCCTCACACCCTCCGTGGCCAGCCCCTCCAAGACTTGCGGGCAGTCCTTTTGGTGGATGCAGCCAGGGGCAAGCTCCATGTTGGACCTAGTAGTGTGTGTGTGTGTGTGTGTGTGTGTGTGTGTGTGTGTGTGTGTATTGCATGTGTGCAGGTGCCTTTGCATGTACAACAGAGGCTCAATAGGCAATTTCTAGAAAAGTCTTCACCTCCAAGAAGTGACAGAAATAGACTGGGCTTTTTTTCAGAGCTTTCCCTGGCTGATAAAGAGCTGTGTGTCAGGAGGACCGGGAAACCCCTCCTCTCTGCTTGTCCAGTGGCTGAGACCCTTCAAGCCTCAGGGACAGTAGAGGGAGATCCAATGAACTCTGCCTCTGGCTGGAATCACAGGGTTCCAGCAGAACGACACCCTCTCCAGGTAGACCCCGTTTCCCCTGGGAGCCGTGAAATTGGAAGATGTGCGTCTTCTCTTCTTCCTTCGCACCATACCCTCCCTGTTGGCCTGGCCCAGTTCCTAGTTACCACGCTCCCAGCACCCTTCAGGTCTCTGTATTTCCCCAATCCGTGCACCGTGCTGTGGCTCCTCCTTCTGCCCAGCCGAACCCTACCTTCCCCTAACCTCCACCTCCAGGAAGTCTTCTGTGATTACTCCAGCTCCCCCCTCATTCCTCATCTGTGTCCCTTAGCTGTCTCTCATCATATGTTCAATTTTACATGATTTTCCTCCACTTCTCTGTCGTCATGCCCAAGCTGGACTGTCATCTCCCAGAGGGCAGGTCCTGTGCTCCTTAGTCTCTGTTCATTCATTCATTCATTCATTCACTCACTCAGTCACTCTTCATATACGTCTTGAACTTCCTGTCTGATAGGAGCCAGACACTGGGCTGGGCCCTGGGGTTGTGGAAGTAAGCAAGACGAAGGTTTCCTGCCTAGGGGCTCCTGGACTCCGGCTCAGCAGGTGGAGGGGAGATGCCCTGGGCTCCCTGCAGCCTGAGGTCAGAGAAGGGGGTGGGGAGGGGAGGCCTACAGGGGAGAAGGGTACCCCCGGAACCTCGGAAAAGTGAGCGGCTGGGGTGGGCCCCCCAGGCCTCCTGTAGCTGCCCCCTTCCTCCAGCCCCTCAGCCCAGCCCGGCTCGTCCTCACTGGCATTCCCTCTCCATCCTGACTCTCCTGCTAGGGCTCAATGTGGGGAGGCCTGGCCAACGGTGGGAGCAGGGCTCATGGGGAGGTGTTAGGAGATACGGCTGCCTCTCCCAGGTCAGTTCCCAAGCTAGCCATTGGGCCCCCTCTGTGGGGCTCCAGGTTCCCCATCTACAAAAGGAGGGTTGCTGCAGAAGCTGCCCGGGGTCCCTTCCAGCCCCGAGGCCATGAGGGAAGGCCAGCTCTCCCGAAGCCGGCACAATGCCCCCCTTTCCTTCCTGTTCTCTGGAAGGCCGAGGAGGAGTGCCCGTGGCCAACTGTAGAGGGCATCAGAGGGGCTCGGGGCTCAGCCCTGAGGGCCTGAGCTCCTGGCACCGCGGCCCTGAGGGCGGAATGTCCTGAAGCCCCGTTGAATGTGCCTCCCTGCTGAACATACTGGGCTGATGACGTCGGGTGGGGGGGGCCGCTCCGAACATCCCTCAGCTCAGACACTCCACTCAGTGGCCGAATCACATTACAGACGGGGAGGGAGCCCAGTCCGTTAGGGTCCAGTAGATCTAGGGGTCCTCCGGATCATCTATGCTAGTGGCTTTCAGACTTTATCGACTGGAATGCACAGTAAGAAATCTTTTATTTTATTTCTTTTTTTTTTTTAAGATTTTTTTTTATTCAGTTGACAGAGAGACACAGCGAGAGAGGGAACACAAGCAGGGGGAGTGGGAGACGGAGAACCAGGCTTCTCGCTGAGGAGGGAGCCTGATGCAGGACTTGATCCCAGGACTCTGGGATCATGACCTGAGCCAAAGGCAGATGCTTAACCGATTGAGCCACCCAGGCGCCCCAAGAAATATATTTTATATCACAACCTCGTACTTACATTTGATGCATACAAATATTCCACACGTGTATAATGGACACCGTATAAAACAGCATTCTTACTAAGTACCTGCCCTATCCTATCCCCTCCTCTCCTCTCCTCTCCTCTTCTTACCTGTTAGGCATGCTGGTTCTGCCCTGCTGCATCGATCACGTGACCCACCAATGGCCCACAGACTGCAGTTTGATAAACACTGATGAGAGTACGCGGGCAGATCCGGCGTGATGGGCGCAGGGCGCGTCTGTCTGTCCCAGTGCGTGTTAGTGGGAGCAGCTTGCCTCCTGGGGTATCCTCAGGCTGGCTGATCCAGACAGCACATTGCACATGGCACTTAGCACGGTGCCCCTACCAGAGACCCTTGGCCCACAGGAGTCAGGCACCCCTCCTCCTGCCCTCTCTGCCCCTGGGACTTCTGGATGCTCCCCAGGTATCTCTGCATCGGTGAGGGTCCCTGGACTAACGGGAGCTGCCCCGCCAGGGATGGTGTGTCTCATGCCTCACAGCATCTTGGCCTGATCCCAAGGAGATGCCCGTAGGCCTGAAGCACATGACCTTTGGAAGTGGGGGTGGGGTGGGGTGCCTGCTGCCGGCTGGAGTGTTGTCTCGGTCGGAGAGGGCCTCCCAGACTGGACTTCTTTCAGCCCACAAACTTTTATTTAGCACCTCCCCTGTTTCCCACACTACGGTACATTCAGGCTGCAGGAAGGAATCGTTCTTTTCACCAAATGTGGACTGAGCTTCCTCTGAGCGCTGGGCCCAGGGCTACCGGGACATCGCAGAGATGGAGATTCCACCATGCAGGAAGCCTGCCCAGGATGGGGAGGTGGGGGTCTGCGGGGTCCGAGGGGCAGAGTCAATGCTGTTCAGTTTGGGGAGGTGCTGGGGGCAGGGGTGGGGTTAACAGCAAGGGCGGGACAGACCGGGGGGGAGGGGCAGGCTTGAGTCCCAGCCCACCTGGCCCCTCTGGGATTTTGGCCCCCACCTCTGCCTGGGATCTCAGAGGCTGGTACTTCTCAGGGTCAAAAGTCTGCGCATTACAGAAGGGGCTAAGTACCACCTCCGCCCCCTCTACCTCTTCCCTCCCCCTCCCTCCACTCCATCCCAGGCCTGGCCAGGCTGGGACAGGCTCTCAGAGCTCTAGCCCGGGATGGTCCCAGCCGGGCCAAGAATTCGCAGGGTGAGGGGTTATTGCATGCGCAGCCCCTGTCTGCTGTAGTCGGGATCTACAGTGGCGGGAGTCATAAACTAAATTCGAGTAACGGCTCGAACAGTGGCATCGGGCAATAGACTGAGCGCTGGAGGCACGGTAATGGGTTTACTTAGGAGCCCTGATTTACAGTGTCCCTGCAGGAGGAGCATTTAGAGGCCGATCCCTTCCCGGCCGCCAGCTCCCATTCTACACTTGACAAATGCAAGAGACACAGAGCCGCCCTCCCTCACCCCCACCCACCTGCCATCCACCCCACCCCCACCATAATCAGTGGCTTCATCTCTCACCGTCCTGACACACTTTCCTGCTTGGATCTGCACCCTAACATATGCTCCTTTCCGTGTCCCCATTAATCCTTATTGTCTTCCAAAGTCACTCCCGCGGGCCGCCTTCCCAGCCAGCCTCCCACCATCCTTCACCCTGATGCTGGCACCCATGGTGGGGCGTGTGTGTGTGTGTGTGTGTGTCTGTGTGTCTGTGTGTGCGCGCGTGCGTGTGTATGTGTGTGCTGCTGGCACGCTCTGTTTCCCTGCGCCATGCAGGGTCACCGTGCAGCCTGGCCGGTGGCCCCTGAGCTGCCTCTGACTGCTGCAGACCTTGGCCAGGTTACATAACTTCTCCATGCCTCGTCCTCATCTGCAAAATCGAGGTGCTAATGGCATTCCCCACCTCATAGTGGGTTTTATGGGGAATGAACGACAGGATGCAAGTGCTTAGAATAACAGAGTAGGAGCTCTGTAGTAATAGGAATAGGAGCCGTTATTAATAATACTGATAAATTTAATGATTCTAGTATCAGCGTAGTTCTTGCCTTCCTCTGCTAGACCCCAAACTCCCCAAAATCAGGGACCCTCTTCCCCATCAGACTCTCCCCTCCTCGCCCTCCTGTCACCTGCTTGCCTCCTAAGCTCAGCTCACTGACCTCCTAACCCCCACATGAGCCAAGTGGCTATGTCCCCTGCCCCCCAGTGCAGACCCCTCTTGCAGCCCCTGGCCAGGGTGGGACTGGAGAAGGGAGGGGCAGAGCCTTAGCACAGGGCAGTGGCCCTGGCCTTCAACAGCCCAGCGGAAGGAAGTCCTGGCTGTTCCTCCATTGGCCATGAACTGGCCACACCAGAAGAAATCAGTGCCCTGTCCCTTTGGGAGGGCTGCGGGTGTGAACGGATTTCCTCCGGTTCCCAGGCTTGGGCCAGCCACTCCTGTCCGGGTCCCCCGGGGCTGAAGGAGGTGTGGTGTTGGAGTGGGTCCCTCTGGGTGATCAGAACTCCTTCCCTGGGGACCTCAGCTTACTCGGGCCCGGGAACCCCAGAAACCCCCATCTGCTGGAAGGTACCTCTTCTCTTCCACTTCTTCATGTGGGGTGTCAGGAGGCACGTGGCATGCCATCAGGGGTCTCCACTGCTCACCGCAGGAACCTGTTACCGCTTTCCGGTAAATGGGCAAGTGAGTCTTTGCCAAGATATAGAAGAGGCTTCTGTGCAATGAACCAGCATCGTCATCATCGATATCAATGACAGTCACCTCTCACATCGCCCTGACTGTGTGCCAAGTGCTCATGTAAACGCTTTGTAAATATTAACTCACCAGAACCTCACAAGGATCTTATGAAGTAGGTGCTGTTTTCGCTCTCATTTTACACATAAGGCCCAGGAAGACTAAGTAACTTGCCCAGGGTCACACAGCAGAGCAGGATCTGCAAACTCCATCATGGTGTGTGAGAGCATCCCTGATGGGGTCCAGCCATGCCACCTCGGCTGCTGCTCCACTTTCTTTCACTGGGCACACCACACTCTCATCTTTGTTTATAGAGGTCCGCCTGGGCCCTCAAGGCCAAGGCCTGTCCCTGAACCCAAGGCTTCCTCGGAACCTTGCCT